>OX101725.1:4510024-5037994 GCA_944452665.1 Stenoptilia bipunctidactyla | reverse complement strand
CAGTCCATCGAACCAAACACAAGGTAAAGAAAAAAAGGTGTTACAGCTTAGTTCGTAAGTTTTTTATTTTTTTATTGTTTATTTTGTTTTATTACCTTATACTTTGTTCATGTCATTTGTACATGATACATTCTACCTGTTTTAATTTTTTTTTAAGTTTTAATTTTTATTACCAATATACTAGAATTGTTAGTGGTCCTGATTGGGATACATTCCGGTAACTTTTGTTTACTTATTTAATAACTTTTTATTTATTTATAAACTTAGTCGTTTTGTGTATTCACTTGGACATACATTCGTCCACATTAAGATTTCTTTGAATATTGTTTATACTAGATATCGTGGTCATTTCATTAACTTCAATTAATTTTGCATTCCGTACTAAGGAAACTTTTAGTTAACTTAATTGAATACTGGTCATTTTATATTTAACGATGGAAGAAAGGCCCATTTGCTTCCACCTTTTAAGAAAGGACGAATTAGTTTACGAGGTGGCTATCAGAGATGCGGAGCCTGCTAGTACCGTAGAAAAGTTACGGGCACAGATCAAAAATCTTGCCAAACAGATACCCTCTGATGAGATTGCGGAGTTTGAGGGTGACCCGTCTGCGGAACTGCAGACCATATCGACCAAGCTAGATGAGATAGAGGAATTGCGTAAACTTAAACCTTACCTTAAAAATTTGAAACGTGTTCATGCCCTCGGTAACCATTTATTCCACCGATTAGGCCGCGTCCAGCCCCGTTCAGAGGAGGAAAGACAAATCCTCGCCGAGTTGGAGACTCGACTCCAACGCGTCCTTCTTTGGCTAGAAAATATGTTCTCGAGTTTTAAGACCAGTCAGCCAGCCTCAGAGGTTCCCACGGAGGAGGAGGTTCCGGTCGCCGAGGTGGCTGTGCCGGTCAGGTGTGATAGGGCAGCGAATGTGCAGTCACTTAATTTAAAATTTAACGGTCAGGACGTACAGGTTTTTATACAGCGGGTCGAGGAGTTGTGTTCGGCTCGAGGTATTTCGGAGGCGCGACTTTTCATGTCCGCCGTCGAGTTGTTTACCGAGGATGCTTTATTCTGGTACCGTGGAGTACGCAACTCCGTAAATAGTTGGCAGGAGCTGAGGTCGCTGTTGTTGGAGGAGTACTTGCCGATAGATTACGACCACCGACTCCTGCAGGAGATCCGTGCTCGTACCCAAGGAACCGAGGAGAGTGTTTCCACCTATATAAATATCATGTCGCAATACTTTTCGCGCCTTTCGAAACCTTTAGGTGAGTCGGAGCAGCTGGACATCGTCAGGTTCGGTTTGCGTCCCTTCTACACCAGCGGGCTTGCTTTGGTGGAGGTTAACTCTTTAGCAGAACTAAAGGCACGCTGTAGACAGCTGGAGGCTGTCCGATACCGCTGCGAGACCTTCGCCGAACCTCCACGCAACGTGCAGCATGCGGTCGCGTCGGATTTGACTTATAAGGGCCGGGGCAATCGTGCAGTCAGTGCTGTCAGTGCCAAGAATCCCGACTTACAGAAATTCTGCGTTCAGTGCCGCGTAAACGGTCATACCTTAGCCGAGTGTAGGCAACCTCGTATAGTTATCTGCTACCGTTGCGGGCTAAAGGGTGAGATTGCTGCCTCATGTTCTAACTGCCGCGCAAAAGAACTCGCAAAGCTGAATCGGGTTACTAAACCGCCCGGTTCAGCTGAAAACTCAAATTCTAGTCATGGACGTAGGGTGGATTCACCCAGTAGTGTTTGTTTAATTTCAAAGTCATATAGTTTAATTTCCAATGTAGTATTTAAGGAGGCTCACGATACTAGGCCTTACTTAGACGTTTTTATTAACCAGCGCCCTTGTTCGGGTTTGCTGGATTCCGGTTCTGAGATATCTATCATAGGAAACCGTTTTCATGAGCAGTTAGGAACCGGGTTTACTTTTTACCCATGCGACGAGATAAATTCAATCGTGACAGCCGATGGTGCACGCTCGTCTGTTACTGGTTTCGTACTATTACCCGTAAAGACAAAGGAAAAGTCAGTAATAATTAAATTTTATATAGTTCCTCAGGTTACTTCGAAGTTAATTTTTGGATTAAATTTTTGGCGAGCTTTTGGTATCGCTCCTGACATCCTCAGATTGCTAGGCGCTGACGATTCCCTACGCCCCCGAAGAGCTTCTTGGGGCGCTGTTTCGGAAGTTCGGCAGTTGCCCCCTCTCGATAATTTAAGCTCAGTCCAGAGACCGGTAGCTGATAGGGCCATTCAACAGTTCCAGGCTACTTCGTTCGAGGATAAGGGTTTGGGTCGCACGGACCCCCTTGAGCACGTGTTCGACCATAAGGGACCAGTTTCAGCACTTCACGAGGTTGACAGTGACCCTTGGTATCGTAACTTGTTTTTGCGTTGCCGGGACCGGCCGCAGTCTTGCCCGAATTTTCAAATTATTGACGGCCGTTTGTTTCGCTACACCAAAAATAAGTTCACCTTAACCAGCGATTTTGATTGGAAAGAGGTTGTACCGGTCGCCGCCCGGGAAAACCTCCTTAGGAACAACCACGATGCGCCGCTCGGCTCGCATCTTGGTTTGAGTAAAACCTATAAGAGATTGCGCCTAAGTTATTACTGGCCCTGCATGTACGATGATGTAGTCAGTTACGTATCCGGTTGTAACACATGTAAAGGATATAAGAGTACTAATCGACGTACCCCCGGATTAATAGGATCCCCGAAGAGCTGCCGTAGGCCTTTCCAGGGCGTCAGCATCGATTTGGTTGGTCCCCTGCCGGCGTCTCGTCATCTCAACGCCGTCCGTAAGGAGCTGGATAAGGCTCACGGTCGGAATTCTGTTTACTACAACCAACGCCGGAGGGATGTAGCGTATAACGTAGGAGATGTGGTTTGGCGACGTACGCATTTCCACCGTGATGCCGCCAAGAAGTTTGCCAGCAACTTAGCCCCCAAGTATGAACCGTGTGCCGTAACGGAAAAGCGTTCCCGTTTGGTTTACGTTCTGAGGGATGCAAAGGGCAAACTTAGTGTAAGCCACATAAAAGATATGAAAGGGGCAGGTTAGATTTTCTCTTCTTTTCCTTTAGTTCCCCGGATTGTTTAGATTCCGGAGGGACTAGTTAGCTGGTGGGCCAGCATGAATTTTGTTGCTTCCCAACAAAATTCTGGTGGGCGAGGGAGTGTGTAACACCTTTTTTTCTTTACCTTGTGTTTGGTTCGATGGACTGTCACCTTTTGTCAATCAAAACCGAGTGGGTTCGTTGCCTTATCTTTTTTGACATTAACTCTCTAATAGGTGTTGTTACTCTATGCTAAAGGTTATAAAAGCCGGGTTGACCTAAGAGAGGTCTTTTTATTTCTGCAAATTTTTGAAGAGAGAGGAGTTTCCTCCTGAGCCGGTCAGCTGCCAGATCACCGAGTCAAACATGTAGACTTATTTCACAATTGCTGGTAAGGTTACATCTTCTCGAGCCCGTTGTGGTTTTACATTCTGCACCGTAGCATATTTTCTACAATCCAGATATTATTTTCAGACTAGTGATAACCGGTGAGCTCGGCGCTGCGTTGGCGAATTGTTTCTCTTGCTACCTCAATCCGTACATTGTCAAACCTCCCATTTGGTAAGTAAAATTAAGTTTCCTTAATAGTGTGATCACCATGTGCCACGTGTGGCCACCACCTAGGTTCTGGTAGTTTTTTTTACTTTACCTCAGTGCATAGTTAAAGTTGTGGTTACTCCTGTAGCATTAAAATAATTCAGGATCTTCATGTTGCAGAATTGTTTTTTTTTAAAGCAATTTCCTTCCCAAACTTCAATTTAATTGCTTTTCTTATGCCACATGTATTTTACTTGCCTTGTTAACCTTATTTTGATTACCAGCCATGTAAGATCCACCCCCCTATGTAAAACATTGTTGTCATTTAACCATAAAGTTCCATATTTTGAAATCACTTAAATTAGCCTTGTCATTCTTTTTATCTTTTCCCTTAAGGACCCCCTACTCTATTAGCAGTGTTTTATTGTTCATTTTACATTTAATCTTACCTTGTTTTTGCAATTACTTCAAAGTATTCACCTTTCAGTTTCATTGTTTGATAGATTTAAATTACCTTTTCCCTTAAGGAATCTTAGTAAAACCCTACTACTTATAGTTTTAGTTTACTAAAACCAACTTATTTATGCAATTGCCTTATAAGCTTGATTTGCTTTAGTGTGGCCTACCTTCTCCCCGCTTAGTTTGTGTTCTTATCAAATAGTATTAATTTTGTTAGCGTTTAAAGTTATTATATCTTATTTTGTAGTGTAAGCTCGGAGAGATTACTTTGTTGTTTGGCCAAGTTTTATACTAGGGCACAGTAAATGTAGGTCTTCCTTGGAAGTGTTAGTTTATTTACCTTTTTACCATTTCATATAATAGAAAGTTTCGAATAGTGTTTAAGCCAACCTGGTGTTGTCAATTCCAGGGAGGTTTCCTGGTGGGAGTACAACCCCAGGCCCTGTAAATTCAGCGGACTACAGCTCGGGATCCTGCGGTCATCCTGAACGGGATTGGTCGGCGAGCCGGGTACCCCTTTTGGTTTACTTTACCATCAACAACCGTCCTAAAGGTGGAATCTTTTATTTTTTTTTACTTACAAATACTCTTTACCTTCGCATCATCTCTTACCTACAACTGACGTTACTAGCCATCCAGTAGTAGTACTGAATATAGTTTTAAATTTGTATTTCAACATTAATTGTAACGGTCTTAGACTGATTTTAGTTTTAAGATTGTACTGTGTACTGGTTCGGGTGGATTAGCCTGGACCAGCCTTCAGCTTATTTATTTAATCAGACCAACACCTGAGATACCACACCCTGTAAACTCATTGAAATCTCTTTATTTTATATCTTGCTTGTTCTACAATCATTTTTTTTTGTACAATAAACTTTGTAAACAGTAACGCTTAGTATTATTTGATATCCCCCAGTAAAATTAGTTACAATTTGGTTACAATTTGAACTCTACCTATTTGATCACCCTGTTTCCAATAACTACGGGTATATATTTGTAGAACTGATCGTTATGCTCTTAATTAATGTACATACTTCAATTAAACATTTGATTTGCTTTCACATTCATTAAAAATTCAATTCATAAGCTGATGTTTTGAAATTGCTGGAATTCATGCCGAGTTAATTAATTAATATTTGTGATCTGTATTAATATAATGGAGCTGGGCAATTTTGTTTGTTTGTTTGATCAAGATTATTTCTTAAACTATCAGTCGGATTAGTTTTTTTTGCAGGTTAACCTACTAATTCACATCACTTAACATCCCTTATGGAGTAAGCAGAACAGCCAGAGGCTTTAAAACAATCTGATGTCACGTTTGACTTTGGAGGTATCATAATGATGGAGAGAGACTACTGCAGTGACAGCTATCAGCCTGGCGCCTACAAAAAACGACAATAAAACATCGGTCCCCTAACTGACTTCGACAGTATACCCGGGAAGCGAATATACAAAGGCTATACTATTTGAGTCACGAGTCAGACTCTAATAGAGGAGCTTTTGTTTATGCATATTACTTGACAATACCTAATCGAACTCAGTAAAAAAATTGACTGAAATGGATTAGCTTTTGCTCTTGTAATTTTCAAAGAAATGCAATGACAAAACCTAGTACTGTATAATACATATTCACTCAAATAGATAAGCTTTTGTTAAGATGAAAAGTAGGTATATCTTTGTTTGATATACATTGCGATTAAAGAGATAAGCTACGAGAAGGGCTCCCGCACCGGAAGGCAGAATCAGTACGGTTAGGTGCGACGACGAGCGCAGCGAGGAGGAGCATGTTAGGTTGCATATAGTTATACACGTGCGCGAGCCGAGCGAGCGAAGCGAGCGGTGCCGCGGCAGCGGCCGGCGAAGCGCCATAAACCTGGTCAGCTATTATAGTCAACCCTGGACAATCCCGACATGGTCAAAAGTCAAACGATAAGTCATCAAAATAACGATGGTCATAACGCATGCACATTTTATTTCTATTTTTGAAAATCAAAAGAATTGCCATTTAAGTAACAAATTGAAGCCAACGATCGGTAAATATCGATATCAAATGGGATAGCTTTTGTTGCTGCAATGTTCAATTGAAGTTATCTCACAAAGTCTACACGACTTCGGTCAATTTCTGTACTAGAATGGATTAGGGTTTGGGCAAGTTTTTGTCATACAAAAGCTAAGCCAGTTCAGTTTGCACTTTCACTCTAATGGTATAGCGTTCGTAAATACGCACCCGGGAAGAGAAGCAGCTGGCACATTGTATGTTTTTCTTTCGCTCCCAGTCCGGCACGGAGAAACCTTCCACTTCAATAAATGAAAAATGTGATAAAAAAAATAACCTACCAGGATTCGATTTTCATTTATTGAAGAATAATTGAGCATTTTAAATACAAAAACTTAAAAACATTATTAAAACATTGCAATGCTTCACTTTAACTGGGATTCATAATTTCTGTAAAGAAATTGGTCTCGGGTGGTCTTAGCTGCAAAGCTATACCATAAGATGGAGCTACGTTAGCAATATAACGTAAAAACAAAAATGTGGTAAGTAATTTCGAGACGTACCGCCAGGCCCCAGTAGCTCAGTGGAAGAGCACTTGTCGCAAACGAGAGGTCCCAGGTTCGGGTCCTGGTCGGGTGATTTTTATTAAACACATTTTTTCAATTATTTAAGAGTAATTAAGCATTTTAAATGCAAAAACTTAAAAACATTTTTAAAACCTTCCACTTATTTACTTTTTACTCGACACTGCGTTACTCGCATTAAGCGTTTACCGGCGACCTTGACAAGGTCATCGGTGCATCTTGCGGTCTGCCTACGCTTCGTATCCCAGTACGTCGTGGCCACTCGAGAACTGTTAATTGCCTTCAGTTTGCGAACCATGTGCCCAGCCAATTGCCAGTGATGCTTTGCAATCCTTTTGGGTAAGGTTTTTTTATTTTTTATAATAGACTTTTATAATAGGCCCGCGTTTTTGACTACAATCACACCTGATGGGTAGTTAAGATGAGGTTGAAGATAAAAGCACATGGGCTTAGGACAGAACTAGCTTTTCATAATATATTGCTCGATCACATCACCGCTGGAGCATATTTGGCCACAGATTTTCAATTCAAGTTGGTCGCTAACCAGTTGACCCCTGAAAGGATCTTACCACCATGTTGAGTTCAATCGGTTTAGTTACCTGAGAGACCGGATCAGAAACGAGGGTATCCGACGGAGAACTAAAATAACCGACATAGCTCACCGGATTAGCACGCTAAAGTGGCAGTGGGCTGGCCATATATGTCGAAGAACTGACAATCGTTGGGGTCCAAAGGTTCTCGAATGGAGGCCACTTCAAGGCAAGCGTAGTGTGGGACGCCCCCCGGCACGTTGGGAAGACGACTTGCGGAAGACGGCTGGCAGGGACTGGATGCGCAGCGCTAGAGACCGAATTCGGTGGCGCGCGTTGGGAGAGGCCTACGTCCAGCAGTGGACTAGCGCGGGCTGAGATGATGATGATGATGATGACCTTTTACAAAACGCTTACCCAGCGGCAATACTCTAAGCCGACCCTACACGGTCTGGTATCGCTAATATCGTTGACTGAGGTCAGCCTGGGAATATCTTCTGTCTGATTTGAACTCGCAAGCCTCTCCTTTGCTTATTGAGTAACTTCAAGCTTCTTTGTAACGCCCACAGTTAACGTCTACGTCTCAGTGCCATGCGTCATCACTGGCAGCAATCAAAGGTCAAATACCTGTTTCTTCAGACGCTGCGGTATTTGGGACGATACTGCCCAGACGACGTTGGAATCTAATTGTTATTCCGCTTGATCTTTTATGTGTTTCGAATTGCAGTTTAATCTGTGTCAGCTTTATCAGTTTGAAAAAGCTACTATTATGAACATTTTTGGTCCATATTGCGTATGATTATCTTCATCACAACTCTTTGATGAGCCCACTGCAAAGCTGTGAGTCTCGTATTCCACCAAGCTGGCCCAGTGCTGGTTGTTATGGCCCATGGATGTTAGAATTTTAAAGGCTCCGAAATGGCTTCTGACAAACCTTAACGACTACTGTATACAAGTATACAGCACCCGGGACCGACTGCTTCACGTGCCCTCCGAAGTACGGAAGTCGCCGTGAGAAATGAATGGTCGGCGGTCACCCATCCTAATACCAACCTCGCCGAACTTTACTTAACCTGCGATTGGTATACACAGCGTCACGACGACGTATGTTTATTTAAAGTTTATTTACATCTACATCTTGCGACCATTTGCACTGAGCGGTGACCAAAGATGCTTTTGTCAATATTAAATTGAACGACAATTGCGAAGCTGCCAAGATCTAAATATAACATGCTTTGTTGCTGAATCCATGCCGCAAATTAAGCCAAGGAAGAACACGTGTTCTTTTTTGGTGATATTCTGAAGTATTATATTCTCTGTTTTTAAAGCTTAAAGCTAGTCAGTATCTGAGAAGTTCATGAACTAACTTCCCTTATTCTTTTTTTTGTTTATTTATTCTTCATTGTACACATGGAGTAAGAAATATTTTAACAACAATGTTATAGATACAGTGCCCAATAGGTTGCCTTATAGCTTACTTTCCTCCCATGCTAGACTGGGGGCGAAGGAAAAACATAGAATTATCTTATTTAACAACTATCAACAACTAGTTAAAGCCGAAGTACTCGTATGTGATGACTGACTTCATCAAGTGTTTTGTGAAATTCCTAAGATGAATAAAACTTTTTGAATTTTGAATTTTTAGAATGTACTTACCAGCTGCTTCTCTTCTCGGGCATACTGTAAAAGTCAGTTAAGGAACAGAGGTTTTATTGACGTTTTTGTGGGCGACAGGCTGACCCCCTGTCACTGCAATAGTCTCTCTCCATCATTATAATTCCTCTAAACGTGACATCAGATGGTTTTATAGCCTCTAGCGTTCTGCCTACCCCATAAGGGATACAGGCGTGAAGTTATGTATGTATCGCTTACTTTAGGGCTTTTTTTAATAAGCTAAGTATCAGCTCTGAAACCGCAACCGATAATCTGTAAACCACTTAGCTAGCTCAGAAGATGTGGATGCGTAACCAATACAAACTATTTAAACCAAAGATATCTCACGCACATGTAAAAATTTGCTATGTCGATATTTATTTATTTCATTAGTTTATTAATCACATATGTCACATCAAATCATACGACAAATATAAATAAAAGAAATTTCCTAAGATTATGTGGTATTTTTGAGAATGATTTATTTATTTCTGTTTATAGAACGTGTATCTTTCAGAACACAATTTAGAAAAGCTCATTAGCAAAACAAGCATTCCTGAAAATCGAACCCAGAACGTTTTAGCACGCAAACCCTCAACCATTAGGTACTATACATATAACCTTCTCTTGTTAGCGTCTAGTCCAATTAAAATTAGCTTAAGACTCAATTGGTTTGTTATGAAACGCTTCGCTAAAGCTAAACTCCATAAAACCATCTATTTTACCCAATTTACGACTACAAAGCGGCGTATTTATAAATTCACATTTTACGACTCTTATAGGTAAGTACTAGAATTGTGAAATAGTGTATGTTTGTGACCTTATCACGTAAGAAATACTACACTTTTTTTAAAGATTCACTACTGTATCGTTATGACAAAAAGTAGGTACCTACATCTTCGGTCGCGGTAATGGTTTTATGAAATATTGAGTGTGCTTATCCAAACTGTGAAAATATATATTTTAACCAACTTCCAAAAGGTTTTCAATTCGTGTGTGTTTTTTTTGTGTTACACGATATTTCGGAAAATTATTATTTTAAAGTTGGTCCCGTATAGATTTCATCAAAATCGGTTGAGTACTTCATTGAAAATTTCAAATTTTTGAAGAAAGATCTATGGTTACGGAGAATGTTTACGTTGATGACATTATAACTCAGCTAAAGTTTTTTTAATGCTCTGCATTCGTTGATTATTATGGTGTATGTAATAGAAAAAATTTGCTCATCAAAAATACTTCCTGAACAAATCATGGCAAAAGCTATCATATATGGTAGCAGCCTTTAAATGAAGGTTGTTTACTAGACAGCAGAACCCACACATCGAAGGCAGAAGGCGTCCACCAAGTCAAGATCACGTAGATTCGTCGCCATTTACAAAACGCTTGTTCAGATCTAGAAAGCTATAAGTTACTCTTTTACCTACTGGGGCTTAAATCTTTTTAGTTCTTTGGCATTTAATACTAACTTTATAAGTGTGTTTGGAACTTCCTCAAACGAGAAAAAATATTAAGTAATAAGAATCCTTTTTAATAGACTCTTTATACTACAGCGCACACGTCTTTCAAATTGATGCTCATTTATTTCAAATTTCTTTAACATTAAAATTCGCACAGTATGTAGTAAAAAAAATCACAAATTAATTCCTAAAATGAAAGCGACCGAAGTCGCAAGCGCAAGCTGTCCAACTAGAACAGCAAAGCTAGTTATTTCAATTTTACCGATACATTTGACCAGTTCGCTCTTTACAGTGAAGGACAGAAATAGATGTAGGAAGTCTCGTACGAATCGGGAAAACATGCTATTAGTTACGTTAATTTAAGACAATCCGATTGTGTATCGTCAAGACGTGGCGGTAGTTTCGCGTGGATAATTAATTAGTCGACATTTTGTTGGAATATTTGCTTAACTGTTGTTAGTTAGCTTGCTTTTTTTAATGTAGTTTATTACATGCTGTATTAGAAACTTTCAGACTAACGTGGTTTAACCCTTGTAACTTTTGATTCCTTGACTAGTTATCTTTCCTTAAAAGAAAGTTCAATGATCAGCGTATTGAATTAAACATCATGATGTCTGTCCGATAGGAATCTAAAAAAAAAATACGAAATTATATTTTTTTACCATATTTTTATTTGTATTTTTTTGCACCCATCACTAGGAAATTCTCGCATAGTAAAATGTTAAATAGACTAACAAATGATTCCTGTTACAACCAGCCACATTCTAATTCCGCAAAAAATCACGCTGTATTCTTTACGACGACTTTATTCCATCTACTTGTCTTCACGAAAAATTCTATCCAGTGGACTCTATACCTTATCTTACCTAAAAGTCATCATCATCACAACTCCGTGTAATGAGCCCACTGCAGGGCTATGAGTCTCTCCTCTGGGTGACGAGGAGGTTTAGGCCGTAATCCACCCGTCCCGTATTCCACCAAGCTGGCCCAGTGCTGGTTGGTGGATGTCAGATATTTCAGGGTGCCGAAATGGCTTCTGACAAACCCTAACGACTACTGTATACAAGTATACAGCACCCGGGACCGACTGCTTAACGTGCCCTCCGAAGCACGGAAGTCGTCGTGAGAAATTAATGGTCGGCGGTCACCCATCCTAATACTGGCCGCACCGAGCGCGCTTAACCTGCGATATCGTTTGATATGCACAGTAACCACGGCGTCACGACGACTTCAACAATGTGACAATTTAATATTTCGTATTTTTATTTTCAGGTAATGGGTTTCACATAATTGATTCTAGAGCGTGCGAATCGGTGAGAATCTGCTTGTCACCTATAATCAGGTGAGTTTGCGGCCAAATACTGGCCTCATTTAGTAACTTTCGCGTACTGACATGTTAAATAAAAAGCTTTTCCACGATTTTAATAATTTCACAAAATTTATTGAAAGCAAACTTCGATCATATTTTTTTCGAATCCTTTTGTTACTTTGAACCAACGTCAGTTTCATACGGAATTAAAATGTAGATTTTTGAAAATATTCGTTCATCCGGAACATATATTGTAAAAGCAATGTTTTAATGAATTCTCGGTTTTCAACATCATGTTTTTAAAACTGTATATTACTTTTTGGTGGAATATAAATATTTTTTATTTGAAACTGCGTAAACATATTTACACATTTAATTTACTGTAGAAACGGGATCATGTTGTAATTTTTTTTGCTGTCTCGTTATTTCACAATTTCAAAGCCACAAATGTTAATTTCGACGTTAATAATAAATTAAAAACTTTTTCTGTGATTAGTAAAACTGTTAGTGACGACCGGCTGGTGTAGTGGTAACATACATTGCCTTCTATGCCAGAGGTCCTGGGTTCGAATCCCGGCGGCGGCGGATATTTGTGTGATGAACAACAGATATTAGCCGTCAAGTCATAGATGTTTATATGTTTATTTAAGTTTATTCTAATAAAACATAAGTATTTTTTCAATATGTATATTTATATATTTCTTAAGTATCCATAACACAAGTTCTTTAAGAAACTTAATTTGGGCTAGATAATGTTGTGTGAGTGTCAGAAATATTTATTTTTTTAATAGCAACTTGCGAATGCAATCAATACCAAATATGTCTAAAACGTTACTTTCAAACGCGCTTTCCACCATCCGTATCTGCAGGTTCTCCAAACTACTTTCCAATATTTAACAGAACACATCACAATATCTTCATCCAAGTACATGCCGGTTCTTGGAAAGGCTCTATATATGTTTACAAAGTTTTCTATTTTCCTCGTTTCCGTCCATTTCATTGAGAGTAAAGTGCTGTCTGCATTGCTTCCCTTTCACGGATGTGATCGACTGTGGGATAATTTCGATCGGCATGTGTTGGTGCTATATCTTCACATAAGAATTGTGCAATTTCATAAAGAATAATGCAGTCTTTCTTTATATGTGAGCGAAGCCGGGTGCAAGTTATAGTCTTTTATATTTTAGACAATCGAATGTAGTAGTGGTAAGAAACATTGTCTTCTATGCCAGTAGGTCTTAGGTTTGAATCCCGTTGGAGATGGATATACAGGGTTATTGGTTAAGTCGACCTAGATCCGTTAAGGGCGTGTAGTACCCGTCTTTTCTAACTTATTGAAACACCGTACCCCAAATCTAACCGTTTTATGATAATCGCCATTTAATTTTTTTTTATAAAAATTGCCGTTTTTTTTAACATTAAGTATCATAATTTGACAATGGTGCGCTATTTTATTATTATTATTAATTTCTTATATGCTAATCAATATGTTCTATGATCTTAGTAACCAAAATCCTACGTAAGATTACTAAATACATAGTACCGATTCAAAGATTTTCGAAAATTTGCTCGCTTCACCCGGTAATCGAACCGACTTAAATCTGTAAAAATGACACCCTGTAATTTTATTGCATCGATCGTTATTTTCAATCACAGGAGGTTGATATCTCTCTAACATACTAGGATAATTTAATGAAAGAAAAACCATGAAATCTTCATTTTTAGATTTTCGTCGGTTCGATTTCTGAGTGAAGCAAGCAAATTTTCGAAAAATCTTTGAATTCAGTTTTATTTCTTTTTCAAAATAAAGGAATGTTTCCTTGGAGTAATCTCTATTATTTAGAGTACTTTCCCTCCAGGGGCATTCAACAACTCCACCCTGTATATTACTAATTTGTTTTTCCGTTATCTAGTATCTATAGCACTAAATCTTTAGTAACTTAATTTGGAAGAGATAATGTTGTGTGATTATTGGAAATATATGTTTATTTATATTCTTTTTCAACCGACTTCCAAAAAAAAATAAGGTTCTCAATTCGTCTGTATGTTTTTTTTTTGATTCTCTGTTACACGATATTTTGGACATGTATGGATTGATTTAGATAGAGGATTCTTCATAGTTGGTCCCATATAAATTTCATCGAAATCGCTTGAGCAGTTCATTGACAATTTTAAAGTTTTGAATTAATATTTATGAGTTCGGAGTATGTTTACGTGGATGACATCATAACTCAGCCAAAGTTGTGACGTGAAGTCGGTTTTTTTAATGCTTTGCATTCGTTGATTATATTTTATAAAATTTTCTGCTATCCAAGCGAAACCAAGTACTAGTCATACTCGTAGTATCGCTTTATTACTACGAATAGGTATAATCAACTTTTTTATTGTACCACTAATGAAATATACCACAACTTCCAATAACAACACAAGATTAGTTCATAGAATTCCCTTCATTCTGGTTATTCAAGCCCTGCATAATACCTACGTAGGGCAGATGGGACCACCTGATAAAGACGTCATTCCAATGAATGAGTAACGCTGTTACTGGGTTAAATGAAGGCTGAAGGGTTTCACCATGGCGCTGAGAATATAAAATAAGCCTTCTATTTCTTTTCTTATTTCCGTCTTCATATAGAAAATCCTGCGTTTTCGACGCGTTTTTTTCTAGAAATTTTCATTTGAAAATGGTGATTTTCTCTGTTACTTTTCTATGGTGAATAATGAAGTAGTCGTTGGGTCATGTTTGAAAAATCACAAAATTCTTTCTTATATTACTTTGACGACCGGCTGGTGTAGCGGTAACATACATTGCCTTCTATGCCAGAGGTCCTGGGTTCGAATCCCGGCGGCGGCGGATATTTGTGTGATGAACACAGATATTAGTCGACAAGTTATGGATGTTTATATGTTTATTTAAGTTTATTCTAATAAAAAATGTATTTATTCAATATGTATGTTTATATATTTCTTAAGTATATCAGTTATCTAGTATCCATAACACAAGTTCTTTAAGAAACTTAGTTTGGGCTAAATGATGTTGTGTTAGTGTCAGAAATATTTACTTATTTATTTATTATTATTATTTCTTTCGGCTAGCAAAAAGCTACGGATCAATGATTCTTCTTGAACTGGATCGATTTTTTTTATTATTCCATTGCTTGTTTATCGCAGTCATGTCTTTCATGAAAGTCGTGCTTTTACTTCCCAATTCGCAATAACGAGAACAGTAATCAATGTATTATTTCGTTTGTTATTAAATTTACGAAGAAAAAATATTTAAGGTATATTTTAGCTATAATTTACATACATAAATAACATCACGCCGGTATCCTTTATAGCGTAGGCAGAACACCAGAGGCTATAAAACTATCTGTTGTCATGTTTGACAAAATTTGAAAGTATTATAATGATGGAGAGACTATCACAGACAGGGGGTCCGCCTATCTCCCACAAAAACTTCAATAATACCTCTGTCCCTTAACTGATTTTTACAGTAGGCCTGGGAAGAGAAGCGGCTGGTACATTCTATGTTTTTATTTCGCTCCTAGTCCAGCATGGAAGCTTTAAATTAAACTGATTATTAATTAATTAATTATTTTATAAAAATCGTGCATTATGTCATTATGTGTTGCGAATTATCTTCTGATTCGTTTCGTTACAAAACATTCGCCTCAAACACTGTTAGTTCGATTTGCATTTAAAAAACACTGATTAATATTAATCAAATACAGATTGATTGATCTGCGGGATCATAATCTATACAGATGCAACTACGACACTGCTAGTATCTATTTTATAAGTGTATTTTAAAATCGACGACCGGCTTGTGTAGCGGTAACATACATTGCCTTGTATGCCAGAGGTCCTGGGTTGGAATCCCGGCGGCGGCGGATATTTGTGTGATGAACAAAGGAATTGAAAAGGAATTTCGGGAATCCCTTCCTTAGTGCACCGCTACACCTTCTATGGAATGTATGTTCCAAATGTCAGCTCTCTACGCCCAGTAGTTATGGCTGTACCTTGTCTGTCAGTCACTCAGTCAGTCACAGAACAGTTTTGTACATATTGATTTATATTCTCAAGTCAAAATCAATATTTTGATCTACTTGATCAAAGTTTGAAGAGTCAGTTACTTGCTAAGATGTATTTTCCCTATATTTGTAGATGTAATTAAAAGAAATCGACGATCTGTAACTTTGTGATCGTTGCTTTGATAAAAAAAATCTTTCCTTCTTTTTAAGTTGAATTTTCAAAGTGTAAACTCACGTTTCGCTTTCTTTATATACTTAGGATTTGGCTAAACCGAGCGAACTCAGCTTTGTGGCTTCCTAAGATCTTTATCCAAGATCTGGGTTAGCACCCACGTGACCATTTTCTAAACAAATACTTACAACAGGTTTCAATATAGGCACTTCTTTTGTGGACGTCTGAAATGAATCTATTTACATAATTGTCATAGCTTGTTAAGGTTTTGTATTTGATCACCTAAATTGAAAAATTTCACATTTGCGAGTCATATTTTGGAATTTTTATATCGGAGCTAAAGATACATTTTAATCCTTTTTTATATTTACTTTGTAAATATATGCAATTTAGAGTAAATAAATAAATAAATACGTGGTGATATTAAAAATTTGTATGACTTACTTTACTTTACTTGACTTACTTGTCATCCCGTATTGAGGCAAATTGAAGAGTTAGTCTTCAATTTGCCTCAATCTTCTCTTATGGTAAATGAAAATGAGATCAAAAACGATCGCTCACGGTTTCAAAACTGAACTGGCTCTTTATAAATCATCACACCGAAGACTACACATTTGTAAAGTTTGAGCAATAAGAAGACAATTTTCACAAAACTTACATTTTATAAATAAAATGTTTGTATACTATATTTTTTCCCAACTATCATTTCCAAACGTAACAAAACGTAATATAACCGTAGTATATCAATAGTTAAATGATTTACCGATATATGTTTAGCCTCGTAAGTAACGATAAGGTTAGTGAAGTAATATCATCTATCCATCCCATAGAATTCAACATTAACCGCGTCCTTTTTCCGGAAGTATTATTCCTCATAAGATTTCTGAATCGCCTATGTTCCCAATTTACCCAAACCGTATAGGAAGATATGGGAATATTTCGGCGGATCATTAAATTCCATCCTGAAAAAGGTTTCCTATAAAGGGTCCGTAGTACTTGATAAAGTAGGTAATAGTTTATTTAAAATGTGACACTTTCAAAAAATGTCTTGTTTATTTTCTTCCGCGACACAAATCGGTTTAGTTTAGAACGGCGAAAAAATATTATAACTTGAAATATGTACATACATACATGTACATGTATGTATGTACTGAATAATGTACATACATACCTAACTTCACGCCTATATCCCTTATGGGGTAGGCAGAACACCAGAGGCTATAAAACCATCTGATGTCACGTTTGACAAATTTGGAGGCAATATAATGATATAGAGACTATTGCAGTGATAGTGGGTCAGCCTATCGCCCACAAAACTATGTCCAATAAAACCTCTGTCCCTTAACTGACTTTTACAGTATGCCCGGGAAGAGAAGCAGCTGGCACATTCTATGTTTTTTCATCGCCCCCAGTCCAGCATGGAATACATTGAAAGCATTGAAATATGTGTTTTAGGAAAACTGATTGTAACATACATCATATCCGCATAAGGTTAATTAAAAAAACCTACAGTATTTACATAAGTAGTAATTGGAAAAGGACGACTAAACGAAATATCAGATTTAACTTAAAGGCATCGTAGCAATGCTATATTTTAAGTTTATCAGCCACGTTAATTTGTCAGAGTTACGGATATCACTGCAAAAATAATATATTATTGCGTAGCGGATATTGCGTTAGACTAGGAGCGAAAGAAAAACATAGAATGTGCCAGCTGCTCCTCTTCCCGAGCATACTGTGAAAGTCAGTTAAGTGACGGAAAATTTATTGGCGTTTTTGTGGGCGATAGGCTGACCTGTCACCGCAATAGTCTCTCTTCATTATAATAATACCCCCAAATTTGTCAAACGTGATATCAAATGGTTTTATAGCCTCCGGTGTTCTGCCTACCCCATTATTAGGGATACCGGCGGCGTGAAGTTATGTACTCGTAAGTATGTATGTGTATATAGATATTACCAAAACCAGTTCTTTCATAGGTAGGTGCTCAATTTTTTTCTTCTGTCATAAACTTAATCTCGAAGATGTAGCAGTACGTACAATACAGGAAACTCAACCAAAAAAGTCACACAATTGTCACTATATGACATATTAAGGTGTCAAAACTCAGATTTTATTTCCCGGTGGAAATTTTCCTTTTTCTTTCCTTTCCTCTCCTCTTTTCCGTCTGCCTTTATTCAGTTTTAGAGCTGATGTAATAAATTAACGTTCATAAAGCTTATATCATATATCAGTGAGTAAAAAAGAGTTAAATAATGCTAACAATATCTGAATTTTATAAATGTCGATATCGAAAAGTTATCGATATCGACATTTATAAAATTAGATAGTTATTAGGGATCAGAAATAAACTAAATAAAACACTGTTCTTTTCTGTCTCTCATATAATTTTTGAACCGTTTTTTTTAAAACAACCTTAATTTTACGTAGAGAACCTATTTGGATTTTATTTTAGATGATAATAACCCTTGTCCGATGGGTAGTCAGATAAAGCACCTTCAATGAATGTCTATAGTAAGTTGGAATGGCTTTGTACGATCTTAATCGTTTAACGAGATCGAGATATTTCGAGAATTTGAGAACTTCATAGTTATATTTAAACATTGCACATACATTTTGCTGTACGATTATTTTATACCATAATGTCTAGTACACAATCTTTAGCTAGTAAATATCCTTAACTTTACCTGAATGTTTGTATTAAAACATGTAAAATGCTCAGATAGTAGCAATTTTACCGTTAGTCCCTAGAATTTATTTGTAAGTCTCGTAAGTTGTAGGTATATTAGTTCTTCTTGCTTTTTTATATGTTTTTATACATTTACTATACCTCTCATTTACTTTTCTAGTTTACAATCTTTCTTTGATATTTTAGTATTTGATTGAGCGCGTTGATTCGACCTTGCGGAATGTGTCCGATTGGGGCGAATCTAACCTGGTCAAATTCAACGCCTCCAAAACACAAGCGTGTCTATTCTCCGCAAAAAAGAGCACCTTTACTCTTACGCCCACTTTCCAGAATGTATCTGTTCCCATCACCGATCAACTAGGGCTTTTGGGCGTCACTATAACGTCCAAATTAAACTTCGGACAACAAATTGAGTCTATGGCAAAAACGGCTTCCAAAAAATTGGGTATCATCTCGAAGGTCCGGCGGTACTTCAGCCCTGAACGGCTCCTCAACTTATACACAGCCCAAGTGAGGTCTTGCATGGAGTACTGTAGTCACCTTTGGGATGGTTCTGCCAAATACCAGCTCGAAGCGCTAGACTCTGTTGACCGAAGAGCCCGAAAACTCATAAATAACAACAACCTTACAAATAAAAAATTGCAGACGCTGGAGCATCGTCGTAAGGTTGCTTGTTTGACAGTATTTTATCGGCTACATTTTGGTGAGTGTGCGAGTGCTCTTTTTGACCAAATTGAACCCACCCCTTTTTACCACCGGACTACCAGACGCAGACAGAACTTCCATCCGTATATAGTGGATATACCAAGAAGTCGAACAAAACGCTTCGATAGTTCCTTTTTGGTACGGATTGCCAAGGTGTGGAACAATCTGCCTGCGTCTGTTTTTCCTGACCACTACAGTCCTGGAACTTTTAAGTGTCGAGTGAATAGGTTTCTCGTGGATGGACGTGTAACACCATAGTCTTCATGCGCACTTTCCATCAGGTGGCATGGAAGACAAACGTCCTATCCTTACAATATAAAAAAAAAAAAAAAAGTTTAAGTAAGTTTCTGTTAAAATTAACATGAAATTTGATAATAATAGATGATAGGTAAGCATTTATCTGAAACACTTGTCGGATAAATCTCGAGTTTCGTACACAAGCAGTAAATATAATAAAAATTCCTGGAATAACAAAAGCTTATTTTCACCCAGATATTTCCTATAATAGAGACAGGTTGAGATATACTTATATCATCTAAACAAAAATCCTGTGCTTTTTATCCCCTTATGGATTATTAAGGCCTCGATATATCTTAATTAATGGAAAAAATGTGCATATTTTCGTTCAATCTGTTAGTTTTCACTCGATTCACCTTAAACGAATGAAAATCTTACAGTAAATATTTATATGATTTCGTCTGCGCCACTCACAGTTCCATTAATAAGACCACAAACATAGTCCATATGCCTATCAGCATAAGGTTTATTTTTATAGAGAAATGTTAGAGTTTTTCCAAAAAGTCCTGGTTATGATACCGCTGGGACTAAACTGTGGTTCTGGATTCGCCTATCCAATATGTAATGGAAGATTAGATTATAACATGTAAAGGAAGACCTTATTTAGATTTGATAGCATTTCATGAAATATAGAAAATTGAGAACATCGATTTCAAAATAACTCTAGGTTTATTACTTTTTTACTTTTAGTATCTATTTACAAGTATTTATATTAAGTATAATATAATTATAAAATAAAATAAAATCCCCAGACAATCACACCAACTACATGGCCCCAAAGTAAGCATAGCTTGTGTTATGGGATACCATGTAGCGAACTAGGGGGGAACCTAGAATATAAATACATAAATAGATAAACACCCAGACACGGAACATTTTTTTTCTTTTTCCTTGCGGGAATCGAACCCGCAACCACTGGCGTCTGAGGCAGACAGGTTTACCCCATCGCCAAAGTGGTCGTCAAAATTATAAGTTTTAACTGTTGTTCTGCCTACCCCATACGGGATACAGGCGTGAAGATATGTATGTTTGTATGTAACTGTGAATGTCATCAATATTTGAATTAAAAAGATACAGGACAAAACATTTGAAATATTTTGTGTTCTGTCTGGGCAATGTCACAACCACCATAAATACGATACAAGGCAAAAATACGTAATTTTTCAAGTTAATTGATTCATTCCGTATAAAAATTTTATTTCCGTTATTAATTTGCGATTTTTTTCCATTGATATTTCTCAGGCTAAATAAATAAAAAAAAAATGCTTTTTTTTCTTCACATTATCCAGTTTGAAGTAGCGAAGATATAACACGATATACGTTTGAAATAGACACATAAATGCCAAAACTAAAATGGCTTGCAAAAATGGACAAAGCCAGTTCATTCTACACCTGACGAATTATTTATTAGGAAATAACTTTTTACTACATATCAAAGCTATGCAAGATGCCACTCTTAAACAACTCTGTTGTTCGTTATTCAAAATAACAAATTCAAAAATGGATTTTTTTTTTCTAGAAAAGGCTATAAGTCATATGTAACGTATAAAGGTCAGACTACAATACGTCTTCAAATAAATAATCATAATGAACAAATCACATCTAGATACAAAAGCCAAAGTGCACCTAATCAACGCCTCGGAATCACCATAAAATGTGAAATATCGTAGATCGAGGCCATTAATCACATTTTATTGCTAACTTGCGTGTTTGTATTTGAGAGGTGCTGCCTCATGCCTCAATAGCCCACTTTGAAATTCTCATGTCCTTTTGCAAACGTCATTTTGTCAAACTGGCTTTGGATCAAACAGCAGAACAGCTTAGAAGACGATAATTGATTATGAAATTTGACAGACAGTGTGCAAGTTCAGTTGCTAAAATATTAATGGTAACACAACGTAAAGAAAGATTTAATTGAATTAGTTGGATAGTACAATACAATAAATCGTGTGAATTATTTTTTTGGATATTCTATATTCATATAAAGATGTCGTGGCACATTTTTAAAGTCAAAAAATTGGAAAGCTGATTTCACAAATAAATAAAAAACAGAAATTTGTGGAACTAGCGCCATCTAGCGGGACTTTAGCTTTTTGTAGGCTCATCGTGCCACCTTAAGAAATCAATGAAATGAAACGAATAAGATTTTATGGTACGCAATGAACAAAAAACGGTTATTAACACTTCAACACGACCTATTCCAGAAAACCTAAAATTTACTTTGAAATTTTTAGACATTGATAAGGATAAACACATTCAGTTTTCTAGACTAATAGCCCTGCAGTGGGCTCATTTAAAAGGTTGTGATGATGATTAAACTTCCCAAAAACATTGTTGATTATATTGTTGTATCTTTCAAATGTTATGTCAAAGTAATGAATATCGTTACATTATACGAAACATAGTCTTCGCTGTCGCATCTTCATGGAAGCGGTGAACTCAAAAGCTTCAACAGACTTTGAGTCTGTCCTCAATAGATGAAGTGATTAATGGGAAATATCATTTATACAAGGTGATCTGTATTGTATCCCATAACATTTAGGTTTTATTCCTTACTAAAAAATAATTATTTTTGCCAAAGAATATGTGGTTCAAAAGTGCATACTTTCCAAGATATCATCAATCTTAGTATAGTGAGTTCATAAATGATTACCCTAGTAAAATCATCTCTTTAACATTCATTCAATAGACGTGTGTCACTGAAACCATACAATAAACAACAAAAACATTTTAAACGTTGAGGAAGGTTGCAAACAATGTAGGTAAAACGCAAAACGTTGCGAACTGTACCTGTTCATAGCGATAAAAAAGGGATAGAAAATGCCACGTTGTCATACTTCGCATAAAGGTGTGTTATATTAGATGTTTTGACTTAAGTGAATTATTTTGTATGAAAAATAAAAACAAAAAGAAATATTTACATTTTATTTGATTCTATTACATGGTCCCATTAATACCCTAGAGTTATGGGAAATCAAAAGGAATACTTTTTGTAAAATTTTGTTTGAATTGAGTAAAACATGACGATAATTTTAGAGCTTTATAGACTTACTATACGCTGCATACCCGCTTTAAACTTGTATTAAATATATTTTTATTTATTTATTTACACTTCAGTTTTTACAGGTAAAGTAAAACAAAAAAGAACACTTACACTAAACATAAAAACTTGGCGGTCTTATCGCTGAGGAGCGATTTCTACCAGACAACCAATATAAACACTCATAGCTACTTTCAGTTTCGAGAGATATTTGTATTTTCTGCACTCGGGTTAGAATCCGATAAAGTAGAGTCAACAAACACGTTGAAGGATCTGAATTTATCAATTATTATCTATGCACAATTTATTTTCGTAATTTTTTTGTATACTTTTTTATATTTAATGAGATTGTTCAACTTTTGAGTTTTATGGACTTACTAAAAATACGTAAAGATGATTAAAGACGGTCTTAAGTTTTCAAAATGATTTCTTCCAGACATTTCAAGTTTAAACGGAATCCTATACTTCTCTAAATTAAATAAAGCAACAAGTTTCAGGCTTGTTAAGTAAAGTTTAAGCTGTAGCTTAACTTAGTTATGTTCACAGAATATAGAATAAGTAAGAAAACTTAGATAAGTCTGTTCTTTAAGTGACACCTGCGTTGGTGAAGTTGATTGTGCGCCTGGAAATACGATCCTCCATTACATACATTACTTCACGCCTGTATCCCTTTAGTTAGGGGTAGGTAGAACAAAAAAGGCTATAAAACCATCTAATTGTCACGTTTGACACATTTGGAGGTATTGTAATGATAGAGAGTACTGTACTGTAAAAGTCAGTTAAGGGACAGAGGTTTTAAAGGCGTTTTTGTGGGCGATAGGCTGACCCCCTGTCACTACAATAGTCTCTCTCCATCTTTATAATACCTCCAAATTTGTCAAACGTGACAATTAGATGGTTTTATAGCCTTTTTTGTTCTGCCTACCCCATAAGGGATACAGGCGTGACGTTATGTATGTATGGATGTATATATGAAAAAACCAAACACCTGAGCACGGAACATTCTGTTTTGTTCCGTACGGGAATGAAACTCGCGAGCTCACGATTGGCGCGATATTGGTGAGATTTTTGAGGTCTATACTACGAAGGTCTATACTACGAGGTCTATACTTTTCTGCGAAGACTATACTATTAAAGCTTTTAGATGGGTCATTTTGAAAGTATATTTCTCTATAACTATCATATAGCATTAGTTATTTTAGCATGTTTCTTGTATGTACTACATATAATATTAGCTGTTGGCCGCGGTTTTACCCGCGCAATTTCGATTCCCGCGAGATTTTCGGGATAAAAAGTAGCCTATACGGATTCGGAAGAATCCCCCTAAGTAATGGTAAAAGTAATTTTTAAATCAGTCCAGTAGTTTTTGAGCCTATTCAATACAAACATACAAAAATACAAAGGTATCCTCTTTATAATATTAGTATAGATAATGTAGCTTTAGAGTTTGTTTGTTTGTTTGAGTCGCCAATTACTGAAACTAACAGTTGGATTCGAACTTTATAACAAGCTCTTTCCTTAAATATATAAAATGAAATATTTTTTATATATTGAGCTACATCCAATATTTTTACCAAGAAAACAATTTATCCCAAAATTTACATTTTGTGATAGCTTTCTGTTTTTATTTGTATTTCGAATTTTCCTCATGACTTGAAAGAAAAGATCGGCGTTCTATTTTGGCAAAAAAGTTTTACTATGTTTAAAAACATAAGGTTATATTTTCAAAAATATGAAGTCCTTGGAAACTAATAAAAATAAGAAATAAAATCCACAGACAATTGCACCAACTACATGGCCCCCAAGTAAGCATAGCTTGTGTACCATGTAGGGAACTAGGGGGGAGCCCAGAATATAAATATATAAACAAATAAATCCAGACACGGAACACTTTTTTTTTCTTGTTCCGTGCGGGAATCGAACTCGCAACCACTGGCTTCAGAGGCAGACAGGTTTACCCCATCGCCAAAGTGATCTTCAAATCTTCTTAAATTTACTTCAGTTGATTCGTGTGGGTTATCATTTTCAACTACTCATTCATATGTTTTTTTATGTTTCACTTTACAGTACCTATCTTATATTTAATAATATATAATTTATTCAATTTCCCCAATTAAGTTTTGCGTAGAAAACAGTATTTACCTTATTATTAGTTAATAAAAATTATTTTTTAATTATTTGAGCACACACAACACAGGTTATTCTAATGTGGGGGACATTAGAATTACCTGTGTTGTGGGTGGCTAGTTTTTTTTTTTGTAAGATTGCAGTACTAATCATGATCAAATGATAATAAACATTGCACACATGAATAAAATTGTTAAGTCCTCTAAGTAGGCAACACAAAAAACAATGTACAATAAAGCCAATCCAAAATCTTAATATGGTATAGTATAATGTAATATAAGTATAGTTCAAAGTATATAAGCTAGTTAATTCTCATCATTCGATCGACCTTGAACATTTTCAATTTGTATTTCTTATATGTATGTATGTGTGTATGTAGTTTAGGTGTGAAGTGTCATGTTGAGTAATAGAGTTAGAATATTGGGAATATGTATATGAGGGTGTAAGGAATTATTGTTTTTTTTATTTGCAAATAATTGAACCCTCTTAACTTTGAATGGGCAAAATAGTAGAGGAAAGGACCCAAAAATGAGTGGGATCTTTGAACAAAGAAGTTTTGAGTAGAGGTACTTCCCATTTTAGTGATCTTTGAGAATGTTTCTTTTGTTTTTTTTTTGCTTTAGTGAGATGGGATGGAATGGAAGAATGGTCGTCATGATAAAAAATTGTCTAACCCTAAGAAGATTGCAGTCCTTATATAAAAGACCTGTATCATACCTGTAAGGTTTCCTGAAGGCAATCTTCAATAAACTTCTTTGACACTACTAAAACACTCTAAAAAGTACAACACATGAAAATAGTCGCGTCTGAAATATTTATGTATTTTTATACGTCATACTGATAGAGATATTTCAAGATTTTCAAGAGATTTTCAAGGGTGGCTGTGATTGTATGCCACCTGCTGTATCAAGAGGGATTCATAATAATAATAATAAAATAAAATCGAAGTGGCATACGATCACGGCTATACTTTGTACATATCTCCATCAGTATGTCGTATGAAAATACATAAATATTTCAGAGGCGACTATTTTCTTGTTTCGTACTTTTCAGAGCTTATTTTTAGTAGTCGGGTTTTAGTTTTTAATTCAATTTTTTGCCAAAAAGGTTTTTACTATAAAAATAAAAAGGAGGTTATATTTTCAAGAACAAAAGAGTTTTCTCCGTGAAGACAGTTGTGCTCATCCTGAAATCTTCGTAGGTTTACTTCAGTTGAACAAGTAATGTAAACAAAGAGTCGCGCGGACATCTCGCGTACAGCGAGTAGTATTTCCATTATTTAGTGTTCGAGCGAAGCCAGCGGACGTTAATTTCACGCTTTTCTTACTTCGTTTTACCAAGTTTGAAGTAGTGGTCTGTGGATGATTCGTCTTGCAAATGCTAATTTTTCAAATTGAAATTACGAATAATAATAGGTTTTTTTTTATTATGGACAGACGGACCCTTTTTGACTGGTGTGAAATATAACAGCCTTTATATGGCATATTAATTGAGTACTGCCTGTAGCGTTACAGGTGTTAAGGCAGGTTCTTGGTTATGAAAATTGCTCCAATTAGCAATTTTGGGAAAAATACATACGTACATAACTTCACGAATGCATCCCTTATGGGGTAGACAGAAGACCAAAGAATGTAAAACTATATGATATTACGTTTGACAAATTTAGAGGTATTATAATGATGGATAGAGACTTTTGAAGTGTCAGCCTATCGTCCACAAAAACGCCAATAAAACCTCTGTCCCTTAACTGACTTTTACAGTATGCCCAGGAAGAGAAGCAGCTAGCACATTCTATGTTTTTCTTTCACTCCCAGTCCAGCATGGAAGAAAAATTATAAAACTGTCATGATTTATTTCTGATTGCATTACGTCCCATTTTATTAAAGTATCGTGTCTGTTTTTCATAAGAAAATACTTAGCTTATTTATTTAAAAAGTCAATTAAAACTTTTTACCTTCCGTCATTTACGATTTATAAACTTTTTCAAACATTAAGCTTCGAAGATTTTCAGTAACAACGGAAGTAATTCGAAAGCTTGACAAAGCAATGAAAAAATAATCGATTAAATCAGAATGCACAGTCGATTCTGAAAAGTTTTCCGAGTATAGCCCGTCGACTAGACTTTCGAGATACAACCTTCCCGCCCGCCCTATAATTCAGTCTGGTCCCGACCGCGGCGGTACAACCACGCTGCCACGGTGCTGTGCCCTGTACGAGTTCTCTCGTCGTATTCCCTGGTCTGTGTACATTTTGTTTTATTGGTAAACGCTCGAAGTAGATTGGAGTGCTTGTCGTCCGACGATCTACTCGCGAATGGTAAGGTTGGCTGCCACGTGCATCTTTTGTTTTTGTTCGAATTTCAATCAGTTCGTCGCATTTGAAATCCGAAGTTTGCGTTTTGTTTTTTTTTATTTTCTGTGATTGTTTATGTTTTGATTTAGGATTAGAACTATCGTTTAAATTTGAATAAAGAATGAATTTTACTAAACAGAAGTTTGCTCGTAAAATATCGTATTTTTTTTTAGTATTTCGTATATTTCATAAATTTAATGAAAATATAGAAACTGAAGCATATAATTTCGAGTTTTATAGTAACAGTCGCTAAGTTTGTTGACCTTGGTCTAGTACATGGACCAGTTTGTAACAATTCCTAACTTAGTTTTCGTGGTTAACAACTTTTACAGCTTCTTTTAAAAAGAAACAGAACTCGTGAGCGAGTACAAAGCAATGCAATAATAAGTTCGGAAACTCGACGCGAAGTTTGCGAACCTAAAAAGTATGCGCGAACTGGAAGAATTAAAACTCTGAACTTTGTTCCATGACATTTTTATTCGTTTTAAAACGAAGGACAGCGAGCAACTTTGATTGCGTGTGGTTCTAGTTTATTTTTATTGCAAATAAGGTTCGCTGGGCGGTGTGCGGTGTACTTCGTTTGGGGAAGATTTTCTACCAGAGATTTGACATTCGAGGTTTTAGATTAAAGTGTAATATTTTGCGGTGATTTAAAATAAGCTCTATGTAGGTATGCATTGAAATTTAATTAAGAAGGTATGTTTTAGGGATATTAGAGACATCGTCTTCATTTATTTGTGCTTCAGGCAAACTTTTGGCGTAGGTTCACTTTGTAATGCATTTTAAATGATTGTAATCTATACTAATACGAGTATATAAAGCTGAAGAGTTTGTTTTTTGTTTGTTTGTTTGTTTGTTTGTTTGAACGCATTAATCTCAGAAACTACAAGTGGGATTTGAAAAATTCTTTTTGCATTTGATAGCCCAACTCTTGAGGAAGGTATAGGCTATATTTTATCCAGAAATTCCCACGGGATCAAAAGTTACGCGGGAAAAACCGTGCGCGGTGTCTAGTTATAAATAACTTTGATTTTAGTTAGTAGTTGTTCACAATACTCACTTAGATTTTATGAGGCCTAGGTCTCCGCGAAGTCTACCTATGCGCTAACTTTTAGGTAGGTTATTTTGGAAGAATATTGCTTTATTTTTTTTTGTACCTATAATATAAACTGAAGTGTAAATATAATAAAAAATAAATACCACTATTGTACAGCAGTAGTGATTCAACTAAGATCTTTGTATTGTCAGTTCAATAGTAATATTATGCACTAAATATATTATAATACCTAGGATAGGTATAACTTCGATCGTAAGATTGAAAATTCGTATAAACTCGTTTTTAGGCAAACCAATTAATTTTGTATAAATTCTCTATACAAAATTTGTGTGATTAATCCGTAGTCCATATATTTTTATTTAAAATCTGACTAACATCATAAAAAATCTGACCTAACATGATAAAAAAGTATTTCAAATGAAATGATGATTACATTTTATTGTAGTTTACTTTTTTACATACAAGAAAGAATGGATATATGTATATAGGCGTTTAGCCAGCGGTGAAATAATTCAGACTGGTATAAATTTTATTTAACAGCATTTATGATGCACAGTATTAAATATGTCTATGTTATTTTACTTATTTTATATCGACTCAATAACTCAGCTGATGTCTTCACAGACAAATTGAAAACAAGACTCTTATTTTTCGGGAGTCTTAAGGCATCAATTATTAAATCAAAAATTTCAATTAGATTTCGAATTGTGTAGTCAGTGAAATTCCTGATATAATTAGCTTTCGCAGGTAAAGCCTTGGACGTAATGAATTGTGCCCATGGCCTTGGTTACCATCATATCAGTTTGGCCCAGAGCTCGTTGGCTGGTATGAATTTAGTAAAAAATAAAGTATGGATTCCTTTTTAATTCAAATGATATTTTGAATTTCACAAATCGTTATTTTTTTTGTAGAAATTGTTGTAATAATGGTTGGAATTAGTTCGCAATTTTTTTCTATTGTTATAGTCATATTATTCAAGATTTCGCGGCCAACGAATTCACAGGCCAACTATATGTATAGACTTAAAGTAAGTTATCGTGTGTTATAAAGACTAGACTGTAGAACTAGGCGGTATTCTAGTTAGTACTAAGTATGTACTTGTATCCTAGTATACGCCCAAACCCGAATAATAAACCGGAAAGTTTAACTCGAACACATTACCTCTGATGCCACAGGTGAACACCTGACCATGCTTCAAGGAGCTCATCGATTTTAGAGATTTTTAGACTCTTTTCATTAAAAAAAAAAAAAAACTTTTAAAAAACTAACGTTGAATGCAAACAATGGACAATTCCTAAAACCCTGTTTTTGTTAGAGCTAAACTCAGTAGCAGGGACCGGAAAACCCCTTTATTTGATTAAGCCTATTGATAGGGTAACCCTATCAAAATCTTACCATATGGAAGTGTAACCCTATTGATATGGTAAGCCTATCGACGTGGTAACACTTTGAATAAAGTTAACTACTTTCGGATGCGCTTACCCTGTGATAGGGTTAGCCTATTTCTATCTCTTTTCGCGCATGCTGTTGAATTCGGAAATATAATTCGAAGTGCGAGATTGAATAGATGGTGATATTTTTGATAATTTGATATTCTTAGAGATTAAATTTGCCTGCAGGTTTTAAAACCCTATTGAATCGGTAACCTTCAATAGGGTTTTCGATAGGCTTACTGCTTACATGAAGGTAACTCTATTGATATGGTAAGCCTTAAGTTAGGGTAAGTCTTCGATACGGTTACCAAATTGATAGGGTTTTTTAAAACAAGTCTATGAAAAACCCAATCAAAAACCTCTTTAAGGGTAAGCGGTTCCGGTCCCTGCTCAGTAGACGTTTTTCACTAAGTCTATTTTGTATACGAATAATTGATACCAAAGTTTTGTCTGAAAATGTCTTTTGTTTGACACCCCTTTTAATGTAGCCCCATTACTTGATGTATGCTTCGAGCGTGCGTTTCCGCGATTACGCTTAAAATAACGGTTGAAGCCTCGTCAAGGGTGTCGTTATATACAATCAATATTTTTACGTTGTACATGCTTTCGATTTATCATACTAGATGTTCTCATACTAGATGACCTTCTTAAATCCCTGGCATGAATATTAGGATAAAAATAATGGTATGTTTCATATCACAATTTGCTGAGAAAAAAGAACAACATACTTTACAATCCTTACAATTCTTTTTTAATTTCGATTAGACTCGGCGTTGAACAAAAGCTTATATTTTTAACCTGAAAAAACGTTCAATATTCTAGACATAGTAGTTTGTCATCCGTCACCTTCATTACATTGAAATATGAAGTAGAATATTCAACGAATGAAAGGTTGCTAGGTGTTTCAAAATCGATTACTAACAATGTTGATCAAAACTCACTGTTAATTACAATAAGGTCTTTTTATAATAAGCTTCCCGCAACTTTGTACGCGGTTAACTACCCTTCCTGTGGGAATTGCAAAAACACCTTCCATAATACAACCTGACACCCATTGAAAGTACCTTTATATCATGTTTTACATCCGTGCATTCAAATACTTTTCATAGAAACTACATACATACATAACTTCACGCCTGTATCCTTTATGGGGTAGGCAGAATACCAGAGTTATAAAACCATCTGATGTCACGTTCGACAAATTTGGAGGCATAATAATGATGGAGAGAGACTATTGCAGTGATAGGGTATCAGCCTATCGCCCACGAAAATCTCCAAGGAAACCTCAGTCCCTTAACTGACTTATACAGTATGCCCGGGAAGAGAAGCAGCTGGCACATTCTATGTTTTTTCTTCGCTCCCAGTCCAGCATGGACTTCATAGAAAATTTCGTGGAAATTTCGGGGATTCCTTCCATAATACAACCAGTCACTCATTGAAAAATCTTAATACCAATTATCACATCCGTGTAGTCAAGGAATAAGATTTTTTATACAAACCAAAAAGTCCAATATTTCCCGTTCCAATGGGTATTTCGGGAATTCGAGAAATTTCAGTTCTCTACGCCCAGTTATGGCTGTACGTTATCTAGTCTTTCAGTCAGTAACGGAATAGTTTTATAATAAAAATATAAAGTTTTGTAAAAAGATCCTTTTACAATTCTTCCATGCTGGACTAGGAGCAAAATAAAACATAGAATGTGCCAGCTGCTTCTCTTCCCGGGCATAATGTAAAAGTCAGTTAAGGGACGGAGGTTTTATTGACGTTTTTGTGGGTGATAGACTGACCCTCTATCACTGCAAGTCTCTATCCATCTGTATAATACCTCCAAATTTGTCAAATGCGATATCAGATGGCTTATTGCTTCTGGGGTTCTGCCCACCCTTTAAGGGATACAGACGTGACGTTATGATGTATGTATCCTTTTATAAATTGACCAAATAATTAGTTTTAGCGGTGAAACGGTTTGATTCTGAGTTGGTTAGTGAAGTCTATTGGGAAAATAAAAACTTATCTCCAGATTTTCTGCGTTACCTTATAAAAAAGGTCTCAGAAAAATAAAAACAGTTTAGATATTCAAATATTTAAAAAATATTGTGATCTCTCCTATTTTCGTGGTTTTTTTTTGTATTCGTCAACAACAGTTCTACGTCCTCTGAAATTGCGGCATCCATCGTCACTAAGTTAGTTTCAATAAGGCTGGAACGAATCCTTCTCAACACACAAAGACTTATTTATGACTTAGAAGTAGGCTTATAAAGGTTTTTCATACAAAGTAGTGAAAGCTAAGCTAAACTGGGCTTAAGGGGAATGTTATCAAGACTCAAAAATCAACAAATTACAATATGGGTGGTACAATGTAAGATAGGTTAACAATTCACAATATGTTGTCCAATATTGTGTAAGTACTCAACCGAATAGATAGAAAAGGATATTATTTTTATTTTACATCATAGATTGTAATACAAAGAAACTAATAACCTTTGTTAGTACGGAGATAGATATATTTGATCTTAATAGAAAGAATCTGTTTTCGATAGTGCTTGAAGTGTGCACTACCTATTAGAAATATGACCCGAGTTACAGGTACAGGACATATTTTAAGCATCCTGCAGGCCTATTCTAATAAACAACATCGATGCATCAGCGAAGAGTGACATAATTGGTACTCACATAACACGTAACTCGACCCCAGCGCTCGCCACTGATGACGGCGTGAGTAAGAACTGACATGCGTCAAACTGAAAATGTCAAACAGTTGACGAGCTCATCGTCGAGCACAACGCTGTTATTTAACTTACGCCAATAGCCCTGCTGTAAGGGAACAACTTGCTAAACCCATATGCTTTTATCTTCGACCTCATTATAACTTACCTTCTCGTGAGCTTAAGTACAAAAACAGGCTGAACCATCGATAAGATAAACTTAAGCTTTTTAAAGTTCCAGAATTGTGTCAGTTTTTATGCCAAGTCGATATTTTGTGAATTTTTGAGTGGAAAAGCGGGATTCTTTCGCCTTTGAATAATCAGAAGTTTTAATTCAAAGAGAATGTATGTTACAGAGGGACATGTAGGGACAGAGGCTTTATTGGAGATTTGTTTTGTGGGCGATGAGCTGACCACCTGTCACTGCAAGAGTCTCTCTCCATCATTATAATGCCTCCAAATCTGTCAAACTTCACATCAGATAGTTTTATAACGTCTGGTGTTCTGCCTACCCCATGAGGGATACAGGCGTGACGTTAAGTATGTATGTATGTCTGTCTATAGTTATATGATATTTTAAATCTAGTTTACCCCATCGTGAAATAGTTGAGTCTTATTCGTGTTCTGATACACACGCTGCACACACGCTTGAGTTATTCTCAAAAAGCGGTACTAAGCCTGTCCCTCGTGGACATTTTATACATACACATACACATTACTTCACGCCTGTATCCTTTATGAGGTAGGCAGAACATCAGAGTCTATAAAACCATCTGATGTGACATTTAACAAATTTGGAGGTAGTATTTTGATGGTGAGAGAATATTGTAGTGACAGGGGGTCAGCCTATCGCCCACAAAAACGTCAGTAAAACCTGTCTCTAAACTGACTTTTACAGTACTTCTATATTTTTCTTTTGCTTGCAGTCCAGCGTGGAAGTATTTTATTTTGGTTTAAAATCGGGATGTCTGGCAACGCTGAGCGAAATTGTGAAAATTTCTGATTTAAGAAATCTAGCAACTTTCGTCGGTCCGTCTGTCTTATAACAAGATTAAATCTAGTCGCAGAACTTTCCATAGTCTTTCAGTACTTAGCCGCTCTTTGGAGATGGAAACTACAAGTTTTGTTGACAAAAGTTGTGTGAGATGTTTCCAAATGAAAAGCGATCTAATGGTGAGCACGGGCTTTGGAATGCTGCCGCGAAAAGTTTAGAATTAATTTCTGCGAGATTTCATTTTATATTTTTATTTTAGCTAGGTTTTGATGGAAACTATGGGCGGTTATTATAATTTAAAATTGGTATTTCTGGAAACGAAATCTTCAAGTAGTCGTCATTTTTACTGTGTGCTAAAGGCTTTTTTTCTTATTATTTAATCTTATTGGCTTTGAAAAATCATATTTGAATCGTAACAATTTAGTACATTTATGTGCATGGAGAGCGGGTGTGAATCCATTTCTTTTAAATTAAAGCCTTATATATAACTTTCATTATAACAAACTGAAATCCAATATATATAAAATAATAATTTAAGTCGTAACTTAAAAACTTAGAATTAGACGTCTCCTAACCAAAATACTAATTTATTACCCACAATAATTACAGGAAAACCAACCCGTGAACAAAATTATAAAACAATTATTTTAATAACAATACTACCGTACTAACAAAATGTAAAAGCTAATTAATTAATTCGTATCACGAAACCTGAAGAAATTAGGAAAAACTTTCATTAATAGCGTTTGACAAGCCAACAGTGTATAGTTATGATAAAACGCCATTGTTTCATTTATGTTATACCTATTTGGTGACTTTTTGTGGAAATATGTAACCAATATGTATATAAATAAAGCGAAAGCAATAATAAATCTACTGGCCAGTGATTTATGTGATTCGTGTCCGGGCATACTGTAAATAGTTACAATTAATAGGTGTTTTTTGGTATGTCCGTAGATTAAGGTGTGTATGTGGGGCGATTAATTAAGTTGGGTAAATGATTTAGCTGAAAAGGGATGTTTTTATTGTTACCAGGCATTTAGGTGATTCTTAACACACATATGTGTAATGTGTAATACATTTAGGCCATTTTGATTATGGTTATAACCATCTGTATGTCTGTGGTTATAACCTTTTTGTCGAAAATAGTAGAAACCTGAAACCTGCGTTTGATTTCGTGAAAAAGGTTGTGTTGATCTTTACAGAACCACTCGTGGCCATAAAATAAAATTCGTCTAAAATAGTTTTGTCCTTAGCGTAAAATGAAACGCAAAAACTTAAAACAATATAAATATCTCGATATTAATAGTGATAAATAAACGCAACTTTAATCCAAAGTAATACATACAAACAACACTACTTTACAAAACAACAAATTTAATCAATTTTAAACCCTAATCTAATTTATTTAAGCAAGCATATTGTAAATATACTTCTAATTTAAGCTAATGGAAGCTACAGAAAAAAACAGCTACAAACACACAGGTTCCCTAAGGATTTGTGCGACGGGTTAGACGTGATTTTCGATCTACCCACATTTGTATTCAACATCGGTCGCTATAAGAAATTACCGCTGCTTTGTCTGTCCGTTTCTCCTAGGTGTATTAAACAAGAAATAGTTCTTTACGGGAAATAAAATGTTTATTGCGGAACAAATATGTATTCTTTAGGGGTTTCGTTTTGTTATTATATCGTTTCTTTGGAAAATATTTACGTGTGTAGCTTGATTTTCCTTCTTTTCAATAACGATATTTTTAGTCTGTTGAATTGATAAAAAATAATCCTCACGCAAATGTGTATTTTGATATGGAATCGCTTCGGTAATTAATATATTATGTTGTCAAGCAGTTTTTGATGTTGAAATTAACAAGAATTTATGGTCAGTTACCATGAGATGGTATAAAGATTGTATAGCTTAATTAACCAATTCACACAAAACAGCATAGTCGCATAATTAGTGAAATCTAGTCTTAAGTAACTCTACTTAAAAGCTAGAAAAATACTGCCTTACCCTCTGAAGGTAAGGCAGTATTTTTCGTGTATATGGTCAGATTGATGAAGGCCTCCCGCCCTCAAAAAAGAGAACTCCCCACTAATCTGAGTGATCCCTACTCAGTGGTAGAACCCCTTCTGTAACCGACAGGCATATCATAATTTTCAACCAACTTCAAAAAAAGAAGGAGGTCCTCAATTTGTCCGTATGTTTTTTTTATGTTTGTTACCTCATAACTTTTGACTGGCTGAACCAATTTTGATGATTCTTGTTTCATATAATAGAAGATACTTCCCATTTGGGAACATTTCATCGAAATCGATTGAGAAGGTTGGTCGCTAGCCACAAAGTCAATGACGGGATTCTACAACCAAGAGGGGGTAATTTGGAATAGTCTCCTTTACGACACGCTTATACAGGGTGGCTGAGCTATTTTTGGTCGACCTTTGTTGTTTAGCGTCTGAAGTGGGCTTCGACAGTGGTTTCTTGGAACTTCAAAGCACATTATCAATATCGTTAACAATGTAGTCAATATTAATTGAAACACAAAACAAGGCTTCAATTTGTTTTACCTTCACGTGTTTGTTTTATAGCACGTTTCATAGAAATATCAGAATAAAATTACGCTATCTTTTTGCGTAATTTCACCATTTGACTATCCGTTCCATAGTAAAAGAGCAAGCAACACTCAACCTCACAAACTTTCACGCTAACAGAAGCAGAATAAAATACTAAAAATTTTAGAGGTTTTTAATTATAAAATAAATTTCATACTCCGCTAATTGCCTCAATTTAACTGCACGTTAGATTAACAGTTATTAAAACTTTAGATTACTGGTCTGATATTTAGCGTTCTGAATATAATTGTTCTCATTTTTCATAATTAGAAAAGTTTGACTACGGTGTTAAATAGAGTTCTTGTGTATTTTTGACTAGCAGACTCGCGTTTTAGTAGTGTTAATTTGATAATTAAGGAATCTTCGTCAAAATAATGCAATACTTTTGGTACTACGACGCGCAAGTTATTTCGGTTAAGCACATCTCTATAACAACGTATAACAACGTATAGTGTTGTTATAGAAGCTTCCGATCCTTATTTTTCTTTGGGAAAGTCCTAATAGTAGGTCCTTTCAAAATTACGAGCTTTTGCCCCCAACTTTGTACGCACATTAACATCTTTAATGTGCCTTGTAAAAGTGCTATAACTACCGTTCCTGTGGGAATTTATAAATTCTTTCCATAACACAACTAGACAACTATTGAAGAGCTTTTTTACGAAGTTTCACATCGGTGCACTCAAGGCATAAGATTTGCGTTGTCTATCAGTCACTTAGTCAGCAACGGAATATAATTAATTTCGGACTCTTAAGCTACTGTTACACTAGCTTAATTCAATTAAGCATGTGTGTCGGAATGTTGCTCAAAATAAGCATGCTCATTTCGAGCATGCTCGTGAATCGACAGGCTTTCGATCTTCGAGCTTTAAGCGCATCTGAACTGGTTTGCTTATTGCACTAGCATGTCGATCAGTTGATCATACTTAAATATATAAGCATACTTATTCCATGCTGGACTGAGAGCAAAAGAAAAACTTAAAATATTATATATATGCCAGCTGCTTCTCTTCCTGGGCAAACTGTAAAAGGAGGTTTTATTGGCGTTTTTGCATAGTCTCACTCCATCATAATAATACCTCCAAATTTGTCAAAAGTGACATCAGATGGTTTTATAGCCTCCGGTGTTCTGTCTACCCCATTAGGGATACAGGCGTGAATTTATGTATGTATGTAGGTACTTAAAACTAGCATGATATTTGCTAGCAAATGTAAACTGCTCCTAAGCATGCTCGTATTGAGCATACTAAATAGCAAGCTTTGAAGTATAAGTAGCTTTACTGAATAATAACCAACGACGTTCCTCAGTCGCCGGTTTTAGAGTGGTATGGCCACGAGGTCCGTAAACCCGGCCTCAGCTGAGCCTTCAAAAAATACAGAAAACACTTTGAAATATTAACCTAAGAAAAAGCAGTTTGCGGTTTATGGCACCCTTTCCGTTGCACCCTGTATATTTAAATTACATAAAACCATTTTGTAGGTATTAAAGCTATAAAAAGTTAACGAAATTCGTAAATTATGTTGGTCAAGCAATAAATATTTTATTTACCTTAATTTATATTTACTATAACCTTATTGTTACTAAGCTTAGTTTTTTCTTCAGGAATCTTTTAGGGTATACTTTTTGCTTGTTGAAAAAATATTTCGCTCATCCATAACCAAGTTATCAAAACAACGTACGTGCCTATGAAATATTGGAAAGAGGCGTGCACGTGTTTGTGCGTATGTGCGTGTGTATAAAAATATATCAGATGGGGTGTCTACGTTTTATACTAGCTGGTACTCGCGACTATGTTCGTGTTGATGTTTTCATGAGTATATTAGACTTCTGATATTTCGAAGTGCAATTGCTAAAAAATGTTAACCGAGCGGTTAAAAGTACCTACTGCGCCACCCAGTTGAAAGAAATTTATCCCATAAGAACCGGTATTTTTTCCGAATAAAATGGAGCCTTTGTTTGTTGAAGTTTGTTCTATTCCGAAACTAAAATAATTTCTATGCAAAATTTCATCGAGATCCGTTCAGCTATTCTGTCGCGTTTGAGGAACCAACATACACTTTGGCGAGTAGGTAAACCTGTTTGCCTCAGACGCCAGTGGTTGCGGGTTCGATTCCCGCACGGAACAAGAAAAATAAATATTCTGTGTCTGGGTGTTTATCTATTTATGTATTTATATTCTAGGTTCCCCCCTAGTTCGCTTCATGGTATCCCATAATACAAGCTATGCTTACTTTGGGGCCATGTAGTGTGTGATTGTTTGGAGTTTCTTTTTATCTATCCAAAGTTTCACATTTATAATATTTGGAGGATTAGTAGGATACGTGCAGTTTTACTTGTGTGACACACAGTAAAACTGTGAGTTGGAATTTCTTGAGAAAATATAGCCTGTGTAAATCTAACTCATCGTTTCTAAGATAAGAACTTTTTAAATATACCTACAAGTTTGATAATATAAATATAGATAAATGTTTTGTTCAAACAATTAAGCCTCACAAACAAAAAGGATCGTAATACTGAATAATTTCCATGATCTATGTTTATATTATAGTCTATGAAAAGAAAAAGTAGTTTATACATATACATTAAAAGTAGGCCTACAGCATCCCTTTATACAAGCAAGTACCTAAATAACGGACTACACCCATACTGATGACCACAGGGCAGTCGTAATGGACCAAGTTTTTGGACCACAAATCTTAGCCCTCGGGTGACCCCACCGCCGTAACTTATACGGCTCAAGTGAAACGTTTTCGCGATCATGTCATCAATTTTGTTGTTTTTTTTATATGAATAAGATAAATTAACTCTTTCAGCAAACACTATACTTTTAACACATTACAAGAAATTGGCGTTGCTACGACAACCAAACACTTAAAAAAATGAACCTAAACTAAACTGAACCTCCTCGTCACCCAGGGGAAATACTCATAGCCCTGCAGTGGGTAACAAACTAAAGAGTTGTGATGATGATGATGATGAAAGCATTTTTGATTGTAAATGTAGAGTCAATATAAAATTTCGCTGTTAGATAATAAACGTATATTAATTGTTCAAAAGACCACTAACATAGAGAAAGCTCTGTACAAAACAGGCAGCAGCTTTCATCTCATTTAAAACTGGACTGTCAAAATGTACTAAGGCAGCGTTAGACAACGGCAGCCCTGCCTGTAACTAAGGATACGAAGTTCAATAAGTTCCTTCCAAAATTATACACGACGTTGTCCTTGGTGAGTAAAACATAATGCACCCAATACTTTAGGCGAGTTGTATCAATGCTACAACGTAAGATACATGCTAAATAGAACGATTACTTGAAATGCGCGTTAACCTGGGTGACGATGTCAAAGATAGTATTTTTTTGTTTTTTCAAGTAACGTTTCGAATACATAAAAGTATATGTTACAGTAACCGCGCAACCCCACCCAACACGCTGCGTTTGCATTGTCTGTGTGCAAAATAATGAGTGTCATGTAAACCCGCCATGACGCTACCACGATTTAATAAAGGATAAAAATTGTAAAGAATGCATGCACAACTCTTTCGACATACGTTTTTAAAAGGCATTTGTTGTATACGTCAATTTTCATTTCACTTAACTTTTCATCCAGGATAGTTATTAGAGATCGATTTAAAATTTTTTCGTCAACGCTCAAAGTTAGTATGTAATATAGTATGTCCCTTTATTCGTACATTTAATCCTGATCTTTTGAACCTTGGCTGTTTATGATAGAGTTGCGAAGTTTTTATAGACTCTACTAACGAGTATAGTTAATTACTATGGTTGAAAATTCGTACATCATAATAGTAAAATTAAATGTTTAAGATCAAAACAGAATTCTAAGTTAAAAATTAATCGTCCTTGTATTGTCACTCTGTCCGCCATGTTGATAGTTTGGACCACAAACACTGTATCATTAATTTAGTTAGTATTTCACTTCAATATATCAGAAACGTAATAGGTTTATTTTATCTCACGAAAGCATTAAATTAATTCAGGTGAAAATACTCATGCATGAAATTCTGTAGAGTTTAATTTAATTTAATGTTTAACGTACATTATCACTGGAAATTTCCAGGTATTGATTTTACCTGGCATTATTATGTATTCCGTGCCTGCACATAGGTTTATTTAACATTTTTATTGTTGGAAAAGCTCTGAAATTTTATTTTATTTATTCGAGCAGAATTAAGGGAAACATGGGTCATTTTTACATTTTGTGTTGTCAACGATAGCGTTGCGACCTTATTTCCGGGGACCAAACTGAATCACTCATTTTGCTTCATAGGCGAGGCACCTCATTAGAAACAGAAAGTAAACATTCACCCTTTAATGTATATTAGTATATTTTCTTTTTAACCTTTATAATGTAACTGTTGCCGCATTATTCTATCTATCTATAACGTATCTACCATCAGATAGGGTTCGTTTTTGGGGGTTTAACTTTGATAAGGACTACTAAATAGTGTCCTTATTGCAATATTCCCCTTTTCTTATTCACTGCACAACCTAAAAATATCAAAGATACATTTTATAAAGTCCTTATTCTGTGCTTTGTAAGCTACAAATACTTATTTGTTTTTATTTGTATACCAATAACACTTAAGCCAATGGTATTTTTGCCATTAAAATTCGTTTGAATTAACTTCAGTTCTGAAAATCTAATTTGGAATACACCAAAGAGCTGTCACTAAGCAGGATGTCATTATTTCTACGAAATGTTCCTGCGTAGGGCTTCGGCCTTCAGTCGCAGCCCTTTTCACTTGTCGAATGATAATTAAGGCTTTCTATGAGGATCGTGGGTACGTTGAATTCAATGTATTGGTCTTCCGGCCTGAACTGTTCCGCCCTTCGTGGGACTTGTCGACTCATTTCAGAGGTCCCTAAAGGTTTAGGCTTTTTTAAAACATTTAACGGAAGTATTGTATTGTTTCAAGATGCGTTTCGAGTGAGCTTTTTGAGTAATAGCATGAGGCGCTTGATTCAGAACGAAACTATAGTATTTGGGAAAATTTTCAGCACAATAAGTTAAGCTCAAGGTCCCTTAAAATATCACTTCCTAAGCCCTGTCCATGGGTTGATGGGTGACGAATGAGCTGACTAGGAGGTAATATCTACTTGGCAATAGCTTACTATATCAAAGCTATATTCTTTTTACTGTTTTGAAGCAGAACCCAAACCTTAGTAAATAAAGTATAAGTAAACACACAAATGTCTTGTACGGAACCGTACTTAAAATTTTCTTCAAACTTTTGTTCTTGAACACAGCCATTTCGTACTACCTTTACTTATTGTTTTTCAATAAGGATTCTTAACCGGGCTGTTTACTTTGAAACGAAATGATTTTTTTAAGTGGGACGTGTGCAAACGTATTTTTGAAAAGAAAATAAAAGAACAATAGAATTCCTGTGTATTTTTTGTTTTTCTTTGAAAACTGTATCGATGTTGACGTAAGCAATGGCTCTTAAGAAAAGGTATTGAAAACGATTGGATTGTAGGGGTTTTCGTTTGCTTTGTTTTTGGGTCTATTTTTTTCTTTCTGTATATTTCGTTATAAGCACGAAAAATAAATATTTAGACGCTAGCAAACTAACGTATAACATTGCTTATTTATTTAGTTACATAAAGGTCTAGCCTTAGTAGAGCAAACGTCTTAAATTGGTAGTGTAGTCAAAATTTGCATATTTTTTCAAATATTTCATATTTCTAACATAAAATTATATTTTGTCTAATCGTAAATTTTTCAGATCGCCGGGTTCACGAGTTGACACTAGTAAAAATTTGACGTCTCCCTCGATTTGAGTCGATTCACTTAGTTCCAGGTGAAAAAATATAGAAAGCATTTGTTTATCTGATGCAGTTGAATGAATTGAGTATATTTAAAGACAGGAGACTTATTTTCCTACTTTTAAAAGTTTAAATTTTATTATTCACAAAATTACTACGAATTTATGGTCAAAATGTACAAACCAAAGCCGAGAAAGTATACCGTAGGGTGTTCCACAGTTAATCTCAACCGCCGCTAAAAATATTACTTGAAGAAGAGTTCATTGTGATTTTAAATATTTTTTAAAGTCAAGTCGATTGTATTTGCTGTTGCTGTTCAAAAAACTTTCGGCACAAGATTGCGATACAAGAATTAACTTTATAAAATAGTGTTTTTGTATTAGGTACTCTGCATAATTGATTGATAGTGATATAAATGATATACTATTTAACAGTTACAATTTGTCTCCTTCCATGATCCACAAGTACCGCAGTTTTGTGTCAATCTAGAAAGAACGCTACGCTCGGTGACTGAGAAACAGATGGAGGTGATGATGTATAACGTTTTCCACCTATCAATCTGACTCAATCTCAATCAATCAGTCGGCAAAGATACCGAATAAATCCGGTTAAAAAGTGTTTTATTTACCGCAGTTTAGTTACAGTCTAAAAGGAGGCGAAAAGTAGGACGATTGTACTAAGATTTTCATGAAGATTGATGTAGGAACAAAGGGTTAAGGCCACGCGATCAATTCATCTGAAACCCTTTGCACAAAAATGTGGAGACTAGTTTGAAATAAAATTTGATGGGACTTTTTATGTTAAGAAGGCCCAATAACAATTCCCTTTATATTAAATTACACCCGGGTTTTTGGACATCCTTTATTATAGGTATCTTGCACTTTTTCGAAAACAAGAACTAATAAACATGAACTTAATGGCGGTTCAAATAGCATGGCAGTATCTGAAAAACAGTGAACAGAAAAGTAAAGAAACGAGAATAATATTTTACATAATTCCAATATTATTTTTCATTAAATATGTGAATAACTGTTAGACATTTATTCAAAAAGCACTTGTAGGTTTTAGATAAAGGATACTTTGAGTGCTTCATATCCATGTGCGTGAATTGAACTCGCGACGAATGGCGCTCCTGTGATGGTTAATGTTATCCGATCGCCACAATATCCAGCTTTATTGTTATTCAAGATAAGTTTATATTTTCATAACCAATTTAAAACCTTGATTTATGCTTTTGACCTATTAGCCTGTGGTTGATATCTCTACGTAATTAATAGCTTTCGATACAGACTTTACAAAAGAACTGATCACAAAGATTCTTTAGTTCAGTTCAGACTTTAGTTAGAGCTCTCCGCAACAGATACAATCTATTGGCTTTCAAGACTTCTAAAACAGGATATTGTTGGTCGTCATTTCCTGTATTGGTTCCTTTTTTTAAATTCTGAAATGAAAGAATTTAAAAGAAAATATTTTCTCCATTTGAATGTCTTTAAAATGTTTGGATCGATTGATTGATGTGTACTCTTTTTTTTGATTTGCTGCCAATATTTGTTCTAGATACGTTTTCTAATGACCTAGATTTTTTTATGATTTTCAATTTGTCAAAACTGACTGTGATTTTTAGTTTCAAGGTGCCGTATTCGTCAGGTTTATGGTTTCGGTGCTATAGTAGAAAAATCAGCGAAAGGAACGTAATCAGAGTTGATTAACGCCATTTTTTATTTTGGTAATAATATCTAAATACTTTAGACTCTAAATTGGTTGTCGCTCGCCAAGCAAACCCTGAAATGATCCCTTAACAAAGCGAATTAATCAAACGCAACAATAAGTATTCAATAACTTGTATATTAGATCCATGCTTTCCATTTATGAATACAATAAACAATGATGTATTTACCTTTCTGATTATTGATTAAATTAAAGCATTAGTTGCTATTTGTGAATTACTTTAAAAGTATTCTAAAACCGGTTATTACGATTTCGACTCTTGAAAGAAGACAAACGTCCCGTCCTTAATTTATAAAAAAAAAAATAACAAATATCTGATGAAAAATAAATAATACTCGAAAGATTTTTCCAGCACTGTAATTAAAGGTTTTTGTTTTATGGAAAATAAATTATTGTCATGAATTTTCCCAAATATGTATTGCAAGGCGGAAAATGAGATAGGTACATTTATAGATAACTTAAGATAGATGAAGCTAATAATAAAAAAATAAACAATTACACTCACTCCACGTTTTGCAGATGGCCACAGATACTGAACATTAAGTTATTGTGTTTATCAAACAATACCGCTATTGGCATATTTCCCGTGAAATAGCAAACAGACGAAATTCAGTTGAATTTGAAATTAACTCATCGATTCATCGATTGCACTTACAGAATTCCCTTTTGTTTGATATATTCCAGTTTCAATATTGTAACTGAGTTTATTACCGTACATGTGTTAAATTTAGTCTCCATTAGTTTATTCATAGTGCGTGCTTTTTATTTCTATACGATAAGCAAGCAATATTCAAATACTATTATTTGAAACTCTAACTTTTGATTATCTTATATATTTATTTTGTAATTATCAATTTACAAAAATAATTTTAATACCAACAGGTTTTAATATAAAATGGATTTTAACCGGATTTCACCCTGATTCATAATATTTTACATTTCAAGTCGCGTTTCGGTATCTTCGACGGACATTACAAGTAGAAAATCTTCTAAAAAAAGATAAAATACTGTTAAAAACAATGTTCATTTTTATTCATCAAGTATTAACGATATTTAAATAAATTTAATTAACATCCATCGAATAAACACATTCTACGAAGTCCACAGTATCCAAACAAGACTACGGACTACAAACTACGCTGCTACGAATCGCCTCCCATTGAATTAGGTCACGCACATCCTCTGTTGACACAGTGAATTGAAAACGTGCAGGAATCCACCACCTTCGCATCTTAGAAGGATGCCTTCGCACCCTGATATTTATTATTTCTCCCCCTTATATTCCCTTTTAAGAATGCGGGTTATTATTATGGAAACGTCGTTATGAGAGATATGTTTACGAATGAATGAATTGCCGCAATTTGACGCTGTTTGCTATTCATGTGTAAATAAGCTAAGCTTGGTTGTTTTGGGGTGTTAATTCTTTTCGTGTTTAAAAATATTTATTTCACGATTATTTTTTGCCAGTAAAATTACGCTTAAAATTCGGTACTCGTGACCTTTAGAAAAAGAAAATTCTGATCAAGTCACCATAGAATTTAAATGTATCTGATTCGGACAGTACTGTTGATAGGTATCAAACTCAATAAATAATCAGATACCAGTCCACTTAAATTTTCTTTGTTTCATTGATATTAATGCATATAATTAAAATAATTCACATTGTTAGAATGTCGATGAGCTCAGTAGAAATAAATAACAGGAAACTCAACAACAATCATCTTCTTAAGAGCCCTTAGTAACTGAAAACGGCAAAATTGGCTGTTTTCTATTAGCTGTTACTTAGAAAATTGATGATATTTCGCACTGAAATTTCAAATACGTAATAAAGAACGTATATGTGATGGGAGGACTGTTTCAAAAACACGATTGGAAAAATTTGGCTCGATAGAAAAAAATCTTGAAGATACCTCTAAAATTTCATATAAATGCACATTATGACTGTGTTTTACAATAATAAGTCATATAAAATCACAAATTGATAGGTATTTACCTTTTCTATTTCGTGACTGTTTTAGATTTTTAAGAGACTAAACATTTTATCAACTTTTTGATAAAAATGTAATTGACGCTTACGACGTTTAGTTTCGAGTCCGTTGATTCCATAGTAACCGCAGACCCCGACCCGCGCACTACCGCGAGCTCACTCCCGCTTCGGCATTCGGACGCAGGGGTTGTGTCGCTCACCACACTGATCGCGCGAAAATTACGAGAACACAAACTTATATTACCATGGGAAATAAAAAGAAATCGAAATTGAGTACTTGCAGAAAAAGGTCATCCAAAGTCATGAATAAGGTGTTGAAGTATGTACGTACACACCTATTATACTGACATATTTTAGTACCGACCTAAGTAGGAACTTTGATTGCTGCTTTACTAAGACCACTATTTCTATTTACCTACTTATGTATTTATTATTATTACATTATTATTATTTATTTCATTGCAGAAAACGACGATGCCTAGTAACCAATCAAAATTTAGAACTGGGAGCTAATGAGATATTACGGTTACTATAATATGCCTATACATACGCTACTTTTTATAGGTTCTTTAGTTTCTCTTGTAAACGCTGCTGTTTGGTATACGAATTGGTGGGCACTTTATTATAGCTACTATATACTAGCTGTGCCCGCGGCTCAGCTCGCGATAATTTCGGGATGAAAGGTATCCCGGGATAAAAAGTATCCTATGTTACTTCTAATATCTCCCAAAATATGTGTACAAAGTTTCATGATGATTCGTTGAGTAGTTTTTGCATGAAAACGTAACAAACATCCACGCTTTCACATTTATGCGCTCAGCTAGGTAGGAAGCACCCAGCTGGCAATCACGAAATTTTGTACACACGTAATTAGGAGAAGGAGAAAGGACATAGGCTACTTTTTTTTACAAATACTTGTTTCCCATGGGATTAGCGCGCGTAAGCGAAGCTGCGGGGAAAACCTTGTTTTATTATAAAAAAAATCACGAGCAAACTACGTAAGTATCAGTTTAAAAATAATAAAAAATTCAATGCATAGAAATATTTCTATTATTTAATTTTTTGATTGTTTAAAAATAGCAAAAATGCTAATATTGGGTCTAGTAATTTCGAAACATAGCTAGGTGTAGTTAGGTAGTTACGTACTTACCTATTCATCATCTTTTTGTTTTATTACAACAGGGTAAACGTACCAATAACGGACATAACAGAGAGTTCCATGCAACACGATAAAACTACGTATCATCTTACGATTTCTTATTATTCAAAATAGGGTAAATTGAACTATGTTGGGTCTAGTAATTTCAAAACATGGCTCAAAATCAAAAAAACTCAAAAATATTTATTTACGTTCAAATAGCATTATAGCTAGGTGTAGTTACTTATTCATCATCTTTTTGTTTTATACACAGGGTAAATGCACCAACAACCGATACTATATATAGATAAGCAATGTTGCATAATAACTGATCATTTTTTAAAGTACATTACATACTACATACATTTTTTACTATAACTGTAGTTATATTATGTAGATTTCTGATATTTTCTCTTATTACGCTGTTTTAATCTTTATTACATATCTATGACTTGGTTTTAGAAAAAAATTTACTGAATTACGGAATGTAGCTGAAATATCCTCACACTTGGTAATACAATGTGAAATTGCCAAAAAATCACAAACAATTGAAACACACTGTGATCAAAACACGTTAGTAAAACGGTTTATGCATTCTCATTTGCACTTGTTTATTTTTTACAACTATATTTTATATATTTTCATAACTTTTTTTCAATCATTCACGCAAACTTACAAACCCACATACTTTTCCTTCACATTCTTTTTTCGTACCTTTTTTGCCACACGAAAGTTTCAGAATTTTATAAATGGAGTTATCTTCTTATTTTTTAGCTCAGCGAATACAGAAGACCGATACGATGAACAGCCATATAGTGAAACGGAAACTGAATTTCAAATTGAAACTGGTGGCCACTCCTCGACACAGATGATTTACTATTTAATAAAGACGGGCGCAAAATTGTGTCTATTAATTTTTTTCTGAAAAACCTAAAGAAAATTTCCATGCACAATCCGGCTTTTGGTTGCGGTCTTCAAAATTTAGTTCTTGTGTCGAAAAAAAACAGGACTTAAATCTAAGTTAAAATTTACTTGTAATATGTGTGACGAAATTTTTTTCGTGGATACTAATGAACCGGATATAAAACTGGATTTAAATAAGGCTGCAATAAGTGGGCTTATGTCCACTGGTATAAGTTTCTCGCAGTTTGAGGAATTGTGTACATCAATTGATTTGCCCAGTCTAAAAACATTTTGATTTATTACATAATGAGGTTTGCAATGAATGGCACGAAACTGCTGTAGATCTAATGTTAGCTGCTGGTAAACGTGAAAGGGATGCTGCTATAGAAAGATGCGACGTGACAAAAGATGGTATACCCTACATAGATGTGATTGCAGTTGGTTGTTGGTCCAAGCGCTCATATAAAACCAATTATTCGGCTCTTTCAGGAGCAGCAGCAATTGTAGGAAGAACATTTGGTGAGGTTCTTTTTATAGGGGTGAAGAACAAATATTGTTCTGTTTGTGCTCGAGCTCAAAACAAAAATGAAATTCCAGGTACACATACATGTTTCAAGAATTACTCCGGTTCATCGACATGTATGGAATCTGATATTTTATTAAAAGGTTTTAAGTAATCTCTTAAAACCTACAACCTAATTTATGCCCGGATGGTGGCTGACGGAGATTCTAGCACTTTTAAAAAAAACTCTGAAGCCCGGGTTTATCCCAAGTTTAGTGTCGAGATAATAGAATGTCGTAACCATATTTTCAGAAATATGTGTTCAAAGCTAAAAGCAGTATCTACAGATGTAAAATTCCCTCTACAACTTAGAAAAACGATTACAACTCAGAGAATTTTAGCTGTAAGGAAAGTCATTTGCTGTGCAATAAAGAAACATATGTCTGTAGATTGCGATTTAAACACAAAAATCACAAACTTTTACACATATATTACAAACTAAATTTTTCACGCATTTGGAAACCATAGCTTCTGCAAAGATTACTACTGCGAAAGTATTTGGATGAGCAATAATTTGACACTTCTTTTGAAAACTTCCATAATATGGTTCAGTATCAAAACAATTGTTATATCCGCGGCAGCAAAATCCCGCAGCCTTATTTGCGATGCTGACAGCAACAGGGTCGAATGTTTTAACAGCATCGTTGCTAAATTTGTGGGTGGTAAGCGCGTAAATTTTTCACTGAAACGTAGTTACCAAGCACGTTGCGATGCTGCTGTTGTATCTTTTAATTCAAAGAAACCCTTGTACACTTTACACAAAAGTATTCTTGGCAAAAGTCCCACGAGATTAAAACGGCTGAAAACACGAAGGGCGAAACGAACACGCCAAATTAAAAAAAGCAAAAGGCGTCTTATGCATCAAAGTAACAGTGATCTGAACTATGGGGAATCATGTATACGGCCAGACATGTCTGATGGTGTTCTTCTAAAATGCAAAAAACAATTCTTAAAAGACTTGCATAAAACAAACGGTGAAATACAGGACATAGAAAGAAACACCATGATTCAAGCGAGTGGTTGGAGATCCGACGTAATCTTATCACCGCTTCTAATGTTGCTAAAGTGGTGAAAAGAAAGCAGAACACGAGTGCCAAAAATCTCGTAAAACAAATAATTCACAAACGACATATTAGCCATGTTACATCAGTGTAACATGGTATTGCCAATGAAGAACCTACTTTGGAGCAATTAGAACAGCAAATTGGACAGCAAATCAGGCCTTGTGGCTTATTTATTGATCCAGAAATCCCTTTTTTGGGTGCAACACCTGACGGTTTCATAGGTGACGATATCATTGTGGAAATAAAATGTCCCTTTTCAGCCTATAAATCCAGCTTATAAAAAGCAATGTCCAGTGGAAAAGTGAATTTTTGATTCACTTTCTCATGGTGAACATTCTCTCATGGTGAACAAAATCATGCTTGGTTCATACAAATTCACTCGTTTCTAACCAACCACAGAGATAAGAAACCACTAGAGTGGTATCGGGGGCGTTGCCAGTGAGAACGCAATACGGGCAACACAGTAACATCGCTCTATATTTGTGTGCGATAACAGATCAATGATTGGTCAAGTAATTTGTCAATGTACGCGTGGAACAGTGTACTTATTTAAAATATGTCCATATGGGTGTGAATTTTTGCGGTGACATCGAGGCTCGAACAAATTGCGCCCGGTAACCGATCTCTTTGTTTCTGATATCTATGTACCCAACGAATGCGAAATGTTTCCCGCGCGTATTCTCGGCTGTTTTCGATAATGAGGTGTTTAAAAAGATACGTTTATAATTATTTTGTCAAGAGATTATTAATTCGGAAATACAATGACATACTTACAAACATAATATTTTGCTTATAATTATATTGGGTTTTAGGTATGTATTTAATATATTCGACCACTTTTACAAAACTGAAGACGGGTCCGTTTAGTAGGTCGTTTACCCTACTTATTTTAACTTTTCATAATTTACATGAAAAAATACGTACCGAAAAATTTACTACTATTTATGCTTGAATGATGGACCTGTTCTAGGGATCGCTTACACTATTTTTTATTTTTTTTATTGTGTATTATTTGTTACCTACCAGCTGACTATGATAGCGAAATATTTTTTTTTTATTCTTACAATTTTATTTATTGTGTTTTATTACTGCGTACCTACATACCTACCTAACTGATTTTCATCCCAATTATTCCCCTATAATGTCCCTTATATATATGTATATATACATAAGTAGGAATACAGAAGATACTAAATGGAGCTATGTATGATTGTTAGGTAAACTATTTTTATTCGTGTAGTAGGTACCTACCTATAGTAGGCCAGTCATCTAGCTAATCTGCCCAATACATTATATAATGGTTATAAGAATCGAAACGCAATGAAATAGGATAGCTAGGGCTGCCGCGCCCCCCGCACACCGCGCCGCCGCGACGCACCGCGCCCCCCCCGCCTCAGGCGTGGAATCGAAGCGAAATCTGAATTTTCGCTGACCGCCTAATGCCCCTTAAGTAACAGTTTACAGCCAAAGACTTTATCGTCGATTTACTCAGAAATGTTAAAGTATCTATGTGAAGTAGTGTACACGTTTACATATATTTCGTTTGATGGTATCTTAAAATAGATTTAATGGTAAATTTTGGACATTGTTCATAACTTTAATTGCACCAACTATTTATTTTATTTTTATTTATTTACACTTCAGTATACAGTACAGACAGTAAATGAGAAAAGAAAAACAGTGTGTTGAGTACTACTAGGCAGTCTCATCCCTGACGAGCGATTTCTTACAGACAACCATGCTTGTAGAAATAACATAAAAAAATGTGTTAACAAATCTTAATAATAAAATTACACAAACATAAAACCTAAATATATCAAATTATAATACATACATACTAATATAATACATAGATTAATAAACGATTTAATAAACATACTACATAAATATTACAATAGGAACTTCTTTAACTATCCTACGCTCCTAACCGTACCAGAACATAGCTGGCTGAAAGTGAGCAAAGTGTTAGTATCCACGCAGACTGGGCACGCTTTACAATGTCTGTTTTGAAGTTTTACTAAAATCATATAGTATTTTCCAATCGTAAAGTTGACATAACCTCATATATTTCTTTTAGAATATTATTTTAAAAGTTGCCAAGAATTACAAACTTTAACCTCTCAGCTTGAATTAATGAAGCGTCAAAACTGTAGATACGTTTTAAGCTTTATCCTGTTGATATTTTAGATTTTGGCAACATTTTAGAAGCAAAAATAATTTGATTTATGACACGGTTGACTAAGCGATTATTAATTTTACTTTTGAACCTATATTATAAATAATTAATATTTTTTTTTATCTTAATCTCGGTTGAAATCTTCGGCTTATCTGTGTTTAGTATTTTTTATCTTGGCCAATATCTGTTCTGATTTTAATAAGAAGAAGACTCAGTTTTGTAATGTAATGGTGTTGTCAAGCCACTTTTTCAGGCTTTATTTCATTTTTTTATTTACACTTTAATGTAGGCCTTACTAAAAATACAAAAAATTGAAACACATTTAAAAAAAGACATACAATTGGCGGCTTTATCGCTGGGAAGCGATCTCTACCAGACAACCATGGATGTAGAATATACGAAAATGGTGCTTGGGGCATACCTATAAATAAACCTACATAAAACATACACTACATAAAAATATACTTTAACTATAGAGTAGTTTTATTTGTTTGCGTCAAGATTATGTGAGAATATGAAGATAAGTGTGTCATATGTTTTATGGCCAGGTTTTGTTGTACACTTGTACAAAGCAAATGCTCAACTTAATTTACACCACCCAGACAGCCTACAACGTAAACAAACATTATGAAGCCTCAACTTAAGGATTTTATACACTTGCTAGCCACCGCGCGCGGTTTTACCCGCGTTACTTTTGATCTCGTGGGAATTTCGGGTTAAAATCGGCCTATAACCTTCCTCAAGAGTTGGGCTATCAAATGCAAAAAGAATTTTTCAAATCCCACTTGTAGTTTCTGAGATTAGCGCGTTCAAACAAACAAACAAAAAAACAAACTCTTCAGCTTTATATAGATTGTCTATGTTTACGAAAATAAAACAGGCGCCACTTGCCTAAAGCTTATCTTAATTGAGCTTTAAAAGAACATAACTTTTATTCTATAAGTGATTGGTGCTTTCAGATATTGACCTCTTAGAAGAAAGCACAAAGATTTTGTCAAATTTTATTTACAAAGAAAAATACCTTAAATAAAAACTACACTCCAGACCTAAATGTTTTAACGGACTAAACCATGATACATTACATATAATATTGTGCTAGTAACTAACAACCATTACCACAACATCAGACAAAGTCATTCCGTTAACACGACATATGTATGTAAATGAAAAGCCGTAGGTACTAGGCAATCAACCTTTAGCCTCTTCAATTTTTACTCATAACTTTGAACGTACAAAATTACAGTATCAAACCACCGAGAAAAATCACTTCTAATCCACCCTGTGAAAGACTATAATCCTTTGAAGCTAAATCCTTGAGCTTAGAAAGTTCAGCCCACAAGTAACGAACGAATTTGTATCTTATTTCCTGTTTTATATAGTTGATTATGCGTTTATTTTGGCTTCGTTTGGAGATGGAATATAATCAAGTTAATGAGAAACCTCGACGACTAAAGATGTTGACTATGACGTCATTTATCTCGTATGTTATGGTTACGGTTTCAAATCTAAAAATTTGTTAGTGAAATAGCGAGACCCGGGGCAATGGCGTAGAAATCTGCTGTAGAGACATTTTAATTTATAATGTGGACCTTATAATGTAAAACTTTACAAACACTAAAAACTCATAAGTATTAATTTTTAAAGGTTTTTCAAGACAACTCATATTAAATTGAAGACGAGTTGAAAAAGATTTTCGACTTAAGTTCATAGTAATGCCTGAGAAATGTGTTTAAGCGTGGTATAATGCAGATTAAAGACATTAATGTTTATGTGATATATCTTATTACTTTTAATTTGTCAATTAAAGATGGCATTTGGACATTGGTAAAATTTTACTCTTACGCTTTCGTATAGCAATAATCTCAGATAATATTTACACTCTAATTAGTTACTGTTACATGCTGGACTGGGAGCAAAAGAAAACACACAATGTGCCAGCTGCTTCTCATCCTGGGCATAAAAGTCGTGAAGAGACAGAGGTTTCATTGACGTTTTTGTGGGCGATAGGTTTACCCCCTGTCACTGCAAGTCTCTCTCCATTATTATAATACCTCCAAGTTTGTCAAATGAGACATCAGATGGTTTACGGCTTCTGGTGTTCTGCCTACCCTATAAGGGATACAGGCGTGATGTTATGTATGTATGTATTAGTTACATACCACTATTGTTAGGTTTAAGATGATGGATATAATACAGAAATGGGGTGGAGGCACACTTAATATGCAAATAAGTTATTAGTCAGACAGATCCAGAAGGGGCTCTGCTAACAAGGGACACTCGGATTGCGATAATTAGTAAGGCTTTCCTTAGGACAACATAGAACATACGTGCTTAACGTATCTTGTTAACAGTAACATGAAGTTACGGCTCTGTGACGTGATTTTTTTCCTGAAAAAGTAATTAAAATTCAAACTTTTAATAATGTTACTCGTATTAACTTTAAGTTTACCTGACATTAATAAACGGCACAATTTACTACCTCGGCGTTAACACAGATTCAATTCGTGGCCGTTAATATGAAAAGTAGTTGTACGCCATTTTGGTTCATTTTCCTGTGGAAGTCGTAAAAGATAAGTTGTGGTTTTCATGATTTTTCGCCATTTCAAGACCCTTGAGACATCATGAAACCTTTCTTAATATTTATGCATTATTTACACTGCTTTCACAGAAGCTTTTCTCTTAGAAGTTTTTTTATATACAATTTTATTCAGACTTTCCCAACTGTTTGAAATAGGAATGTTTCCACTTGAGCAAGTTCAGTCGGTTTAATTTCTTGTACAATTTGACTACAATGCTTACCACATTTAGATTCTTTTAGATTTTTGCATCTTTTGTAGAGGTTTCGATTGGTTGAAATATTACATACACATACATACATAACGTCACGCCTGCATCCCTTATGGGGTAGACAGAACACCAGAGGTTACAAGACCATCTGATGTCACGTTTGACAAATTTAGAGGTATGATAAAGATGGAGGGAGACTATTGTAGTGACAGGGGGTCAGCCTATCGCCCACAAAAACACCTTTAAAACCTCTTTCCCTTAACTGACTTTTACAGTATGCCCGGGAAAAGAAGCAGCTGGCATATTCTATGTTTTTCTTTCGCTCCCAGTCCAGCATGTTGAAATATTTTTCTAATATATTTGGGTAATAATCATAAGCTAAGTTTGATTTTAGTATAATTTTTAAATTAAGTAGAAATACCTATAACGTAGGAATAGTATTTAAGGCTACACGACACTCAATTTTTAAACGTTGTGAAAATTATTATAAAAATTGATTGTGTTCTTATTGCTGCCATTCGTCAACTTATAGATAATTTAAATCAAGACAAAGAATATGGTAATATGGTCTGTTAGAAAGCAAGCTATTATGAACAAAGTTGTTATGATTTTACGTATGTTCTTAGAAATAGGATTATTAATTCAAGCAATATCTTTTCTTTAATATATAAAACTCTTCCGTTACTGACTGAGTGACTGTCAGACAACGCACAGCCATAACTACTGGTCGTAGAGAGCTGAAATTTGGAACATACAATTTTTTGAGGTTGTGGGCGAGCACTTAGGAAGGAATTACCGAAATTCCCACGGCAACGGGAATTATTGGACTTTTTGTTTGATTGAAAAGTCTTATGCCTTGAGTGCATGGATTTGATACTTAGCATAAAAGTTCCTTAAAAAGTGACTGGTTGTTTTGTTTAAGGAATTTCCGAAATTGCCACGGGAACGGGAAATATATGCTTTTTTAGTTCGTATGAAAAAATATTTTACCTTAAGTGCATGGATCTTATACTTGGTATAAAGGTTCTTCAATAGGTGTCTGATTGTATTATGAAAGGAATTCCTGAAATTCTCACGGGGTAGGGAAAAAAAGACTTTTATGTTTACGAAGTTGCGGGAAAAAGCAAATATCTGAAAAGGCAAATTATGAATTTTAACGGTTTCTTGGTAGCAACACTATGAATAAAAAATATTATCCCAAACTGTTAGAAGGTTCGTTGATAGAACTTAGAAATGTATGAAAAATAAAATTATGAAGAGTGATAATTATGAACACAAATCGGTAGTAAGACAAAAAATAGGAGTTAGAATTGTATGTGAGCCGATATGGACCCGAATATTTGATATGAAAAATTCATGAAAATTTTAGTTCCGGGTTAATAAGATAGCAATAAACGTTCTACTCAAAACTTTACCTTATATCAATATTAACTATTGCTTAAACCTGTTTATAAATAGATACCAAATTTGGGAAACTTCTTTGCAGACCTAAATTATAATAGTAAAAGAAATCTCGCCACAATTATAATGCCTACAAATTTGTCAATCGTAACATCAGATGGTTTTATTACCTCTGGTGTTCTGCCTACCCCATACGGGATACAGGCGTGAAGTTATGTATGTATGTACCTATTGATAAAAGTATGTAATTGAAAGTTAACTCAGTAAGTTACATTTTTTTTTGTAATTTATTGCAAGTAGGTACGCAGTATTTTTTTCAATGAACTAATGGTTTCATACAAATTAAGAAAAACACCATTCAAATATGAGTTTTAAGTAATCATTAAATAGGAATAATGAAGGTAATTTCTTCTTCTTATTATCATCCATTGCACACTTTTTTTTTTTAAATAAAATATGGATGGGACGTTTGTCTTCCATGACACCTGATGTTAAGTGAACATGAAGACTAAGGTGGTACAAGTCCATCCACGAGAAAACTATTCACTCGACGCTTAAAAGTACTAGGACTATACTGGTGAGGGAAAATAGACGCAGGCAGTTCATTCCAAACCTTGGCGACCCGTATTACCGTTGGTTTACTAAAAGAAAACCAACGTACAATAAGATCCACAACATATTGCTGAGCTTGATTTAAATTTTAAATTATGTAATTATTTTATAAGTTCATTTACTACCTTTGTAAATAAAAATTCATTCTTAAAATACTGTCGAAGCACAAATCGTCATAGTGGTCATTTTTGCAAGAAGATTATACAGTGTGTCCCGACAAGTAGTAGGAGCAGTAACTGCACACTATTCAATCGACGAAAATCACCATATGGCGAAATTCACCTTGATTTGTAAAACATCTGCGGTACTGCTTTTAAAGCTTTATTAGTATAAGCCGGGTCACACTTTACATGAAGCATAGTCTAGGTATATTATATTTGCTTGCTAACCGTGGACTAATTTATAGCAAGCAGTTACACGGCAGCCAAGTTCAGGTTGTACTTCCAGCAAACGCAGGTTAAAGTGCCAGTTTCGGTCGCTCTTCGGGCAAGTAGCCAGCTCAATTGAATATCCTCAGTGTAGTAGATAGCGCTGTTATTAGCCAAGTTAAAAAGAGTAACCTGTACCTGTTGTTTTTACATACAGACTAATTTTATGTCTTGAGTGCACTGATGTGAAACTTGGTAAAAAGTTTTTTCAATGGATGGCAGTATGGAAGGAATTCCCGAAAGTTTTACGGGAACGGGAAATATACCTAGTATTTTTAGTTTGTATGAAAAATCTTAATCTTTCAAATTCGTCTGCTAGTTTCAGAGTCTCAAACAAATAATCTCTTAGCTTTATCATATTATCATACCTACATTAAAGACAAATAGTCACAATAAGTATTTTTTTAATTTCTATGTTTCCTTGGTTTGAGGCACATTTATTTTATTTACTTTAGATTATATTAAAATTATTATTCATATAAACCATCATTGTTCGTAAAACTAAATCCTCTGGCGATAGTTCATTGAATAAATAAGTTAATTCTTATTTCTAACACCTTTGTGCACGACTGCTAAATTGTAATTCATTGACAGTGGTATGAATCGACGAAGTCAAAAACGCTATTCGGCGATCCGGTATGAAAACGCGAATTTCCCCTTTTTTTGGGTATAAAAAAAATATATCTGTCAGTGAAAGATGTCCTATACAGCCAACATTAAGTAAATATCGGTAAATTTGAGCTTTATCTCTACGTAGTAATGTCGTCGCAGTTATTAGTTAAGCTTTCAAATTATATCGAGCTGCAAGCTGAAAATGACGCTTACACGAAAGCCATGATTAAATACATCTATGGGTGAGGCGAGGACTGACAACCTTTCCTACGTTAAAAGGAGCTTGGTTCAAGCTGAGCACAACCTGTGAGGCTTTCGGTTAATGGCCACTGGCAACACCGCGGGTCCCACCGTCGCGTCGGTACTTGAGATTTACGGTACGGTACAACTTGAGATTTTAAGTTCTGCAATCTAGCTTTCCTGCCGCATGATCATCCCCACATGCCCTGCCGCGCTTCACATTGGACCCGTGACTTATCACAATGTTTTTCTCTGAATAAAAAAGGCAGGAACAGTCAGTCAGAATTTCTTATCTTGAAACAGTTGCAGAAATTCTTCAAAACAAATTCTCGGGTCTAAATATTATCTTCAATGCTCACAGTCATGGAAAAGCTTCTTTTCACGAACCTCTGAACACGTATAAATGTGGTTATGTTCAAGTGTTGTATACAACATAAGCATTAGAAATGTACTCTTTATTTTTGATTAAAGTTGTTCTAAACTTTAAGAAATGTGATAAGATTTCAATTTGAATCTCAGTATTCCTTTTTTGTTCTTTATTTTAATTTTAATAATATGTTACGTAGCTAGTAAGTAAAAATCAAAATATAAAATTTATAATAAACCTGTTCTCTCCTAGCTTCCTGTGCTCAGGTGATATTCAGCGCAAACCCGATTTGGTGACCAATAAAAAAATGCTCCTATGATTTAGTACATGTTTTATGAATCCTCCATCAAAAATCGCAATATTCTTGATAAAGAGGCAATACACAGCGATTGCCACACCTGTTAACTAGCATTGTTTTGGCTTTTACTTCAGAACATGCAGGCAGTATATGACATGAGCGCTACAGCTGCATCGCAACGTTTGTTTTTATCCTTTGTTTTTTCATGAACATTGATAATATTCAGTTACAGTAACTATTATGTTTTTTATTTATTACGTTACCTTCGTGATCATAGTGCTGAAATAGTACTTCAGAAACAGATCGAAAACAATATTAGTCAAATAGTAGTTATTCGAACCAGACTTAATCAATCACGTATGTTAGTATTTTTTTTACGTAACATCTTTGGTTATTACATAACAAAATTCTTTTCCACCCTACGTATATATTTAAAGTCGTAAGCGATCAGCCTGTTTCAATAATATAACTGATAATCTGGCCTCGAAAACGATATTTGTTTTCACATAATAACTGTACCTATGTTTAAGAGCTTCACTGACGTTGCTGTAATAACGTTATTTAATTGTGTCACGTTATTGTACCTACGGTTATTCTCGCACGTGCGTTGATTCAACCAGATTGAAATCAAATAATCCTTAATGATATAAATTGTAGCTGAGCCGGCGTATTGTCTGTGTGTGCTGTTTTTTAGGCTAGGGACGTTTATTGCTTACGTGAGCTATCTTTTTGTGATGGATTTTGGATTAGCTGCGGGGGTGTTGAGGACAGTTTGAAAGGTTAGGCGTATTAGTTGGATTTGTTTTTTAATGTTCCTCAATCTGTTTTTTAGTGTATTCATAAATTGAATTAATTGCAAAAAAAAATTGTTTTTTTTAGTTTTTTCGTATGCATATATTCAAAACACTATTTTAACAAAACTGATATCATTTAAATAGTTGACATTGATTATCTTTTGTGTAGTTTCGACTTATAAAGCCATTGCAATAAAAATAAATGCAAAATCTTTTTCCATTCATTGTTTTGCTTACACCAAACCTACAATCACCGTAAGCATCTATAAGTAAAATAAAAGCTTTCCGCAAGTCGCGGTAAGCTACATAAAAGCTTCAGGCAACTCTCGTCTCGACTTTTAGGCAGTATTGGAAAATAATTAATAGTTCACTCCACACACGCCATATCTTTGCTGTACATAGCTTATAGTTATGCAGTTGTTACACTCGATGTGGAAGTACTTTTAAAGTGCAGTAAACATAACTGCATCTAGGTGTAGTGCAATTTTATTGGTTAATGCAAACTATATGCTTACCTACGTTGAGTTTATTTTTTTGATGAATTTAATTAAAATAGCCGTTAGTCATCTTTGTTAATACATTTACATACAGGCCTTTTTCACTTTAAATGATGAACTCTAAATTATGAATACCATTAAAATAAAGACGACTACGCGCTCCTACAAAACATCTTGTAGCACTTCTTCGTAGTATTATTAAATTTAAATTCCGCGAAGTAGTAGCTGTGTTCATCTACAGCGACTATTTGTAAAAAAGTTTGTGGTTCCATATCTTTATTTTTTTCTATATACGATACGCGATACTAAAATAAGGTGCGTTTATATCCTTTGATAGGATAATATCATATAAATTTGACTGGAGACAAAAAACAGCCCTGTATAGTAATTTTTGTACTATTGCATTTTAGTCTCGATTTTAGTTTTATGACGCATGGCGCCTTTCTCTCTTTACCTTTTAGATGCTCTTCTCGATATGATTTGTATGTTTGCGGGAGATTGTGTGGTATACATAATTCTGTTGCTGTACTCTCACTACGTATACCATTATCTTTGCCTTTAACTATGTGATCAGCTCACTTACACACAAGCCTGGTCATTGTGGTAAGAACTTCTTTACGTTTCATTAGCCCATTGATCTCATTGATAATAGCTAGACCTATGAATGGCGTGATACTATATTAAAATTAAGTAATGTGAAGATTTCAATCTAAATTCACATAGTGAAAATTTACTTAGTGAAAAAAAAGGTAATAAAAATCTTTACGGTAAATAAAGTCGTGCGTCTTGCCACCACGCCTGGTGAAATTTAAAAGGATCGCTAAATATACGAACCTATTTATCATAAAAAGAGTGCGGCGCGGCGCCCGCCCGAACATAAGTTACTTAACATTCTATTTTTTAAATAAATAGTAGTTCAGAAACCATTAAAATCGTAAAGAAACATTAGCGTCGCATTAAAAAAAAAAATATAAATAACAATAGTCTACACCTTTTTTAATTTCTCAACTGTTTTTCTTATACTGTGGCCTAAACATCTTCACTTCTCCGCTTCCCGTTGGAGGCATCAATCAATATTTTCTATCGAAAAAGGCAGATTTCCTATAAATATTAACGAGCTTGTAGTGATAGGTACAGGTGTTGCCCAAAGGGTTTCGCAGGGTTACTGTGGAATTCGAAATGATCAGTGTTGAATTTTGTAAACAAACCGGCTGTATGATAGAAGAAAATTGATTTTAACGGCTCAAACTATAAAATAGGTATATTTTGAAGACCTCTTTTGTGCAGTGTTTGAGTGTTCGTCAGTGATTTGAGAGATCTTGGGTTTAAATTCCACTAAATTCGGCTCAGGTCTGGTGTTAACTAGGGTACTGTTGGGTGAATTTTAAATATATACTTACTTAGGGCCCTTTTCCATTAAATTTTGTACAGGGTTAATTTTAATTAGCGCATCACCTCTTGCAGGCAGCCTCTCCGCATCAAGTCCAACCACATATGTTCTACGACTTTTTAAAAATCTTGATTAAAAATAATAACAAAAGTTTCTTTGCTTCTTACTCTACATTTTGTAAGAAGTACCTATTATTATTGAAGCGATATTTTACTGCGCAAGTTGCGTGGCATACCTACGCTCGGAGTTAATAAAGTTACGCCCCCAAACAGAGGCTATAAATATTTTTTACATACATACACACATACACAACTTCACGCCTGTATCCCTCACGGGGTAGGCAGAACACCAGAGGTTATAAAACGTTTGACAGATTTGGAGGCATTATAGTGACGGAGAGAGACTCTTGCAGAGACAGGGGGTCAGCCTATCGCCCACAAAACAAATCTCCAATAAAAACTCTGTCCTCTAACTCACTGTTACAGTATGCATAGGACGATAAGCTGGCACATTCTATGTTTTTCTTTCGCTACCAGTCCAGCATGGAACCTAAAATATTTTTTGTATAAGAAAAATAAAATTTTAAAAACTATTAATTTTAAAAACAGGTCCCATTAAGTTAGAGGTCGTTGTACGAATTCATGACAAAAATTCTGTTAATCGGGAATTTCAATCGATTGTACAAATCGGAATTGTACAAACTACCCAGAAAGGGCAGATTCATACATAGATTACTGGATTATCGGAAGGAGATATTCTTATTCTTAGCTAATGGGATATGATTTAGTTTCACTGTGATGGTCGTAAAGTAATTTAATTTAAGTGAAACAACAACACAAAAATATTTTTCAAGATAATCTCTTGCACCCCAGTAAAAAAACCCCTAAAAACTAATTTTATGTGATAAAAAAATTAAGCAATTCCAAAAATAAGCGAATCTTTTACATAATATATTCTAAGTAATGCATTTTTTCTGTTAAAAAAGAATAAAATCGTGTCCCAACCTCAGATAAAGTCAAATATAGAAATAACCATAACGATGGTCAGTGCTTACTACGTCTGGGCACAGAATTGCTACATCGTTCGGCTTAGTACGGTCGACAAAAAAATAACATGGTTTAGACGATCTTGAAATATAACAACATGACTATGTCTAGCGTACAGTAATTGATTGATTGGAATTAATTTACTATTAGGTCCTTACATATGAAATTGGTGTTTTGTCATACTGGCCACTTAAATCTCAAATATCTCCACTTTGGTTTAGAATTCAAATTTATACAGCCGTTTACTCATCAATTTGTGTCTCGAAAACCGTATTTCTTTTGTTTTTTTTTTCTGCATCATTGATTTTACGTTAGTGATAAAACTGTTTTAATCCACTTGAAACAAATTGGGAAGCTAAGAAAGCTCAAAAGGTGGGCACCTCATGAATTGAGTGAAGCAAACCGACAAACGCGCGTCGACTGCTGCGATACATTACTGATACGGCACAATAATGAAGGGATTTAAAATCGAATCATTACCTGTGATGAAAAGTGGATACTGTGGAAATAGGAAGCGCAGATTGCAATGGCTTAACCCCGGTGAACCATCCAAATTCTGCCCCAAGAGAAAATTAAATAGAAAAAAGTTATTGGTCAGCGTTTGGTAGACTAGTGCCGGTGTACACCTCCCTTATCTGACCAGACGATTACTGCAGATATCTACTGTAGTCAGCTCCAAATAATGATGGATAGACTAGCCGCTAAACAACCGAGAATGGTCAATCGCACAAGGCCACTGCTGCTTCAGGACAATGAAAGACCACACACTGCAGAACAGACTGCTACCAAATTAAAGGAGCTTCTAAGGAAAAAGATTTTATTGATTCCCATCCTAATGTTTTTTTTAGAAAAGGCATAAATAAACTACCTCTGAGATGGCAGAAGTGCATAGATAGCAATGGATCATACTTTGATTAAATAAATATATTATACTAGCCACTGCGCGCGGATTTTCCCGTGGGAATTTCGGGATCAAATATAGCCTATAACCTTCCTCAAGAGTTGGCCTATCAAATGCAAAAAGAATTTTTCAAATCCCACTTGTAGTTTCTGAGATTAGCGCGTTCAAACAAAAAAACAAACTCTTCAGATTTGTATATTAGTATAGATTAAAAAAATAAACGACTTTTTACAATTCCATATGTAAGGACCTGATATTATAAATCAATTTTCATCATAGTAAATATATTCCAATCAGAAAGCAAGTGAAAGCAATGAAAACTTCTGAAAAGGCGAGAAAACTTTGATAAAAATACAATATGTTTAGTTGTCTTTTCAGAGACTCACACACATATTTTAGAGACGTTTTTGCAGAGACGATGCTCAGTCATTCGTTTCTTGAATACTTGCAGCTTTATGCGACTTCACCCACGTATTTGATCCCTTGCGAATTTTTTGATACATTATACATAAGACATGGGCTATTAAATTCAAAAAAATCCATTGATAACTAATTGAGTGCGTACAAATAAAAATCTCTTAAGCTCATTTATATCAATATAGATAATGAATCTTACATAAATACTACGTGCGTGAAGATAATTTTCATCAGATAAAGCAGAATCTTCTTTTATTCACTCAGAGGTTCCTGAGTTGGTACTATCCTGCATTTTTGAATCTTACAGTAACCATATACTGTTGGCCCGAACCTACTTTTAATCACATGAATCCAGTTCTCTTTTGCTTCATTCGTACTTAGTAAAATAACGGCCGTTTTAATTATATTTTAAAACGAATTAACGAGTCCATCTTATTTGTGAGAGTTTAAAAAGTTCTTGTTTCCTGTTGGCAGACTATGTGTTCCGCATTTAAAATGTCAATTAACATAGATGTCAGTCAGTCATGCAATACTTTTGCTAATTTTAGGTGTAAGATGTGCTTTACGTAATCTCCATAAGTGTCAGTTTGTTTTGGCTAGTTAAAAGGATATTTTGGTTTTGTCCGGAACTGGAAATAGTATATTTCATTACGGGTGTGGAAAGCCTGTCATTGCAAAGAGTCCCAACAAATGTGTACCCGAGCCGAGGCGCAGCCGAAAATGAGGGTTGACAGTCGGAGCAAGTTGCAATGACTGTTCCGCACGTGTACTGAACAATTTTTAATACAGTTATTAGAATATACAAACATGCCAATATATATTGGCCCACTATTACTACTGTATCTTTATTATTGTTATAATGGCTGTTGGTCTTCCTAAAATAAATAAATAAAATGGCGCCAACCGTAAAAGAATATCAGCAGAGATTTTGTTGTTTTCTTCACCCATTCTGGGTAGGCAAAGGGAACTATGCATATACAGCAAGTCTTCACTACACGTCTCACTACAAGTCTTTTTTTATTGATATGAAATGAAAATGAAATTTATTGAGATAAAATTAAACGAAATGAGACCTAACTTAACTCATCTTGAATCAAATCATTTAATCGGATATTGAAACAAATTAGTAGCTTTATTTGAGAAATATTTGCATGAAAGTTAAACAATTTTGAGGTATTCCAATGGATACGTTCGCATGATTCCGAAAGTTAATTTAAATGATGTGTTTAATCAAAATCAGATAGCAATCATTTTCACTGCAAATTGTTATTTTACAAATGCATTCTCGTTAATTCCGAATTTTCAAGGCTTAATTTATTTTCACAGGCTCTGCATTTAATCAAAATTGCGTCATTTTCATGTGTATCTATTCCAGTTAATAACTTATTTATAATTTTTATTATTTCATTGTTATTATTCTTCTATAACCTCTTTCAACCCACATGCGGCTTACGCCAACGCCTTTTTTTATCAAGAAATATAAATATTGTTGACCTTTCATCGCAACCAGATTATCAACATTACAAATAGTTTATTATTTAGTTTGATATCTTTGGTGTTGCTAACCGTACCTGACATAGGTAGGTACTCTGGAAAAACCTCTCTCAGACTCTGAATAATAGAATATCATAGGGATCCCAGTTTCAGCTCCAACAAAACAGAACTTACCTGTAAAAACAAGTGAATCCTGTTTCAGTGCAGATTTGGTTGTTTTGTCGAAACAAATGTAAACAAAAACATTAATTTCTAACACCTTTGCTAGAGATGTAATTTGCTCATTTCGTTTTATAACCACAGTATAAAGTTCTAGCTTAAAATAAATACTTATTACTGTGTGTGCCTAAACTTCGGTTTACCTTCTCTATGTTTTCTTTATTGATGGCCGCCGTAGAGCATTATACGATAAAAATAGTTTAAAATAATATAATTAAAAAGATAATTTAGGTTATAATTGGCGTCATAACCGGAACGCAGGATGTCTTCGCTATAGTATTTTTTTACTGTACCTATAGATCAACAGATTTTTATCTTATTGATGTTTTTGAATACAGGAGAATAGATATAATTTATTTGCAGAATATGGTAGTAACAGGTTCTTTGATCTAAATAATGTAAATGATACAACCTTCAATCATCAGTGTGATGTTGATTTTATTTTAACATACATTTTCTTCTTTTCTTTAGTAATTAAGATTTTATAATACATTCAAAACTGTATTTTCAATAATTATTAAGATTTTATTCATTCATAACTTACCTATATATTTTTTTTATATATTCATTTTTTTGCAAAAACTGCTATTCAAAAAATTGTATTGACATGAGAAGTTCATTTGTTTCAAAGTTACTTTTATCATACATAGAGTAAAATTGTTTTCATTATACATATTTACAATTTTTATTATAAGAAGATTTTTCTTCGATTATGAGAGGGATCATAAGAATTTAGAGTTCTACGGTCAGCTGGTGTACCTAGCTGTAAAACCACCCTCTGTGCCAGGTACTGGGTTCAGAGCCCCCTGGGGTTGGACATTTTTGTAGTATGAATCGCGAAAACTTAAGACAATATTACAGAACAAAACTTCTTTAAGACACTCAATTTTAGCTAGATAATGTGTTGCGAATGTCAGAGTTATTTATTTTCCTTGCGATTAATAGGCCAATGAACTATTAACAGTAGCAATAAACATCACTAAATGTTATGCCTAAAAATAACAACAAATTCTCTAACCTGCCCGATAGACACATTCACACGAAACAGCTTCAATAAAGATATAATTAATAGTTAACCATCGGACGAAGGGAGTTATTTATATCGAAAGCAATTTACTTTGCAAACAGAGTTCTGGACAGGGCCTATTTATTAACTAAATATTAATAACAAGTCTGGCTGTGATGCCATTTGTATGAAGAGGTGCTATATTGAAGAGAGGTAGATTAACCCATTATGTATGATAATAGTGATTATTGTTAGGTATTGAATGAGTAGATGGAAACAAGTTGTACCTTTTAATTTATATTATGTTTCATGACTTTTTTATTTATTCATAAGTCGAAATCTTGTAAAAAAATTACTTCAGAAATCCATATTAAAATTATACAATAGATATCCCTGGTACAATTTTATCTGTTGGATCTCATTCGCAAAGGAATCTTCTGTTGAACGAAAATGTTAATAAAATTAATTATTTAGTTGCCTGAAGAAAATTATCTTTAGGCGAAGAATACTATTCTATTTTATGTGTACAATGAACAGTTAAGAAAGATATATTTGACCGTCATTTAAAGGAATAACGAGGTCAAGAACTTTGAGAATTTGGACGCGTCACATATTTCTAACAAAAGCGTTTATAAAATTATAGTTTTTAAACATGAAAAACGGTCGAGTATCAATTCAAACATCGCCGAATTATTTTCAATGCATTGGGAGAGTTGCTATCCATTAACTATTATCAGAAAGAACACATACAAAGATACCGACGTCTTTTAGAGATTGTTCGGATTAAAGTCTTGATTTTTTTGGGAATTTACGCCTACTAGCCTGTCTGCTATTTAAGTATTTTACGGGATCAACGTCTCCGATTTACTTATCCCTTGGTCGTTGAACTTGTTTAAAGCCGCTTGTATATTGATTAACATTTAGGTATATAAAAGCCAATGCAAACTATTTCATTGCTCCGCTGTTAGATATTCAAAACACTAACAAATGGACATACTAAGGGCCACATAGTTTATGTTTATGATTCATACTTAGTGTGACCTTGAATCATCTCTAAACAAAGCATTTTAATTTATTAGTGAAGATGTCGTTCCGCCAATAACCTTCCTCAACAATTTGGCTTAGTAGAATAACAATAAACTGTCAGAATACCGTCTTCTTCAGCTTTGTTAGTTACTAGCTGTTTTCTCCTGCTTTACCCACGTAAAAAGTAATGTCCACGGTCCATACAGTCTCTGACCTGTCAAACTACTTTTTGTTAGGTATGTGAATGTATAAAGATGATATTGTCATTGAAATGCTGCCTGTTAATATTTAAACTATTGGTGCAGACTTGATTTAATTTCTTAGAAACGATGTCGGGATTTTTATTTCAAGTGGATGATACTCGTAGTCTATTAACTTGAGAGGGTAAAATATTAAATTCCTTGCTGCGGTTTCTAATATAAGTAAATGATTCCGAATTAACCGAGCTATTATTTGCGCTATATGTTGTTTTAATACATTTCATGAGTGGTCACAAATCTGACAGGTCAGCTATGAAAATTACTCTTTCAATTATAAATTCATTGGAGCATTGGTCTAGGTTTCAGTTACGAACCTTGGTTAGTCCATAGCCAAGCTTGTTAGGAATAATAAAATGAAGCTTACTTTATTGCTGCGCAGTTTATCGTGTCATAGTCCGTTTATAAGAATAATACATAAATAATACTTACGTATTAGACCGTCTGTCAAGACGTTCAGAATGGATGGGTAGCGACATTTTCATTAATAACATTAGTATGAAGATTTCGCGCGTACTTTTCAGGAACTACTCAACTATATTTACACGGGGCACTCCATTTCAATTGCCGTGTCCAATCACTGCCAGCCCTAGTACTCAGAATGCAAGCGCCGCCGCAGCCCTGGCGACGGTCCAGCTGCCACCTGTTGCGTCAAGTTATCTTTTTAACGATATACGGAGACCAGTTTATCAGAAACCGATCTTGCTTCCTTGTTCCTTTATTGATAGTCTATGGTTTATTGGCTCGAGTTAAAGCCTTTGTCAAGTTTCGTACGCTTGAGTTGAGAGGGTTGAGAAGGGGTTTATTAGTGGTTATCAGGTGTCGGTGAAGTGTTGGTTTGATTATCGATTTTGACGAAAGAGAACCGGTGTTTTAAGTCCCAGTTCAGATTGGAAAACGGACAACTTTTGGCATTGGTGCGTGATTATTTAAATACTTAGTTTATAGTAAACGATAGAAGAAAATAGGCACAGAGCTACTAAAGCAAGATTAAATTAAAGTTAGCCAACGTAACTTAGAGTTTCGATACTTACAAAAGGCTGGCAATCGAAGGCAATGTAACCATTGTATTCGTACTGCAAGAAGTACTGCAAAATGCAAGTACCTATGTACTGTTAGAGACTGTTACATAATGAAATGATCATCGTTATTTATACTGACGAGAGTCGCTGTCAAACTATATGTTAGCTGTCGAAACTGTAATAATTGCTTTTGATCTTTGATATCGTAAATAACACTTACAAATTACGATGGCATTCTTATGACACGACTACAATATTAATTTTAGGGCACGCGAACAGGCGTGACGTTTCAATTGTCACGTAGGGGGCGGGGCTTATGACCCACCTGGCCAATCACCGGTCTGGAGTGTAATGTTATGCGTGGGAGTCTATTGTCTGCGCACGTTGACATTTCAGTTAATTTACGCAGCCTGTGACGCTGCCAAATGTTACCAATTAAAATTGAAGATATACTGTTATTTCTATTCCTGTGATTCGAATTTATCTATCGATACTGAGGTTAGTGCAATTGTAAATCATAGTTGTTACTGGATGTTGCCAGACTGTGCAGTGCCAACAGTCAAACATGATGGAGGCTCTATTGTGATCTGGGAATATTTCTCTGGCTATAGGATTTGGTTAAAGTTGAAGAAATAATGAAAAGAAAAAAAAATATTCATCATAAGACCATCGAATGGCAACTTAATGACGTCACAATTTTGTACTTCGGCTTTAACAAGGTGTTGATAGTTATTGAATAAAATAACATAGATATTACAGTAGACCAAGAGCCAAAAAAAGCCGGCGGAAAAAAACTCTTTGGCACTCTTTTATAGTCAGGTTTATACGAATAATACAAAGGAATTCATAGATTTCTCATGATAGAGATCATTTAGGTGCTTTCTTCTGATATGTATACCGGTGGTAGCCCAATCACTGAATGATTTACACTGGTTTAGAGATATTTTTTTCGGAATAAATACACTGTCATGTTGTTTATTTATCAAACTGCTTAAATTACTATATTGTAAATTTACATTATTGGAGTGGGCTATATTGTTGATTAGACTACAACAATTAAACTCTTATTAACCTGCTTTTCCTTTGAGTATTTGAATGTAACCAATTGACCGCTGTGATCAGAGCTAAGTTTATTTATTACTGTTGAACCTACTGGAGTTACATCAGAATACACATTATGTAGACAAGTTGCAGTGGTCTTCGTTATCCTAGTTGGTTGTACAAACAGGTTAGTAAGATTATGACATTTAAATAAATTTATTAATTTTCTACTTAAGGTTGAGTTTTCTAACAAGTCAACATTAAAGTCACTACAAACAAATATTTTTTTAGAATTCATCCAAAGCAGGTTCAAAATTATCATTTTGTGGTCTAGGGGGCAAACAATTATAAAGTTTGTCAATTCTACACAGGATATTTAAATAGTTTGTTCAATGCATAGGCACACTATGTCCTTACGTTTCTTAAATTTTAAAGATTTTTTAAATATTCTTAAAGAGCCACCATGTATTGCTGTCTTTCTATTGAATGAACTAGCCCCTTTGTTCTAAGCAAAATTTAGAATTAATTGGTGTTCTAATAAAAAATGTTCAGTTATACATAGTATGTCTATATGCTCAGCATTCAAAAACAATTCTATTTCCAAGATTTTTTCCGTGATGCCTTGTATATTTTGGTGCACCAAGTTTAGATTATTTTTATTGTATGCATTTGACATATTGCTAGATGCTTCAGCATCTGTTGTCTTTTTCTCTAATTTATAGATTTTGGAATATCCAAATTTGTTAACATAGTGGAACTACATGCAGGCTACATACATGCCCAAAAATACAGAAGACTGCTCAATAAAAGCAGAGTCATTTACTAAATAATTAGCTTTTGGAAAAGGACCAGTACAAAGAGATACTGGAGCGAAACGCTGTTCCTTCTGGACTCTATTTGCTTGGAGAGGTATTTGGAGTTAGATTCATTTTCCAACAAGACAATGATCTTAAACATAGTTGTAAACTATGCAAGGGATCTTTGAAGCACAAAGAACGTCTTTTTTTGCTCCAAATATCGCTTCCATAGTTTGAAAAACATGAGTCCGGATCTCAATCCGATAGAGCTACTGTGGGATGAAATGGATAGAAACGTCCGTAGTCATTATCCGACGTCAAAACAAGACCTCTGGAGGAATTCCCAAGAGAGTTGGAACAATGTTTCACAAGAAACAATCAATAAACTAAAAGCCCGGTTACCAAGATTGATCAAAAAATTTACAAAAAGTAAGGGAGTATTTTTCAATGAAAAGTTAGTTTAAGCATTATATATCTTTTTTATTAATAATAATAGCTATTATTGTAGTTTTTTGTTACATAAATATGTGTTTGTAAGTTCTTTTTTAGTGCCTTATTTAAAAAGTTAAATAAATAATTTATACAGCACTAACATTTGGACTTTCATTCACTATTGTAATATTTTTCAAGGTGGTCTCAAACTTTTGGCCGGCAGTGTATCTGTTTCGAACGCCAGTGGTCGCGAGTTCGATCCGCGCACAATGCATATTTTTTTATTTGTCGAGGTGTATTATATAATATGTATTTATATCCGTATGTAAAACCTTTATTAAAAGTGAGGGTTTGTCTAAAAAAATGTATTGTGACTAGTGAGGTGACTAATCCAACTGAGCTGCAAAGTTAAAGATAAAAATGTTAAGGTGATATCTGGTGAAGTCTTTTAGATTTCTCTTCATACAAAGTCTAATCATCATCATCATAATCATCGCAACTCTTTGTAATGAGCCCACTGCAGGGCATGAGTCTCTCCCCTGGGTGACGAGGAGGTATAGGCCATAATCCACCAAGCTGGCCCAGTGCTGGGTGGTGGATGCCAGAATTTTCAGGGCGCCTAGATGGCTTCTGACAAATCCTAACGACTACTGTATACAAGTATACAGCACCCGGGACCGACTGCTTAACGTGCCCTCCGAAGCACGGAAGTCCTCGTGAGAAATGAATGGTCGGCGGTAACCCATCCAAGTACCGACCGCGCCGAACGTTGCTTAACCTGTGATATCGTATGATGCACACAGTAATCACGGCGCCACGACGACTTCAAAGTCTATTGAGAGCATTCTATTACTTACTGTGCCTACAGTTCAACAACTCCTCTTTGTTGGAACTAAGAAACATTACTTTATTCAAAGGGCACATTTACCTGCCAGTCAGCGAGCTACCCTGTAGGTTACGTTTACTGGTTGATAGGGATTGTGAAAAGGACCAGCAATATTTTTTGATTCTTTGAAATTTCTATCTATCACATATTACTCCTCAAGAGTAGCTGTAATTAAACTTCCTTTAAACATAGAGAAAACATGCCAAAAAGGTGATTTTAAATACATTTATAATGTTTAAGACTCAAACCAAGACAAAACAGGCTATCTACATACTTACATAACGTCACGCCTGTATCCCTTATGGGGTAGGCAGAACACCAGAAGCTATAAACCATCTGATGTCACATTTGACAAATTTGGAGTTATTTTAATGATGGAGAGAAATTTGCGGTGATAGCGGGCCAGGCTATCGTCTACTTAAACGTCGATAAAGCCTCCGTCCCTTCACTGACTTTTACAGTATGCCCGGGAAGACAAAAAGCTGGCACATTCTACGTTTTTCTTTTGCTCCCAGTATTGCATGGAAGAGAAACCTACAGTATGATTAATTTTACTTTATATTGTTTCAGGTACGTAGCACGTCGCACCTTGTACGGAAACATCTTTGCGAATAAACTAAGTAAGTAAGTTAGATCGATGAAAAAATTTTACAAGTATGAACTTATAACATTTTTTATCGATCTAAAATATGTTCTGATTGAAAAGATCTAAAGATTTGTGAACAGTTTAGAAAGTCCCTCGAGGGTTCTTTCAATAAACCAGGTTTTCTGTGACAAATCTCTGCTTACAGAAATCTCTTCACAAACCTAACATATACAACATATACATAACATATACAAATTAAGATTTAACTCGTGCTAGTTCAGTCCATCTACATAGTGTAAGGGTATATTCAATATCAAAATCCTTAAAAATGGTGAGTTTTGGAATTTATTTTCTAAACTTCTTTCCAAGGCATTCGTATCATATAACACCTGTCGCCATATTTCGTTCAAGTAAATTTGAAGTATCTCGGAAAAGTTTTAAGAAGATCCAGTTCCTTTCTAAAGTCGTTTACTTTCATCTTCTACTTATATCACATATCGATATCGACCATCTAGAAATATATTTAAGAAACTTTTATAGTCATCCAACCAAGTGCCTTAGTTTTTATGGCATGAAGCCTGATAGATTAACCTGATTGTTTACGGCATGATCCATTGACGAATTTCAAATAATATTGGTATAATCGACAAATGCAGAGCATTAAAAAAAACAACTTCACGTCAAAACTTTGGCTGCGTTATAATGTTATCCACGTAAACATTCTCCGAACACATACATTTTTTTTTTCAAAAATTTTAAATTTTCTATGTGGTGCTCAACCGATTTTGATAAAATTTATATGAGACCAAGAATGAAGTATCTTCTTTCATATGAAACAAGAATTTTCAAAAACGATCCTTAATTGTCTGAAATATCGTGTAACAAAGAAACAAAAACAAAAAAAACATACAGACGAATAGAGAACCTCCTCCTTTTTTGGAAGTCGGATGAAAATAATAATTCATCGATATCGCCATCGTTGACGCAACGGACACGGGGCATCTCTAGATACAAATTTCACTGCTTAAATCTTCGTGGGAGGGTACAGACTAGATAAAACTGGTCAGGCTAAAATGATTTTAAATAAAACACTTTTTAACCGGATTTATCGCGTACCTATATTTACATTTTAAATTTTTTAACTCGACGTTTCGTTGTCTTTGCAGGCCCCGTGGTCAGGAGAGACTGTACTATAAATACACGCGATAAATCCTGTTAAAAAAAACTGTTTTATTTAATAGTTTGAATTGCAAAAACTTAAGACAATATTAAAATGCTTTGGTTTTTTTTTCCATATTTTATTTTTATTAATTTATGACTTGTAAATATTTTGATGTTTCATACTAACATAGGCATTAGTCGTGTGTCGCTAACCAAATGGTATAAGTGGTCAAAAATATATGGTCTTGTAAAATATATTGTTTCTGTGTTTTCAATGACTTTCTCACTATTTATCTATCTTTATTCTATGCCCCATACAAAGTCAGTGTACTGGCCGGCTACTTCACTGCGCCATAGAACCCATAAAAATGGTGTATGTGATCCTTAAATTTATTTATTTCACTTTGATTTCAATAAAATAGTTGTTACCCAGACATAAATTTCTACGGAACTCAAAGTATTTTTAAACGGTTGTTACTTAGATTTAACAGATTTCACTATGTCAACGATAAAAGGGTAGCGATAAAAACGTCTAAATAAATTATACAACATTCGAATAGTTTTCGTATTATCTAATTCATAGGAGACAGCAATTTATTCATGAAATTATTTAATGTGCGGATTCTGTTATAATTAAATTCGAATTGGATGATTATTGTGATTTTATTGTTTCCTGATTTATAACAATATCAACATTCTTTACGTTTAGAATTTTTGGGGCAAGAATTTTTTCATAAAAACCTTATAATTTTCTACTCATTCTTATCATCATCAACTGAATACATACGAAACAAGGTCATTCCGAAAAATCTTGCGTCCCCGCAGTCTCCAAGCGAGTTTCCCAAAGGTGCGTCACCCCTATCGAGTTGCTTGGTTCCATTTGCAGCGCTTCACTCAACTTCTGTTCTCCTCCCTATTCAGTCCACTAACTTTTAAGTGTCGAGTGAATAGGTTTCTCGTGGATGGACGTGTAACACCATAGTCTTCATGCGCACTTTCCATCAGGTGGCATGGAAGACAAACGTCCAATCCTTATAATATAAAAAAAAAACTCCACGTCGTTAGATTTTGCGTTACCCAAATCCATCACCGATTTACCAACATCCTTGCACAATCTTTTGTTCAATTTGACTTGTTCCCCTGCTGACAGAATGATACAGAATGATCTGTCTTATCATTTCCTAAATGAATTTGTAGCGGAAGGTGTTGGAAATATAATGTCTTTGACTGAGTGCAGAACTTAAGATTTCTTTCCTAAAATGTATTTTACTTAAGTATACAATTTGGTCCAAGTCATATTAAATATGAATCAAATGACTTTTTTAATGATAATATTATTTCTATTACGATAAAATTCAACTATTTAGCATAATGATAAAATGCTTGTAACTTGAACCACAGCCGAAATCTATTTTAGCGAAATACGCTAGACAACTACGAACAAGATTTCGTTTACAATGTGGATATACAAATCAGCACATATTTATTTAGCGCAGTCTTAAATTTCGCGAATTATTATTTAAAAATTCTAATATAATAAAGTTAAAGAGCTCTGAAACTAGTCATCAGTTTTTTTATTTGAAAGCATTGTTTTTAGCGAAGGGAAAAATGTCTACCAAGCAAAGCCGTACCTTTACCTTATATAAAGTCCGTTTTTTGACCGAATTTTATCACGTTTCTTGACTCATCTAGCATATAAATATCTCGTAATAGTTAATATAAAAATAATATACATAATTAATAGAATATTAATAATTTTTGAAAAAGATATAAAGATATAAATTAACCATATGAGCTCTGCACTATCCACAGTCCCGTCGAATCCATGAAAAAGGCCATAACTTCATTTAAAATAAATGTAAGCATAAACTCCTTTTTTAAACCTTCATAGAAACCAAAGTTCCCAAACTTATGCCGACAGTTTAACCGTCGGCACATACCCATACAGAAGTAACCCAGTTTTGAACTAAGACAATAAACTGCTGGATTTAACCGGTTATATCCAGTAGAAAGACGTAGAAATAAACTTCGATTTACAGAGTTCTGTATGTACAGCTATGATGTGAGTTTGCTTACTGAAATTGAAATTTTAGAAAGCCGAGTCGCTGTGATGTTTTATAAAGGTTTGTTTTAGTCACCAACCAAATTATTTTCCCCAATAAGTATCATTTATAGAAACGATTTCTGCAAAAATGGTATGTGTTTTCTTACAAGGAAATTTATATAGGGTCGCCTTATAATAGTCAATAATATTTAAATAGCAGATCAAGACTGATGAGTGGGTCATAATTACGAAAAAATATATGTTTTTAGATATTTTTCTTAAATTTAAATTTCAAAATTCTTTTAAGTGATCAAAATTTAAGTTTGATTTGTAGTTTAAGACTACACAGCAAGTAATAAAAACGTTTCCATATAATTGTTTGTAGTCATAAAATGAAGATTAATCTTAAATTTTACTGACAGAGAAGAATTTTGAAATTTTAATTAATAATTATTTTTTTTCCAAATTCTAGCCCACTCATCATTCCTAATATACTATTAAAATATAATTGACTATTAAAAGCGGACCCTGTATATTCACCAACGTATTAAGCAAAGCATGGTCACTCTTAATTATGAAATACCATTAAAAAAAGACGACTACGCACTACTACAAAACATCTTGTAGTTCTACGTCGTAGTATTATAAATGAAATGCTGCGTCGTAGTTCATCAACAGCGACCATTTGAAAAAAAGTTTGTGGTGCCATATTTTTATTTTTTTGATATACTGAATGATACTAAATAAATATGTAGCTTCGTTTATATCGTATCAAAAAAATAACATCGGACTAAAAAGCAACCTTGTATAAATGTTGAATGGCACAGATTAATGTGTTCGAGGGTCGTTTTGAGAGATACAAAAAGTTTGTTATGGTTCTATCCGAAAGAAGATAATTATGTTGATGAGGTTTCATCGCTCTAATTTTACTATTTTAGAAGTTAAAAGTTATTTTTTTTTGGAATGTTGACAGAAGATTGAATGTGAAAAAACTCCTATTGGAACCATTCTACTTTAAATTTAAAAAAAATACAAATATAAATTACCTACTCGTCTATCCTAAACGAACTACATATAGCACCTGAAATGGTGAATGGTTTAATCAAAATGGTTGAAATCAAAACTCAACGGATCTACATGGCCGTTAATCATAAAATAAAATCCCCAGACAATCACACCAACTTCATGGCCACTAACTGACAAACTAAGCAGAGCTTGTTATAAAAGACAGTGTTACCCCATTGCCAAAGTGGGGTAACACTAGAAGTAATAGAAGTTGTCAAAAGGAGTATCATATGGGTTCTTTATATTTATATATTGAAAAACGGTAGATCACTTCTGTTAATTTATTAAGTAAGAAAGATTTCTTTTTGACATTGACAGCAGCAGGCTACGTAAGTTGTTTTCGTCCAAGATCCCAGATTTGACTGGGTTAGTATCAGAACGCAATAAATAAAGAAATAAAATCTTTATTTGCCAATACAAGCGAACATACAATAGTTATAGGTAGTATATTACTTTTGTGCACTATATCTGAACTCAAAATAAATTTAGTTTTACAACTGTAACTCTTACTTACATACAAGGTGTTAGTTCATAAGAACATAATCTTTTAAAGGGTTATAATGCAGGTCATTTGCAACATTTTTCTATATGGACACTCATAGGCAAAATCCAAGAACTTTATTTTTTTTTAGTTTTGAATTATGGTTCTTTTCGAACAAACACTAAAAGAGTTTTCATGCAAAATAATATAGCAAATCATTTTAAAGTACTGTTAACCCCTTAAAGGATTATATTATAAAATAGAAACACCCTGTTTATAATCCCTGTACACTCTGATAAAGTGCATAAGTCCATAACATATGCAAACTCAGCACAAAGGTGACTTAAACTTGATTTGAATCAAATTACTTGTTACCCTTTAAAACATTAGCTTATAAAAAAACTTTCGCTGGGGCTTCACAATTTGTGTGCTAGTTTCGATAATTAATTCATTAGCTTTTGAATCATGAGTAATTCGTTAAGTTTAGATATTTTAGGAATCAGCCCTTGCCTGAACTATTTTTATTGTGTTATTTTTATATGATCTATAGATATGAAAACATCTTGATATATTTTGTATAGATTCTATATTACAATTGCATATCTGGAATATTTTGAGTCCAAAATTAAATGAGATTCCTTCAATACCATTTAATGTTTTGTGTTATTTAATAACTTTCGAACATGGTCATGACCCCTTGTATGAGACCACTGCAGGGGAAAGACACCCACTGAAAGGAGTCATTCCCTTGGATGATGAGGAGGTTCTTGTCTTATACCAATGATACACATACATACATTGCGAATAGATGCATACGTTATTTTTCTTTAGAATCTTTAACCCGTCTTAATAAATAAATCTCTTTTGCACGAAAGTGTTCGAAACAACTGAAGTACTAACTTTGATTAGAACTAAAATTAGAAGTAATTTAAAAATATTTAAACCTGCCAAAACAATCCACGCATTTATATTAAATTCTATTCTACGACTGTATGTTCACCTGTTTCTGTAATAAACTTCTGTTTACATAATATGAGGCGGAACCTAAAATGGCCACTTGTCAAACGAAATGGCAACAAAAACTGACGTCCTGTCAACTTATGTGAAGACGGTTGGCATTGTTTCTGGAAAGTATTTTCAAACAAAACTACTCTGGTATGAGGAATAAGTCAGATTTAAGTACCTACCAGCGAGATTGCGGATGGACGTAATTTAGTGGAAATGAAAAATCTACTTGATTGAATTGGTCTGTTGTAGCTGATTAGAGAGTTTTACTTTTCTTGGGATTTTTTAGTATCAAGGCTATACATTGATTTCCGAGTCGTTTCAATGATTTTCTGTATTTTTTTTATGTTAGGTTGCTTATTGTGTTATGTATGATGCGCACTTTCGTCAGCGAACGAGTTTAACTTAAAATATTATAAGTACATGACGTTTAGTCGTTACGTCTCTCGAGAAAGTCTAGTCAAGTAAGTCTTCTATTTAGTATAATTAATCATGAAAACTTAAGACAATATTATATAAGAGCGATGACATATTTCCATGTCGCGCCATTCCTGGACACGTGGTAGAAATTTCACGTGCTAACTCAGTGTAGTTTTTTTTATCTCGTCACTTGTACTACCAACAGATGGCGTGGCTGCATGCCAAAACGCATCGATTATTTGGCAACAATCCAGAATCGTTGTAAAGAAATGGAAATTAATCTTTATTACTTACCGGAGTGAACTGGTTACGAAGAATTCCTATAAGCAGTGTTATAGGTCCTTTTTTGTAGGTTTAAGGAGGATTATTGTTAACTAGCTTTTCCCCGCGACTTCGTACGCGCAAAAACATTGTTTATATTTAACACAACCAGTCACTCATTGAAGAACCTTTATGCCAAGAATCATATTATCCGTGCACTCATGGAATAAGATTTTTCATACAAACTAAATATCCCAATATTTCGTGTTCCAGTGGGAATGTCGGGAATTTCATTCACAACACACTCAATCACTGAGGAATCTTTATACTAAGTATCACATCCGTGCTCAAAGAATAAGGTTATTGCATACAAACTAATACATTATATATTTCCCATTCTCGTGGGAATTTCGGGAATTCCTTCCATAACACAAACAGACACTCTTTGAAGAACCTTTATGCCTACGATTTTTCATACAAACTAAAAAGTCCAATAATTCCCGTTCCCTTGCTCCCCCACAACCTCTAAAAATTGTATCTTCCAAATTTCAGCTCTCTACGGCCTGTAGTTTTGGCTGTACGTTGTCTGTCAGTTACTCAGTCAGTAACGGAAGAGTTTTAAATATAAAGATTTACAGTTAAAATGGCCACTGCTTCGGGAGGCCATTTTGTTTGTTACGGCTTTAGCTATGTTCGAGATTAAAAAGCCAAACGTGAGATTGAATTGGTTGAAGCGAACCCTAGAAAATTGTATGTACTTGTGGCAAGATTTAGATATGTAATGTTGTAAAACAGCTCTAAAATAGAAACTCAAAGTTAGGAAATCCGTCAAAAAAGAGTCAAACATTAATTAACAAGAGTCAAACATTAGTCCCATTCTGTTAACTACTTTGTAGAGTCCAGCTAATTATTATTTTAATTTAATATGGTTATATTAAATAGACTAAGTAGCAAATGGACAATGTTTTAGCATTTTCATTTTTTTTATTTAAATAATTGTTCTCGTTATAATGACTTGCGAAGATTGAATACTAAGCAAAATAAGTTTAAAAATGTCCTTAAAAAGTTTCTGAAATACACAATTCTGAAAAAGCCCACACTTTCTGATGTTCATCTGGTTTTCTTTTTACCAAAATGGTAATAAGTATTTATTTATTAGTAGTATGAAAGTATTACTACTAATTTTATTGTTAAAATATTGTAACACCTATCGATTTTCATAGTTTACTTCGCGTAGTATTCATTTGTTTTTAATCCTTAAGCTAATTTCCAATTCAACATTCATATGTAATTTCCAATACATTTTAATTTGCCCAAAATAATTATTTTCAACGAAAGCTAAATTTCTAATTGGACCATTTCCATATTTCATTACTACGGATATAGTATCGAATAGCAATATCGCCGAAAGGTAATTGAAAAACGTGTTCATATTGTATTGACTTAGGTATATCAAAGGATTATTTAGTTCGTGCAGGTATTTCACAAAAAAAAAGGTTTTTGGTATTTTTCATTTCGCTATTGCAATTTCAATACTTTCGTAGTGGTAAATAACATGTAGCTATATAAAAACGCGGACTATGAATGACGACTTTGTACTTTTGCCGATTTTTTCACGAAAAAGACTGGCCAGGTGCTGGAACGTCCAGTCCATTATTTAAACTATGAATAGGGAAAACAAGATAAATGTCTAAAAATAAGTGTTTTCAGATTTGAACTATGAAATAGGTCATTTAAACACAATCTTGCTGGTCTTATTGACACAGTACTCGTAAAGCAGTCGGCTAGACAATCGCAAACAAGGAGCGAAATCCCTTTGAATTCCAGTCGTTCCCCGATCGAAGCAGAGTCGCAAACAGACCGGTCGAGTTTACCAAGTATGCTTCAAAGTATCAATACTTTGTTACGTTCATTCAATATTTCAACAACGTTTTGATGGCTCAAAATCAAAATCAAACTCAAAAGATCTTTTTTTCGTAAGTACATAAATACACTTGGAATAGGTCAAATAATTTTCAAATTGAACTTATCTACCACCATTTCTAAAGGTCAATCTGTTTAAAAGAAGTGGCAAGAACAGCAATCATCTTTTTACAATATAGAATAACAGTTTACAGCCAGGGAAGCCCATCTTCTTACATCCGGATATCTTTCGTTTTACACAACACCTGTTTTTCCATATCCTTAAATCTATTGAAGGGTAAATCTTAAATATTTTTTTGGAACTTTATTATAGAAGCGAATTTGTTGTAATATATTTTATTTCATGTTTCAATGAGTTTGACGTCCACCGTCGCTAAGTGGGCGTATAGTAGGCTGATTGATATGATCTGATTCAGAGGGAGCTTTATTAAATGATCTGCAGATATTTGTCACAGGTGTTCATGGGTGGTTAGGTTTTATTACGTAAGGTGTGCTCATTGAAAAGAGTTTTCATCTGAAGAAATTATCAATTATATGAATATGAGTGAATTACATTAAACTCTTCTCATATTTATAATTTTTGTATTTACTCATATCCGCAAGCTTAGAGATTGCTGGAATGACTGAAAAATTGATGGTGATTTTTGACAGTAATTTACAGATTTAATAACACGCCCGAACGCATCAGAGTCTTTTGTATCAATAGCCGTTAACATGGCCAAGAAACCTCTAAAAAAAAGACGTGTAGCACTCGGAGACTGCCGCGGTAAAGCTATTGCATAGCATTTTTTATCAACTTATGCAACTATAATTATTGATTTATTTTATTAATGCAGTAATGTTTGATCCAATATGAAGTTCAACAAGTTCCTAGTAGATGGCGCTGATTGTTTATTAAAGCCCGCATGTAAAGTTATGAAATCAAAGTATCACCGCTGTGCCGGTCGGAATGGGGGGTGCTAGGTTTTTTTCGTTACAGAATTTCTAGATTCGGTCCCCACGCTCAAGGCCCGCGCTAGAAGCTATGCAATAGCTTAAAAATGAAAAAAATGTTCATATATTTATTTAAAGATTTATTTATACAAATGCACAATGTTTATTAAAGCCCGCATGTAAAGTTATGAAATCAAAGTATCACCGCTGTGCCGGTCGGAATGGGGGGTGCTAGGTTTTTTTCGTTACGGAATTTCTAGATTCGGTCCCCACGCTCAAGGCCCGCGATAGAAGCTATGCAATAGCTTAAAAATGAAAAAAACTTTTATATATTTATTTAAAGATTTATTTATACAAATGCACAATTACTTATGACACAAGAATAAACAGGTCACAAAAGATGTCCAAAACACGTACTTTATTCTGAGCGAAAACCTCCACCAATGCTTTACAGGAGTCCTCGTAACTATTTCAGAGACATGAAAATACTTGATGCAGGACAATAATAGGTTCAAGCTGTTCGGTTACACTTAAAGTGTTTTCGAATAAGTGTAACAGCTGGGTTTCATAACTGTCTTGTATCCTGAGTTTTGTAGTTGTCATAGATTTCTAAGAAATGCTTCCATTTACTATACCTGGTGTATTGATGCATTAAACAATTCTTTATCAGTTATGGCCTACTTCCTTAATAGAAAAAATATAAACATAATGTTCTCAAGATTCAATTATTGATTTTGTAATCTCATTACTACTTAATACATTTCCAGACTGAATTCAAATAAGCGTATCGCAAGTAAAGTGAAATTACCTTTGGGAAATTTAATCACAAATTTATTCAAAACCTTCATCGTATTTCGTTTTTCTAATCCGAAAGTTATTTATTTGATAACATCCCTGGTAACAGAAGGCGTTGCATACGTGTCTCAATATGAAAATCTCAATTTCGTCCCCATTAATGCTTTAGATGGATCCTCAGATGCTGTAACGTGTCAATTTAACTTTGCCTCTCAGCGAACTATTAATATTTTACTCATAGCATGTTGCCCGCTCTTCGGATCAACGTTGGACTATTTAAATATTCCTTTGTTATTGTTATATACTACGTGTTATTGTCTGTAATAACAATTAACGTTTTAATAATATTTTTAATGGTCAATTAAATAAAGTAAACTGAGGAATTATTATTATTGGTATCTTTAAATGTTTATTTCAGATAAATCTAAAAAAATACACTTTTGAGAAAAAAAACATACTTTTACGTTTCTCCCAACAGAATCTCTAGGGACAGAATTAATACGTCTTAGAATAAGGCATATTATATTTTTCGGCAGAAAATATCCATACCGCTTCTAATTTGTGGAAAAAGGCAACTAAACTTTTAGGTGTCAGGACTTCATCAGAATCGAAGTAGCTAGCCGCTACCCTTATAAGCTCAAAATTATAGATTCGCCATTTTTATCCCAGCTCTGTCATAGACATATTACGTTATTTTACTTTTCAAATGGAACAAACCGTAGCAAATGTACGAGTAAACTTCCTATTGAATCAACTTGTTCCATATTTCAATCAGCCCACACAGTCACAACTAATTTGGTAGGCTTAACCTCTCGAATGCATTTAATTACAATCTAGCGAGCTGATCCAACGCAGGCGGGGACGTTACACGGGTTAACAATTGATTCTGATGGCCTGATCGGCTCTCGCTGATGGTGTTTTGTTATGTTGTATTAAGCGTAGAATGGGTTAATAATTGATTTGGGCATTCAACGTGTATTTTACATTGGATAGTTTATTTACCTAAAATTTTAATCCAAATAGACAATGGATTACTAGAAATCAAAAATATGTATGTAGAATATTTAAAATAATAAAAATTTATAGACGCCCCAATATCCAAATTAGGCTTTAATTTCAGGTCCTTTGCAAAAAGCAATGTTTTTGCAGCTTTATTAAGAAAATACCGAGAAGAACGATTTCGTTCACTATCTTAGTCTTTCTTTCTAAGCTATATCTATTTTATCATCTAGTGGCATATTCGCAGTTGATGGTTATGACGAAACCAAAGATAAGATTTTTTTTTTTTAATTAATTATGGAAGGGACGTTTGTCTTCCATGCCACCTGATGTTAAGTGAACATGAAGACTAAGGTGTTACACGTCCATCCACGAGAAACCTATTCACTCGACGCTTAAAAGTACTAGGATTACCGGTAAAGTAGCCTTTCTTCGATTGTGATAAAGGTCATCACAGCCCTCTTTATGAAAACTATTGCATCCATAAATCTCTTCTCTAGGTTTAGGCAATAAACCATTTAGCTACCCAAGGGCAGTTGTAAGAAGTCAGAAATTTTGGGGACGCCCGGAATGGCTTACGACATTCCCGCAACGGACTGCTTAACGTCCCTTCGTCGTGAGGATTCAATGATTGGCGGTCACCCATCCTTGTACAGAAGGCAGCAGATCAAGCGTTACATTACCTGTCAAGTTTCCCCAACCAATTTCAACTTTTTTGACAGATTTGTAACGCTTGATGTGCTGCCTTCTGTACCAATAAGACGGAACTTTCGTAGGAGGTGAAGGAGCGACTAGACAAATAGCCTTAGAGGAAGACTAAACACTAGTAAAGATACTTAAACTTTACCGATAGAAGCCTCTTTGGTTCGGAAGCACCTAGGATAGTAATCCTACTTGTTATAACCGCCGTATTAACTACGTGTAAGGATTATAGTGGTAATAAGGGAAAGATCAACTAGTCACATTACCCATTCCATAGGGTTTTAAAGTTTGAAGCTTTGTATACTTTGTGTCTGTGTTTCCTTGTTGATGAATTGTTAATTCTATACCACCTTCAATTATGTACTTTTTATCTAAATATCAATAATCAACGCATTAAAAAAACCGACTTCACGTCAGGACTTTGGCTGAATTATAATGTCGTCAAGGTAAACATTCTCCAAATATATACATATTTTTTGAAAAATTAAAATTTTCAGTAAATCACTTGACCGATTTCGATGAAATTTATATGGGACCAACTCTGAAGTATCCTCTATCATAGGAATTTTTAAAATCGATTCATAATGGTCCCAATTATCGTGTAACAAAGACACAAAAAATACATACAGACGAATTGAGAAACTCCTCCTTTTGGAAGTCGGTCTAAAGTAACAGAATTGGTAATTAACAAGTTAAAGATAACATTCTTAAATCTTCGGATGATGAATCCATGGTGATGTACAGGGTTAATTATATTTCGGGCATCCTCTCCACATCCCAACAACATTTGTTCTACGACTTTTTACAAATCTTGATAAATAACACAAAAAATAAAAACATTTTTTTTTTCTAAGAAGTAGGTACCTATTATTATTGAGAAGCGATATTTAACTGTACGCTCAGAGTAAATACAGTTACGCCTCTAAACAGAGGCTATATATATTTTTTGTATGAGAAACCTAAAGTTTTAATTAAAACCTATTTATATAAAAAAAAAAAACTATTAATTTTAATAAGTTGTAGAGCAAATGATGTTAGGATTAATATGGAGAGGCTGTCTGCAAGTGGTGATGCGCTTATTAATATTAACTCTATATTCAAAAACACAAAAAACGGTAATAAAATAATGTCATTAAAATACTAGGAATACATAATTTAAACTGTCTATACGGTAAAAATCAGGTAACACGCTTTTTTTCATTCGCACAGAACTTTCAACTGGTGTGCTTCATTAAAACACAACACTCTGTACAGAAGGCTTACTGTGAGAGTCCTGAGGGAATACTTTTAAGGTAGAGGATTCAAGCGGTTTATAATTTACTTCGTAGGGCTGAAGAAGTTAAGCGCTAGTTTCAAAAACTTGATCATTTTCTATATTGTGCCTAAGTCAGTATTTTATTTACACTTATTGAGGAAAAGAAAATAAAAATTATGAAATCAAGAACAGGAAGAAAGTCACTACCGGTGGCTTTGGATTGCAAAGCGTAAACTTATGAGTGAAACGGAATTATTGTTCCTTGAAGTCTCATGCTATCATCAGATTTCATGCGAGTCATATCCCGCAGACAGAACTTCCATCCGTATGTCGCAGACAGAACTTCCATCCGTATGTGGTTGATATTCCGAAAAGTCGAACTAAGCGCTTTGACAGTTCCTTTTTGATACGGGTCGCCAAGGTTTGGAATGAACTGCCTGCGTCTATTTTCCCTGACCAGTATAGTCCTAGTACTTTTAAGCGTCGAGTGAATAGGTTTCTCGTGGATGGACGTGTTCCACCTTAGTCTTCATGTTCACTTAACATCAGGTGTCATGGAAGACAAACGTCCCATCCATATTTTATAAAAAAAAAAAAAAAAAAAAAAAAAAAAGAGTCATATGGTGAAAAGTCATCATGAAGAGTTTCGTGTTACACGACCATCCATGAGGAGACTTCTCATTCGGCACTTGAATGAACAGGATTTAAGTGGTCATTAAGAACAGACGCAGGCAGTTAGTTTAAAACCTTGGCGACTGTTACGTAAAAGGAATTATCATTGAAACAAAACAGTGACGAAGCGACGTCTCTCTGTATTATTAAAAACTTGCATTACAGTTTCATAATACTTCAGCACTACTGTATATCTAGTTGGATTATCTGAAAACTATCTATGATAGTTTTACTTAGGTAAACTTTGTAATTATTTTACCATGAAAAAGCAAAAAATTTTTACCTACTTGTAAAAATAATGTTTGGTATCTATTGAAAAAAGTCGCCCCCGCGAAGATCATTACCACGTTTGCTGACCTAAATAATAAATTAATACACGACATGTGTTAATATGTATTTCAAAATGAGCATATTCAATAGTTAATTTCTTTGAAGCAATCTGATAGGAAAATTTGATTTGCATATCAAATCACAAGTACGTGCCTACAAAAGCGAATTTAACCCAAAAAGTAGTTTTGTCTAGCTTTGAAGCCAATTACATAGGTAAACTAGATGTAGATGTAGAGTATGAGAATCAATCAATATATATAAAACTGTTCCGTTACTGACTGAGTTACTGAGTGACTGACAGACAACGTACAGCCGTAACTACTGGGCGTAGAGAGCTGAAATTTGGAACATATATTCTTTAGGGGATATTCTGCAGGGGTGCACTAAGGAAGGAATTCCCGAAATTCCCACGGGAACGGGAAATAAATGATGTTTTAGTTTGTATGATAAAATCTTATTCTTTGAGTGCACGGATGTGATACTTGTTATAAAGGTTCCTCAATAAATGTCTGTTTGTATAAGGGAAAGAATTCCCGGAATTCCCACGGGAACGGAAAATAGGACTTTGAGTTTATGCGTGTACGAAGTCGCGGGCAAACGCTCGTTTATTATAAAAACTTTTAAAAAAATAGTTTCTTTTTTAGTCATATTAAATTTAATCTTTAGTGTTCACGATTCAATAAAATACGTTATTGAATGAATTCTATGGTTTTAATTTAACCATAGGTTTTGATATCTTTACAGGAACACTGGTCACTACTTTATGTCACTGGTCATTTATTTAATAGATTCAAATCATGGTACTTGCAGTTTCCAGTTCGCTCTCATCTCCTACCTTCGAACACAGCCGTTCAAGAAACATTAGCTACGCTCCACCGCTTACAGTTAACGAGCCTGATTTTCTTCCCAACATTTTTCACATGTAATTTGCCCCGCCAAAGGGAAAAACACTTAGATAGCCCACGTTTCGTTTATAGTATTTTTGGGAACGCCGAATTCTGTATCCAGGTATACGTGTACAATTTCTTTTTTGGGGTTCACAAGTCTGGGGTGTAATGAATGGGGTGGTTGTAGACGTGTGCAAATTATGCTTTTTGTATGCGTTGTAATGGATACGTTTGTTACAGCTCATTATTTTGATGACTAAGATTGTGATGATAATTTGGTTTTATGTTTGAAATAGGATATTCAAAGGTAAACTCACACGTAATATGTCAAAAAGGCAGACGCGTTTGGGTTGGCTCATTTTTGAGGCCTTGTTGTGTGTATTTATGGTATTATTGTAGCCTTGCTTTTCGTGTGTAGGCCTGATATTTATGTAATTAAGACACTGTATGTTTGTGTGTTTATTTTTGTAATTATTTCATCACACATAAATTACTACGCAAGTTGTTTATTTTAACTTGATTCAGACTTGATAATTTCGATGTGAGCGTTAGAAATATATACTTTATGCTAAGTAACAGGCGTTAGAACATAAGTTATTTATAATATATTTATTTTTATAATATATAATATTTTTATTTTTGACCGAACGATGACCCATTTTTCTGAATCCTCATATTCAAGTATAAAATTTACTATTTACAAAAAATTCATCGCTCTCAAAACGCTATCTAATCAAAAATACAGCTAAGTTTTATTTAAAATTTAAAGTTTTAACAAAATTCCTCTTTTAAATAAAATCTTAACGGTATTATGGTACAGGTTGGCTACACACCGCTTTGTGAAGTTCGTAGAAATATTAAGTCTAGCTTGGCCCTCATTAACCCGAGGCCCGCCAGACCAACCCCGCTCTCTTGAATGTGCAAACTAGCAAAGGCTGGGAAAGGGTTACAAGGGTCACGCCCGGATAGGTTAAAATATCTTACTTAGTAATATTGTCTTAAGTTTTCGTTAAATACTTTTTAACTGGATTTATGGCATATAATTACATTTTAAATTTTAACTAGACGTTTCGGTGTCTTTGCAGTCCCTATGGTCACGAGAGACTGAGGTATTAAATTTTAATAGCTTTTCTGATCATTCTTGATATCCTTTCCTTTCTATTCCTTTTATATCCTTTCAGTCGAAGATTTTATCCATTGCAGAACAGTCACGTCGCCTGACATTTCTGTCTTTCGTTACCACGGGGTCAGCAAAGACACCGAAAGGTCGAGTTAAAATTTGAACAAACGCGATAAATCCTGTTAAAAGGTGTTTTATTTCATAGTCTTTTTTAAAATTTTCAAAAATTTAATTACGTAAAAAAAAACTGTATACGATAAAAGACGGTCCATCAAAGTTTTCACAACAGTTTTTGTATTTGAATAAATGTACTATGTAAGTTATTGTATTTGATTAAAAGCAAGAATTATTAAAAGTGGTTCTAATTTATTTAAAAAATGTTACATATTTTTGGTCATGAATAACACGGTAAACTTAATTTCTAGAAGCTTTAGCTTGCCTAAAGAAATCATCAATCTAAGTCATATAAGTATTATCTAAGTATTACCTATAATAATCGATTTTTAAGTTGGTCAATTATTCAGCCAGGCTTTTTTCCGAGAGAAGCTACCAAAAAGAACTAACCGATATGGAAACAACCCTAGACAAATATTACTTTAACCCATTTGTGAGCAGTCAGCACAATTTTGTGTTTTTATTTTTAACTTTTCAATCCCGAGCATAGTTTGGACTATCCGATGATGTCGCCTTGGCAAATGAAATCTCTTGATATTCCGAATATTAAATTTTTACTGTTAAAATGAACCCGTTTTGAACGCCATTTCGCTTCATTTAGAGATTCATCTATTCCCTTGGTATTTTTATAGAAGGATTTTTTTTACGATATTATTTCGTAAGGCGCTTTGCCCTCGTAGCAACTATTGTAGCAACTGGCTACTAGCTGTTATTATATATTTTTTCGGGACTGGACACATAGCAACTCGATTTTTGAGTTGCGGAAATCTTCAACAGTTTTTAGTCGCTGCAATTGATGATTAAGTTACTCTCTGATTACCTCAAGAAGCAACTTTTAAAAATAAATTTACACCCCTGTGATTGCTGCGTAGATAGAGCAACTCAGCTATGGAAGTTGCTGACAGATTTCCGCAAAGTTGCGGCAACTAGCGACGGCTCACTATCAATTTCTCAGAGGTTTTATAAAATTAATAGTTGCCGCAACTTAAGTTGCTCTGAGGGCCTTAAAAAGCGCCTTAGAGATTCGTCTATTCCCTTGATATTTTTATAGAAGGGGTTTTTTCACGATATTATGTTGTTAGTGTACCTTGCTTATCTGCTTAATGGGGTTGAATCCGACCCTTGTCATGTGAAGAGTTGTGCATAATAAATGTTAATTTGAGTGAAATATAGTTTTTGTTCCAGCAGGTTGTGTATGAGTTGGGTTGTTCATTAATGTGATGACGAAAACCGAATCAAGATCGCTAGTTAAATAATAATGTAATACATACATACATATTTTCACGCCCCTATGCCTTATGGGGTAGGCAGAAAAACAGAGGCTATAAAATCATCTGATGTCACGTTTGACATGTTTGGAGGTATTATAATGATGAAGGTATTATGATGATGATAGTCGTGAAAAATGTAGTTAGGTCTCTTTATTTATTCATAGGGGTTTCTGGTTAAAAATTAAATACCTACTTTTATTACATACATAATATTATCAGAATCGAGTACAGAGTGCTCTCCTTCAGTATCTAAAATTTGTCACCAGTCACCCTGTATGTATTAGTTTATTATTATTTTATAAATGTTAATCTAATTTTATTATTATAAATGCAATGCAAACCCTACCAAAACTGTTATTGTTTGTATGTTCTATTTTTCGAATAAAGGTTGCCTGGAAGAGATCGCTCATGAGTGATAAGGCCGCCTATTTTGTCATGAATCCAGTTTTTTATGTATAACACGTTAATATATTTGTATGTTTTTGATTATGGAAATAAAGTGTATTTGTATTGTATTGTAAACACCCTAGTTGGTCACCCCGGGAAGAAACCCTCTTGTACTGGGCTCATTAAAAAACAGAGTTTTTTCATGTTAATGAGTAATCAGTTAAGTAGGCCTAAATATAAATTCGTCAGAGAATCAAATACTCCTTATATCCTCAAAAAATATTAAATCTAACATCCAGCAAGCTGCACGACCTGAAACTCAAGATACTGTCAGCTCGTTTTGTGTCAATCCAGAACGCTACGCTCGAAGACTGAGAAACAGATGGAGATGATGATGTATAACTTTTTCAATTTATAAATCCAACGCTTGACACCTCAGTCGCTCGTGACCACGGGGTCTGCAAAGACACCGAAACGTCGAGTCAAAATTTAAAATGTAAATATACGCGATAAATCCGGTTAAAAAGTGTTTTATTCAAATACTCCTTGACAACAATGTAACCATCAACTGTCAACTGTTAGCTAAGATTAATTATCGCCATCATAAACTTGTACACATCTTCTTAGGATCATAAAACGAAATATTATGGCTTCCTTAGTTAAGATAAAGTTATGTCACTTTCAAATCCTCTTCGTGCCGTTGATTCTAATTTTAGTACTCACAACCTCACATCATTGCGTTGTATGAAATATGGTAGGGTTGCCTGCTTCAAGAAAACTTATTTTAATTTTGATGCTTAAATGAAATAGTTTTAATATTCCATATGTACTGTACATACATATGTTTTAGTTGCAATTTAAAGATGTAAAACACGCACAAATACCTTTTTTATCACATTTTTTTTATCGTCTAACTTAAAAGATTTACCAAAAGATTATAACCATTTAATTAAAATAAATAAAAAAATCCCCAAAGAATCACACCAATTACATGGCCCCAAAGTGAGCATAGCTTGTGTTATGGAATACCGTGTAGTGTACTATAATAGGGAAACCTAGAATATAAATACATAAATAGATAGACACCCAGACACGGAACATTTTTTTTGTTCCGTGCGGGAATCGAACCCGCAACCACCGACGTCTGAGGCAGACAGGTTTACCCCATCACCAGAGTGGTCGTCTAATAATTGTTCCTCAAGAACTTTCTCAATACCACCTAGCTCAATAAATACTACAAAAAATATATGTTGTGTGGTAAATAAAAACAATATAATGTAACATAAATACTAAATAAACCTCATTATCATCGTCAACACCCTGTAGAATTCCACTGCTGGAAATGGGCCTCACCCAAGGATCACCATTTAGGTCGGGCCTAGTAAACTTACCTTTTTCAATTTTATATTTAAACTAGCTGACCCGGCAAAAGTTGTTTTGCCATATAGGTAAAAAAAAATAGATGTTGGCCGATTCTCATAGATACCGGATAAGCACAAAAAATTTCATCAAAATCGGTCAAGCCGTTTCGGAGGAGTAAGGCAAAGAAAACTGTGACACGAGAATTTTATATATTAGACTAGCTGACCCGGCAAACGGTGTTTTGCCATATAAATAAAAAAAAAATAGATGTTGTCCGATTCTCAAAGATACCGGAAAAGCACAAAAAAATTTCATCAAAATCGGTCAAGCCGTTTCGGAGGAGTATGGCAACGAAAACTGTGACACGAGAATTTTATATTAGACTAGCAGACCCGGCAAACGTTGTTTTGCCATATAAATAAAAAAAAATAGATGTTGTCCGAATCTCATAGATACCGGAAAAGCACAAAAAATTTCATCAAAATCGGTCAAGCCGTTTCGGAGGAGTATGGCAACGAAAACTGTGACACGAGAATTTTATATTAGACTAGCAGACCCGGCAAACGTTGTTTTGCCATATAAATAAAAAAAAAATAGATGTTGTCCGATTCTCAAAGATACCGGAAAAGCACAAAAAAATTTCATCAAAATCGGTCAAGCCGTTTCGGAGGAGTATGGCAACGAAAACTGTGACACGAGAATTTTATATTAGACTAGCAGACCCGGCAAACGTTGTTTTGCCATATAAATAAAAAAAAATAGATGTTGTCCGAATCTCATAGATACCGGAAAAGCACAAAAAATTTCATCAAAATCGGTCAAGCCGTTTCGGAGGAGTATGGCAACGAAAACTGTGACACGAGAATTTTATATAATAGATTTAAATTTATAATTGGAATATGAAGTACGTTTTTTAAACAGTTATCAGAAAAGAGTTACTAACAGTTAAGTTAACTAAAAAGTTTTGCTACCATAGATGAGTCCAATTAACGCGTTAACTGCCGATCGGCATACAGAACCGATGCGATGACAACCTTGACAGAGATAGGCGTTAATGTGTCAACTGCTTTCAGCACGAAAATTATTATACTAGTCTGTTTCGCATTTACAATGTTTTCTAACAACTTCATGGAATATAAACTAAATATTATTATTACTGTGTGTTTGTTGAATATAAACTCACTCTGATCCTGCACTTAGAATATATGCTTCGTTATTTAGATACTGAGCGGTATATTTACAATAGTTTTGGCTGTTAATATTGGTGTATGTAAATATTTTACAATTTACATTGTATGGGGAAGTCATCGCGGCGCAGTGGTTCCTGTGCATACCATTCGATTTAGTTAAGGAGTAGATCGTTATTTTTTTATAACGTCTCCCGCCCTTCTGTCCCGATCTTGTAAACAGTAGTAGACAAGTATACATATCTATATATAAAACTGTTCCGTTACTGACTGAGTGTCTGAGTGACTGACAGACAACGTACAGCCGTAACTACTGGGCGTAGAGAGCTGAAACATACATTCTTTAGGAGATGTAGGGGTGCACTAAGGAAGGAATTCCCGAAATTCCCACGGGAACGGGAATTATTGGACTTTTTAGTTTGTATGAAAAATCTTATTCCTTGAGCGCATAGAAGTGATACTTGGCATAAAAGTTCTTCAATGAGTGACTGGTTGTGCTATGAAAGGAATATCCGAAATTTTCACGGGAACGAGAAATATATGATGTTTTAGTTTGTATGAAAAAATCTTATTCCTGGAGTGATACTTGGTATAAATGTTCTATAATGTATGTCTGGTTTTATTGTGGAAGAAATTTCCGAAATTTCCACGTGGTCGGGAATAAAAAGACTTTTATGTTTATGCGCGTACGAAGTTGCGGGAAAAAGCTCGTAGTTGTATAAAAGGGTTCGAAAGTAGCTATTTTGATCAACTTTGAGCCAGCTTGGTGTTTAAAAGCGTAAGCCTCTTCACCACCTAGGAGAGAGACTCGTAGCGCTGCAGCGAACTCATTGTAAAAGTTTATCAATTTGATTTATACTGCAAAATATCCCAGGTGCTTCCATGCTGGACTGGGAGCGAAAGAAAAACTTAGAATGTGCCAGCTGCTTCTCTTCCCGAGCATACTGTAAAAGTCAGTTAAGGGACAGAGGTTTAATTGGCGTTTTTGTGGGCGATAGGTTGACACCCTGTCACTACAATAGCCTCTCTCTATCTTTATAATACCTCCAAATTTGTCAAACGCGACAACAGATGGTCTTATAACCTTTGGCGTTCTGCCTACCCCATAAGGGATACAGGCGTGGCGTTATGTATGTATGTAATATCCCAGGTTTATCAACATTATTTCTACTTTTTAAGACTTTAAAGGTGTTTAGGAAAAAAAAACAAAACAAATGAAATGAAATACCTCACAAAAGCACTCTCAATTGTTATCAGTTTGATATTCTTTGACCAAAACAAATGCACTGACCAAATTGGCTGTTATTTATTTCTGACAATAAACATTTAACTATCCGTAGTAAACCGTTTACGATAAATAAGCCGTTACTTGTATGGCCATTATTAATAAGTTGTTACGTTGTGTAGTAAACTGGGTTTAAGAATAGGAGTCTCCCTTGAGGTATCTTATTTGAGACTCAACTGTTTTGGAAAGCAAATGTAGAATCTTCTTCAACCACTCAATATCTTATGATATGTGTTTATTCATAGCTAAAGGATCTTGATTGCTATCTTAGCAATAAGGAAATTTGGGGAATACGTTTATGCCTTTCGTTTATTAGTACTAAATTTAAAGAATGGCTATGAAAGCCAGCGTGTGGCTTCTGTGGGTATCATCAGGTAGATAAGGCAGAGTAAGCAACTTGCGGCTCAGACTTTCGACTATTCATTCATCACAACGACTTTCGATCTTCGGAGGCAACTTTAAGCATTCGGTTTCTGGTACTATATACTTGTAGTAGTCGTTTGGGGCAGTAACCACTCAGTGCCCTGCCTGTTGTGATATTGATATTCCTACTGTTGATCCTTAGTTGCGTTTTGTGATTTCCAAAACAAAAGCTTACTTTGGGATTACATTATATAATGTATTGCTTTGGATCATTTATTAAAAACTATGTAACCTTGTGTAAACTTGCTTTATCTACTTACTTATTTTCACAAAAAAATGACGCTCAATGATTTAAAACATACAAGCACTAAGTGGAAGACACACGCTTTAAGGTAGTAAAACAATACATTCTAGAAAAACATAAATTTCAACTCATCAACTTTAGTGTCCGACTGTAGTGCTTCATGTTCACATTTCCAGACATTACATGACAAATTCATTACCCTTTTTGGAAATAAAAGCATCAGCGCTGAATGTTTTTGTTCTTGTTCGTACATAATATGCTTTGTTTACATCTGTGTCCTGTGACACAATTAAAAAGAACAGCATTTTTGTAAGGCATAAAAATTATGTGTTAAGAGAAGTTTTATTTAGATTTGACTTTTTTAATGAGTCAACGCCTATTTGAACTCAATGCCGTATAAAATAAGCGAATTTCAGATCAAACCTTATACGGCAGGTTTATACGTAAGGTAGTTGATGTACCCTACCAACAATAATTAACGAAGAGCGTTAAAAACCGACTTCAACTATATTTCAAGTACTTGTCAAGCAAGAAAAATATCGATTTTCATGAAATTTATATAGGACCACCTCTGAATTATATAATTTTTTATTATTTTCAGACATTTTTATTTGCATATAAGTCATAAGTTTCCCACAAAATATAGTCCCCGAAATAGGGCGCGTCCACATAAGTAAAAAGAGAAGTTCCGTACTTGCTACGCCAACGTACACCACATAATAATCATGCTTATATTTTGGACAGGTGATCAAAGCCCCACCTCAAATCAAGTTAATGAAGCGAATGAGTCCTGAGTTAAAAAAAAAATAACGCTGAATGTATACATAAGATAAAGCTTCTGTCTTTCTATATCTATCAATGATCATGGTCAACATGCAGTTTGTTAAAAATGTGTGTCTTTAATTGCATTAAAGTTTTGTTATATTTAAAACATTTATTTCAGAAATATAATGATATATAAAATGCTTGGTGGTAGGATCCCTTCTGGGTCCGCCTGGCTAGCGACCACCCTTTATATAAAGTCTGCCGCCAAATGTTACCGCTCCGGCGGTAATGTGTTCCGGCAATATTGTATAAAGAGCCAGTTCCTTCCTAAACCCGTGTGCTTTCATCTTCGACCTCATCGTCACTTACCATCAGGTGAGATTGAGGTCAAACGCGGGTTTAGTCATTTATAAAAAAAAAAAAAAAATAATCGGCAGATAATCATAAAACGAAGCAAGTTTAAAAAGCTCTTCACCCAAGGTTTGACGCAAAGTTTGGGGACTGAAAACTGCTCGCGTCCGCAAGGTTTAGCCCTCGATGCCTTGTACGTGGTCCCTGGGTGGTGCTAAACGAGCAGTAAAATCTGGTGGTAGGCTTCGGCCGTGGCTTGTCACCACCCACTAGACAAAACCATGCCGCCAAGTAACCTAGTTGCGTTCCGGCATGATGTCTAGTGTAGCCATTGAGGAGGATAGGTCTGAGTAATCGTGCTGCATCGGAGAACAGTTTTCAACTCGTAGGATAATGACTCACCGGGTAACTCGTTTTGGAGGGTAGCGGGATCCGAAGCACGGTGCACCGCTGGCCGACCGCAGGTAGTAGGGGGCCCAAGTAGCATGCCAGCCACATGCGAAAGGCTGCCCCGCCACCTCGCGAAAAATCCCGGGAGGCTCCATCGTGCCGGTTGGCGACCGGTTAGAGAGGACCCGATGGCGACCTCGGGGGGGTTCGGGCGTCCCCGCAGTCTCCAGGCGAGTTCCCCAATGGTGCGTTGTTTCCTACGAGTTGCTTGGTTCCATTTGCAGCGCTTCACTCAACTTCTATTCTCCTCCCTATTCACTCCACTACCACAATGAAAGGTCCTAAAAAGAGTACGGTTCAACAGCGGTTGCACTTCCTCTCCCTTAAAGTGCACTTCTGTAACATCCGAGGAGTGCACTCCAATCTGAATGATGTCCACCACCATCTTGAGACGGAGAGACCACACCTACTCTTTCTAACGGAGACGCAGATCTGCGATCCGTCAGACTCGGCATACCTTGGTTACCCAGGCTATATCCTGGAGTCTCTTTTCCGCCCGCACGCCGGGGTGTGCATGTATGCCAGTGACGCGATCTGTTATCAGCGTCTCCGTTACTTGGAAGTGCCGGACCTTTCAGTCATGTGGGTTCACATAGATACTGGCCTAGACCAAGTGGTTTACGCCTGTATCTATCGCTCACATAGCGGAGATCGGGAGACAACGAGGCTTATGGAATACCTTGGCAATACAGCAGATAAGATTCAGCAACGTTTTCCCACGGCGCAGTTAGTGTTTCTGGGGGATTTTAATGCTCACCATGGGCAGTGGTTATACCCGTATCAGGACACTGACCATGCTGGCAGAGAGGCCTTTAAGTTTTCGCTGACTTATGGTCTCTCACAGCTTGTTAACGAGCCTACGCGCATCCCCGACGTTGCTGGCCACACTGCGTATTGCTTGGACCTTCTGCTGACAACCGATCCTGACAGATACTCGGTGTCCGTCACTGCACCTTTAGGGACATCCGATCACTGTATGGTGAAATCTGTATCGCTGTACTCGCCACCTGACACCCGCCCAAAAGGCTCCAGGCGAGTATGGCGTTACAAGTCAGCAGATTGGGACGAAATGCGACATTTCTTCGCATCTTATCCATGGCGGCAAACTTGTTTTACATCAACCGATCCATCGTGCTGCGCTGATGCTGTCTCAAGTGTGATAGTTCAAGCAATGGAGTACTTCATTCCCCACGCTGATCTATCCCTTGAAACCAAAGCTCGCCCATGGTTTAATACTGCTTGCCTAGCCGCTGAAAAGCGAAAGCGGGAAGCATACAAAGCCTGGGCAAATGCTCGCAGAAGCAAAGCCGTGGATTCGCATGAACACAAGAAGAGGTACAATGCTGCCGCCAAGTCCTGCAAAAAGGTAATCAAAAGAGCTCGTTTTGCCCACATAGGCCGTATCGGAGACAGAATAGCAGCATACCCTTCGGGAAGTAAAGCTTTCTGGTCCCTTGCCAAGTCGGTCGAAACGAACTTTTGTCGCCCGTCGCTGCCACCACTGAGGAAACCCGATGGTTCTCTGGCCCATACTTCTAAGGAGAAAGCAGATTTATTTGCTAGTATCTTCGCAGAAAATTCTCGTCTAGATTGCCAAGGAAAAATCCCACCCCAATTACCTCAGTTCGGACCTACAATGGGTACCGTTCACATTCGCCAAAAGGAGGTTCTTAAATGCTTGCTGCACCTAGACGAGAACAAAGCTAGTGGTCCAGACGGTATTCCTGCAGTGGTCTTAAAACGCTGCGCAGCTGAGTTGTCTCCCGTTTTGACGCGTCTTTATCGACTTTCATTGGAATCCGGTAAGGTTCCCAAGTCCTGGAAGCTTGCTAACGTACAACCAGTACCAAAGAAGGGAAGCCGTGCCGATCCTGTCAACTACCGACCAATTTCAATCACTTCCATACTTTGCAAAGTCATGGAACGTGTATTGAACAATCGACTCCTGGCATACCTCGAGGCCAACGAGCTCCTAAGCGATAGCCAATATGGTTTCCGCAACGGGCGCTCGACCGGCGATCTTCTCGTGTATGCCACTCACTTATGGAGCGAGGCCTTGGAGGGTCATGGTGAAGCAATAGCTGTATCCTTAGACATTTCCAAGGCCTTTGACAGGGTCTGGCATGATGGTCTCTTAAGTAAGCTTCCAGCTTATGGCATACCGATTGGGCTCTGCGACTGGATATCTGATTTTCTGAGGGAACGGTCAATTCGAGTAGTCTTAGATGGCTTCTCCTCCGACCAAATGGCAATTAATGCCGGGGTACCTCAGGGATCTGTTCTCTCTGCAACATTATTTTTGCTGCACATTAATGACCTTTTGACACCGGGCATTATTAGTTATGCTGATGACAGCACTGTTGTAGAGAGATACGTATCCAATGCGCGAGCGAGCCCCCGTGAAATCCAGAGTTTAAGAAAGTCAATGATTGAGCGCGTTGATTTGACCTTACGGAAAGTATCCGATTGGGGTGAGTCGAATTTGGTCAAATTCAACGCGTCCAAAACTCAGGCGTGTCTATTCTCCGCAAAAAAGAGCACCTTCACATTAACGCCCACTTTCCAAAATGTATCTGTCCCCATCACTGACCATCTAGGGCTTTTAGGCGTAACTATAACATCTAGTTTAAACTTCGGTCAACAAATTGTGTCCATGGCTCAAGTAGCTTCGAAAAAGTTGGGAATCATCTCGAAGGTACGGCGGTACTTCAGCCCTGCACAGCTTCTTAACTTATATACAGCTCAAGTGCGATCATGCATGGAGTACTGCAGTCATCTTTGGGATGGTTCAGCCAAATATCAACTAGAAGCGCTGGACTCCGTTGACCGAAGAGCCCGTAAATTAATTAACAACGTCGACCTTACGACCAAAAAACTACAGACCCTAGAGCATCGTCGTAAGGTTGCCTGTTTAACCGTGTACTACAGGATACATTTTGGTGAGTGCGCGAGTGCTCTGTTTGAGCAAATTGAACCCTCACCCTTTTACCATCGGACTACTAGACGCAGACAGAACTTTCATCCGTATGTGGTTGATATTCCGAAAAGTCGAACTAAGCGCTTTGACAGTTCCTTTTTGATACGGGTCGCCAAGGTTTGGAATGAACTGCCTGCGTCTATTTTCCCTGACCAGTATAGTCCTAGTACTTTTAAGCGTCGAGTGAATAGGTTTCTCGTGGATGGACGTGTACCACCTTAGTCTTCATGTTCACTTAACATCAGGTGTCATGGAAGACAAACGTCCCATCCATATTTTATAAAAAAAAAAAAAAAAAAAAAAAAAAACGTCAGCTAATTTAAAAATACAAAAACGAAACGCCGCTTATCCCATCTGCCGTACGAAATATATACATCAAAATAGGTGAAGTCGATCGCAAAACATACAAGAGCCGCTGTAATTTTTGATTTCAACTTTTCCTAGCAGATTCTCAGCACCGTGTGAAGAACGCAATATGAATTGTTATTCAAGAACTCCTAGGCTTTATTGCGCTCCTGGTACTTCAGCCTGCTTAGAGGTTTATTTATGAGGCTAGTTTTATCATGGTAATGTTGTTTTATACGCTTCAAGTTTTATTCTTTTGTGCAGTAAAATTTTTAAATGTGCTGTTCGAAAATTCATATCTTTTGCATGTTCTCGTATTTATATATCTGGGTGTATTATTTAGAACTTAATTGGAAATTTCTCCTAATGGAGTATAAAATACATACATAACTTCACGCCTGTTTCCCTTGGGAGCAGGCAGAGACAAGGGAACACCAATAACATTGGAGTATAACGTAAAATAGTAATATTAAAAAAATACAATCCCCAGTCACTAGAATTTTACTAAGAACCTACGACTTAACACTTTATATAATACCTACTTTTATTTCAGTTGTATTCTCGTACAGGAACACAAAAAGCAATTCCAAAATGTCTCAAATCGCTCAACGCTTTCCCAACCACGTGTGGGGTTTACTGCCCATTTAAATTTAGAATCCGCACAAAAAAGGTCACATGTGGCAGTGCGCGAATCTCGTACAATCCCGTAATGGTTCCTTTTAAATGCTCTGTAATCATAAAACTGTTTTACGTTAATCGTAACAGGCGTACTGGCTGTAAATCATTGCGGTCGTCTTTGGAACTCCGGTAATTCTTGAGTGATGACGTTTAGAACGTTAAAGGTAGTGCCGCAGCTATATGCTATGTTGAATTTTATATCTTGTAGAGTTGGATATAAAAGTCCATCTTGAATAATTTGAAAGAATTACATAAATACTTCACGCCTGTATCTCTTATGGGGTAGACAGAACACCAGAGGTTAAACCATCTGTTTGCGCAAATTTGGAGGCATTATAATGGTGGAAAGAAACTATTAGACTGACAGAGGGTCAGCCTAACTCCCACAAAGAAACCTCCAATAAAACCTTTGTCCCTTAACTGACTTACAGTTTACCGGGGAAGAGAAGCAACTGGCACATTCTATGTTTTTCCTTTGTCCCAGTCCAGTATGGAAGATTGAATGACTTTTCTGTTAAATGTTGCAACGTAAATTAGAGATTTAATTTTCAAATGTATTTCGTTATTTGAATTGTGATTAATTTAGGTTTCATTTGGATGAGCTTGTTTGTTAGCTGCCTCGTTTGATTCTGTTAGTAATTGTGGTTTGTCGGTACTATAGTTGAATTGTTTTCGAATGATTTTCGTGACAGTTCTCATTTTCCATTACGCGCAAACTATATAAAACTAATAAAATATAATTTGGCGCGTTAAGAAAATAAAAACTATGTCAGTGAAATTGTTTATTTTAAAATTATAAATTTAACTATAAATAAAGTGTAATGAAGAGTTTTCTGACAGCTCATAAAAATTAGTTCAAAAAACCTCTATAGATGTCACTTTTAAAAAGCCGAAGGCGTTAAGTCTGTATATTATAATGTAGGTAAGTGGTATCTACCATCTATGGTTATTTATACGTTCAATTTCTGATACAGACGTCAATTAATTTATTTTACTTTTAAAAACGCAGTGTGGAATAAATTCTTCGCCTTTTGTAAAGCGCCATCTGTCGAAGCCTTTTGTACCAATTTTGTACAGTTTTGTTTTTTTAATGAGCTGTCAGAAAACCTCTCATTGTTGTAAATAAATTAAGTAAATGTCATAAAAATATTCATCTTAAATAGACAGATTGAAAGAAACGGAACGTTCAGTTGATAGTGATTGACACTACTGAATCGACATTGAATCGATGAATATGAGCGGCCATCTTGTAATCGGAAGTTTGTATACATTTTTTTCACCAACTGATTCGATACGTCAAAGCCATCGAATGGAAGATCGAACAATTTCATTACAGCAACATCACAAAGATTGTCAATTTTGAACTGTCACAAAAACCACTTGAAAAGAATTCATCTATAGTAATGTAACAGGAATACACTATACTTTTCGGATTATGTTAGCATTGCATCATTTATAGTTAATGCTGTCCCTGGGCTTAAGCTTTTTTTTATTGGTAACTAAACTCACATTTGACATCAATCTCAGCTGATGATATCAGGTTGAAGATGACACTTGGGCTTAGCAAGGAAGTGACTCTGCAGAGATATAGTAACAGTGATATTTGACGACTATTTTCATATGAAGGATAATTAGGATAAGTTGACTTTTACAAAACGCTAATTCAGGGACACGGTAGGGATATCCTATTTTTTTTCTTAGCTTATTACCTAACCATGCCCACTGGTTTTCCTTACATAAAAATATGGATTTCCTATGAAATTTAAGACTCTCTCCAATACATAAATATTTGTGACAAAATATTTTGTAGCCTGCTATAGTTAAACTCCTACAGAATCAGAAACCCCGTGACTGAAACAAAAAAACCTTGAGCATATTAAAGCATCGCTTAGCATACAGTGCGCCTCAGTCAATTTCCAGATTGGTCTTTTGTCTCTGTTTCTCAGTTTTATGTTCTCTTGAATTCCACTTTGGTAATAAGTAGACGAATTAAATCAAACGTTTTCTGAAATGTATGTTATCGTATTCAAATTTGACAATTTCTACGGATTGGGCTTATTTCTATCTTTTCAACCTAGATATCTGATTTTCGGCACGCGCCGAACTAAAATCTGCTTTTTTTATTTGATATAACTACTCACGATCTTTGCTTGTTTTATTGGATTACCTATCGATGTATGAAAAAAAACAAATGATTTTATTGAAAGAGCTTTCTATGATTTGTAACATTTTATGATTGTTAATCAATGTTTTTTTATGACTTATTGCAATGCCAAGTTTATTGCTTTTTGCTATGCCAAGCTTTTTATTAAACAAGATCAGTTATAAAAAAATAATTATAGGTACTAAGTTCATAATTGTAAGTCTCTAAGTCAACATTTTTTATTATAATATAATATTAAATAATTAACGTTTTATTTACTTCTAATATTTGAAAACGAAGACCTTCATGTTGTATATTTATTATTATTAAATCTTTACAAAAATAATATTTGTTACTACGCGTAGAAGTAGCGCGCGGTTTTATCGACGGCACTTTCAAAAATCTGACTTGTGTATTGTGAGATAAGAATATTCAAAGACATGAAGAAACCCTTCAACTCCATTATATTAATACTTATTTATTAGTGCCTTATATTGGTATCATACAGGTTTAGGTAAGTGTTTTTCAATCCATTATGAATATATAGGGTGACTGTTTAAAAATAGATACTGAAGAAAAGCACTATGAACTCGATTCTGATCATAATTATGTAATACTAGCTGTGCCCGCGGCTCCGCTCGCTATAATTTCGGGATAAAAGTATCCAATGTTACTTCTAGTACCTCTCATGATTCGTCGAGTAAGTAGTTTTTGCGTGAAAGCTGAACAAATATCCACGCTTTCATATTTATAATATTAGTAAGGATAAGGATTGACATATTATAATATTTGACAATTAATTGTTTAGATCACTTTCACATGAGGCTTAAGTATCTATGGAACGAAAATACTTCAGCGCAAAGCTTCCGAGTAAACTATATTGAAAGTTGACCCGTCCGGCACGTGAACATGAAGATTTCTAGAACTGCTAACCCGGGAAAGAGCGACGTATAACTGACCATGCGAGAAACAACTGACACCGAGATCTACTCCAGCAACACGAAAAGTCTGCCTTTGAGCCTTATTAATTGTCATTGCAAAACACACCGATACTGGGAATTGCGTTCTTTTAAATTGGAATGGAAAATTATTTGGTATTATGGGAATTCTAGGAATAAAGACGGTTTCTCCTGCACCGCAACCTGTTAAAATTTGAGATGTCCAAATAGAATTATATCCAGAAATATGTACAACTTACAACACAAAAATAAATTAAAGTAAAGCTGAAACACCTGTGCAATGCTATCTACCTATACCTACTTCATTTAAAAATAAATACCTATAACTACAATCATTAATAAAATTACCTACGCTTTTACCTAAAAAATACAAAAACTGAACATAAATTAGCCAAAATTAGGAATTTGACCGAATATTTAAACACTACCAAAACAACTAATACCTATTTTATAGAATAACAACGAAAGAAATTCAAATAAACTGTTTTAAAGACTAAAAGTCGCGCTGATAAGCACGGTTTACAATATCAATTATTGTCTGTCAATAAAGACGAACGCTCTGAACGCATCAACAGTAGCGATGCGCGATCCAGATCCAGCTGATTGGATCGCATGCTGACGATCCGATATCAAAAAAATCGGATGCAAAAAAGCAAGACACCATTACATTTTTACTAATTTATTATTTAAAAATAAACTAAGCATGCACTTTATAATAATCGAATAATAATCATGATAATTATCAAAGAAAAAAACCATTGATAATTATCGGATTACTTATCACGGATTATTAACCAAACCTATCAGTTTTTATTAACAAAACTTCCGCACATATGAGATTATCGGAGACAATGAAATAGAAGCTAATCAACTCGTACTTATGTTTTCTTACTTACCTACCTACACAGTCAGATTATAATAAAATGTAATAAGATGCTCGTATATCTACCCGCAAAAGACGCCACCGCCGCCGCCGAATTTGGAACGAAACGTAAACAAAAGATCAAGTTCGGTCCTAACAAAATCGTGAGTGGTATATGTAGGTAGGTATAAACCGCCTTTCAATTCATACATGATCCAAGCGATTCGATTTTCGAACTTTTGTATCGATACGCCAAAAAATCGCATGGTCTCGATCCGATCCAAAAATCGTTAGATCGTATGGCTTCGATCCAATTTTCCAAAAGATCGGATCGGATCGGCGCATCCCTAAATTCAACAGCCAAATACCTATTGAATGAATTATAAAGCTTGCGCTCGCCTCCCGCTTTTTTATACCCTACCGCCGCGCCGGCGCCACCGCGAGCCGCGTCGGGCGCGGCAACCGTTACGCAAAAATAATCCTTATATCATTCAGTATTCACGCGCGATGGGTTATTAGCGTATTTCCTTTTGGTATATTTATCTTTCTCTATGGCGTATTTCATGTATAAGTTTGGTGTTTCTTTACCGATTTCTATGAATCTTTTTATATTGAATAGGTAATAATGTTAAGTTTTTTTAATTAGGGATGAGTGAGAGTATTATAAACGTAAGAGTAAACAAATATAATCAGAAACCTCCGAACTGCTAAGCTATCGGGATTTACACGTGTTATTGTGAGTCAACCATAAAATATAGACATATACTGTTGTGGAATATTTTTTATATAATTTTATGAAGTATATTTCTGTCATACATGATTTCTATGTAGCTTTAACCATTAAGGCTGCACACGCGACGGAAGCTTAAAAAATGAAGTAATTTCTCCCGTTTTCCCAACATTTCCCTTCACTGCTCTGCTCCTATTGATTGTAGCGTGATAATAAGTATACTATAACCTGCCCAGGAGTATGAAGAATAATTTTACCAAGTTTCGTTAAAATTCGTCGAGTAGTTTTTGTTTCTATAAGGAACATACAGACAGACAGACAGACAAAAATTTTACTGATTTCATTTTTGGCATCAGTATCGATCACTAATCACCCCCTGATAGTTATTTTGAAAAAATATTTCATGTACAGAATTGACCTCTCTACAGATTTATTATAAGTATAGATAGATAAATATGTATTTAGTTTTTCACCAGAAATCCCTAGGAATAAATAAAGAGACTTTACTACACTTTTCCTGGCGCGCTGCCTCACAGTGTTCCCGCCACACTCACACCTCCACCCGCTAAGTATCTATTGCATTACGCTTTTGTAACCATGCGTTGCGTAATGAATTCTTTAACTTTCGGTTATGTTTACTCAGTAAATAATTTATATTATTTTTTAATTATATTTTTCGCTTTATGTATGATCTCAAACTATCACGTCCTTGAATTTAGAAAATTACCCACGAGTCACTCTGTATATGCATTATTATGTACCCATCACTATTCTCTTCTACTCTTTTATTAGACTATTCTCGTTTACGCAATGCGTTAACTCTAAGAAAATTCGAAGGCAATGGTAACCTAGTTTAATTATGTTTCTCAAATAAACCTAAGCATATTGTCTCCTTGATGAAGTAATGAAAGCAACATTCACATAGCTTCTAGGAATTCTCTAAGTACTGGAAATAAGGCCTTCATCCCCATAAAACCCTGGACCGTGTTCGTATATAGATATAACTCTTTGTTACAGAACTAAACAGCACGTAGGGTTTTAAAGTTCGCTTTATTTTATGATTTTAAGTAGGGCTGCGACATTCGCTCTTAGAGTTTAGATTTTTCAAAACTTTGATTTCATTGCTTTAAATCATCATCATCATCATCATCACAACTCTTTGTAATGAGCCCACTGCAGGGTATGAGTCTCTCCCCTGGGTGACGAGGAGGTTTAGGCCATAATCCACCAAGCTGGCCCAGTGCTGGGTGGTGGATGTCAGAATTTTCAGGGTGCCAACACGGCTTCTGACAAACCCTAACGACTACTGTATACAAGTATACAGCACCCGGGACCGACTGCGGGACGTTGCTTTAATTGTGATATCGTATGATAAACACAGTAACCTCGGCGCCACGACGACTGCCATTGCTTTAAAGCAGCAGTTTAAAACCTGTGTCGAGGTTTAAAGGCGTTTTTGTTTGAGATATATGAATTCCAAACTTTTGATTGTGATTATATTTACATTAAACTAATTTGAAGTTCTTTTCAATTTAGAGAGCCAGCAGTCCAAAAATATTAATGAAACCAAGAAAAGTATTTTTAATCATATGCTATAAATATTTAATAACAAAAGAAAACTGTCTATCATCTCTATATGTTTTCAAAGAAATATATTATACTTTATTTGATAGACACGATTATAGTACAGACCTATTAGGAAAAAAAACAGTGAAAATGACTTCTTGAAAGTGTCAACCCTAACTCAGCTGCAGCGAGTCCCTCAGTCAAGTAATACTGGAAACTACTTAACCCTACAGCGAAGTACATTTTAACCCCTAATATAACGACGTATAGTGGATTTTTATTGTCAGTGAGATAATTGAAAACAAAGTCACTGGGATTTAGTTTCGTCCTCAATGTGAAAATTCAGCATGCGCTTGCGGTTTTTGCAGTGCCTGTAATTGCTTTAAATGTTTCATTTTACTTTTATTGTGTTTTTATCGCTTGGGGGTACTTTGTACCTGCTTTTTTTGAACGACGAAGTTTGCGTTTATTTATTTTGTTTCAATGTTAGTTGATTCAAAATTAAACTTTATCTTGTTGTATTTAAGTGAGTTGTTGAGTAAGTTATGAAAATTATACAGAGTAACTAGGGGAAGGTGTAACCCAATAAATACCCGGAGTCGACCTAGTTTACAAAAGTTCGTTTCGCAAAGTGTCACGGCGTGAAATCAAATCAACACGTTGTTGAAGCTGGCGAACTAATAACTTTAGCACCATAGAAAGAGTTATGTAGGTGTAAACACGGAAATTTGAAATTCAGGGTAAAATCAGGTTTGTTTTCGTTGTAAATTACAAAATTAAATATTTTTTTAGTTCAAATTTGGACGTTTTATATGTTTGTGGAATAAAATTCATTGAAAAGGCCAGAAGAAACTGTATGAGGATTTTTAATGATAAAAAACGATTAGCCTGATTGAGAAGAATAAAAGTTGACTCAATGGGTGCCCGCTGTACCTATTTGTTCTTTTTTTCACAAAATAGACAATATGCCTTTGAAAACAGATTCGATGTTTAAAAACCACAATAATAAATAGAGTTCTGCATTCAAAAGTTCTCGCATATTATAAAAAATGCTCTGTCGTTTGACCCGCGCTGTATTGTCTCAAGATTAGTAAAGTTATCAGCGCGCGTTCCTCGCGCGGCGCGCTGCTGCATCTGTATTCCAGTGCAAGTTGAAACAGATGCTTCGGTGTGTCATGGTTGGTGGCCGCGTTACTGGCGCCACAGTGTGGCTGTGGCAGTAGGTATTTGAATCTATGTATGAAATGCGATGAGCGAAGGAAAGAAACAAATTTTCTTTGGTTAATTGAAATGCAGAATCACAAAATAGTTGTGATAAATTAATGTTTGGAAGTCTCTAAGCCTTCTTAGGTATACGACCAAGCTCAACGTCATAATCAAACGCAATGAAGTCAGGTTAAAATTGTTTTGAGTCTCAATAGCAAGAGAGGGTTTCTTTTCAACCGACTTCCAAAAAAGGAGGAGGTTCTCAATTCGTCTGTATGTTTTTTTGTCTTTGTTACACGATATTTCAATTATGAATTGTTTCATGGTTGATCCCATACAAATTTCATTAAAATCGGTTGAGTACTTCATTGAAAATTTCAAATTTTTGAAACAATATGTATGATTTCGGAGAATGTTTACGTGGATGACATTATTAGTCGGCCAAAGTGTTGACGTGAAGTCGGTTTTTTTAATGCTCTGCATTTTTTGATTATTTGATATTTAAAGTACTAGCGTTGAAGTGAAAAAAAAAACATTATTTTGGCATTGTTATTGGCTTCTTTTCTTTTTTGAGTATCATTTTTTTTTATTTAGATATGTATAGTCGATTTAAGACGTTTACTAAAGCTGCCAAATTAGAGGATAGCCTTTGAAGTTGTAAGCAAATTAATAAATTCACAAAAAAAAAATCGGTACGAATTTGTAAATCTAAGTGCGCATCTTTTTACAAAATAATTTAAGGCATCCATTATTTATTACAAAATCTATTACAAAAATACTATTTTAAATCCATCTTCGTTAATAATCTGCATCCTGTTTCAACTACACTACGCCATTGCAATGATTTATTATTAGTACCACGTCACTGACCTCTTCAGTTTCGCATCTTTGGAAAACGTACAACCACCACAGCAGGGGGTTCTCACAAAACTGAAGCGTTCAGAACTGATTAGATTATTCATTGCCATGGAGGGTGTACCTCGAGGATTTCGGTACTGGACATCTGAAATATTGAATTGGTAAAATCTTGCTGGATTTATTGTACCCACTTGACTTTGTTTCCAATAAAAGCGTCGACCACTTAGATTAATGAAAACCTACTTTTATAGGCCACGTTGTTATGACTTGTATACATTTTATATTTTTTTAGAAAATAAAGGATGTTATGTTTTTCAATTTGTAAAAGCGCTTTTTAATTTACAAACACTGTAGGTCAGAGAAATCAATCAACATATTGTGTTTCAAATCAACTTGATTAAATGAAAAAGCATTTTTAGTTATTGTTAGTATGCAACCATGGAACATGTTGTGTATAAAGGATATGACGAAAAGAAAGTTATATAATTTTATAGCTGGAATGCAGTTAGTTTCTTAATTGAAAATATTAGAAGGATTTTTTTTATATTGTCAGGATAGGACTTTTGTCTTCCATGCCACCTGATGGAAAGTGCGCATGGAGACTATGGTGGTACACGCCCATCCACGAGAAACCTATTCACTCGACACTCAAAAGTTCCAGGACTGTAGTGGTCAGTAAAAACAGACGCAGGAAGATTGTTCCATACCTTGGCAATCCGTACCAAAGCGTTTTGTTCGACTTCTTGATAAATCCACTATATAGGGATGGCAGTTTTGTCTGCGTCTGTTAGTCCGGTGGTAAAAAGAAGTGGGTTCAATTTGGTCGCAAAGAGCACTCGCACACTCACCAAAATGTAGCCGATAAAATACTGTCAAACAAGCAACCTTACGACGATGCTCTAGCGTCTGCAATTTTTTATTTGTAAGGTTGTTGCTATTTATAAGTTTACGGGCTCTTCGGTCAACAAAGTCTAGCGCTTCGAGCTGGTATTTGGCAGAACCATCCCAAAGGTGACTACAGTACTCCATGCACGACCTCACTTGGGCTGTGTATAAGTTGAGCAGCCGTTCGGGGCTGAAGTACCGCCGGACCTTCGAGATGATACCCAATTTTTTGGAAGCCGTTTAACTATAGACTCAATTTGTTGTCCGAAGTTTAATTTGGACGTTATAGTGATGCCCAAAAGCCCTAGATGGTCGGTGATGGGAACAGATACATTCTGGAAAGTGGGCGTAAAGGTAAAGGTGCTCTTTTTTGCGGAAAATATACAGGCTTGAGTTTGGAGGCGTTGAATTTGACCAGGTTGGACTCGCCCCAATTGGACACATTCCGAAAGGTCGAATCAACGCGGTCAATCATAGACGTTATTATTATTTTAAATTTTAAATGTCGGGTCAGTCAAATAAAAGGAAAATAATTACAAAATACATATGTTAACAAAGTTTTATTTTTAGTTTAATCGTTAAACACAGCAAACTTTTAAAACAACCTGAACAAAACTTGCTATCTTACTACTTCAAAGGGAAAATAAAACAACGTTCTTACCATAAGAGAGGTTACTTCATACAACTTTTCAATCGATAGATCTTTGATCAACTCATCTAACCCAGGTTTTTTCCTTTTACAGGTAAACTTTTTACTTCACGAACGCGCTAAACGCGGAGTCGATAAACTTTAAGATAAACCAAAGCTTGAGTAAGTTTTTAAGTTTAGTCTCATATTATTAGCTTTTGAGTAAGTTGTAATATTTTAAGTTTGAAATGGTAGGTGAATTTTACATACATACATAACTTCACGCCTTTTTCCCTTATGGGGTAGGCAGAACAACAGAGACTATGAAACCATCTGATGCCACGTTTGACTTTGGAGGTATAATAATGATGGAAAAACAAGGTGCAGTTGACAACCTAACCTATGCTCGACTGGGAGCGAAAGCAAAACATAGAATGTGCCAGCTGCTTCTCTTCCCGGGCATACTGTAAAAGTCAGTTAAGGGACCGATGCGTTATGGGAGCCTTTTTTGTGGGCGATAGGCTAACCCCCTGTCACTGCAAATGTCTCTCTCCACTATTATAATGCCTCCAAATTTGTCAAACGTGACATCAGATGGTTTTATTACCTCTGGTGTTCTGCCTACCCCATACGGGATACAGGCGTGAAGTTATGTATGTATGTAAGTACTTAGGTTTTGCATAAAATACAAATCTGACCGATTATGTAAGTTATTATATATTTTGTTTTGTACCTATCAGTAATTTTAGTGAGTGTATTTTTTATTTTAAGATGTCTTAGTCCGATGATGCTGAGAATAAAATCAGTCTAACAATCCATACATTCGTTCTCTATTTACGATGCTATTGTCACTTGGGTACTATTAGTTGAGAACGAGATGAACGTGAGTCTACTTAACTGTAAGCTGACAAATACTCTAGCTTCAAAGTAGGTATACGAAATTTCTATAAGTTAAGATTTTATATTGTAAAACTATAAACTGGTCGCTTAGCATTGAGCTTAAATGATTTTAATCAATGTGAATGGAAATGTGTTTTTGAATGTTTTGTTTAAAAATAAGTATCATCATGACCTCGTATTAAAACGGTTTAAACCCTGCTTTTAACGACTTTTTAATAGTTCTTGTGTATGTTTAAAAAAGTCTGGATTGAGAGTTATTGTTCACATAACTTCCCAGACACTTCCGAAACTATACTAAGTTCTTATAGTTTATGCAGATACCAGGATTGTAATAGTTATTTTGAACTTCACCCTATATTCTTTCTGAAAATTATTTTTTTTTGAAAAAAAAGCAAATTTTTCTTTATAAATTATCAATTTAATTAAAATTACCGACAAGAACGTGGTGACACAGTGGCATGATTAAAAAGCTTAGCCTCATATAAAGAGGCGTAGTGAAAACCATAATAACTTAATAATAAAAAATAAAAAAAAATTAGGGTTTTTTTATACATATAACCTTTGAATCACGAGAACTTGCTTGTAATCATTTTTTCTTTAATTGTCAAAAAAGACATATTATCACAAAATGCAACATATTTTTCATCGAGAAATATCTGCAGATATTTAGTTTACACATTAGTACTTATCAACCGATGGCGTTGACCAATACCACAGTTTCATTATTTCTAGTTTATTCTATCGAAGAATTTATGTCACACAGCGTACACACGGTACAGTGAGTCGTCGAGTCGGTTTAAGTGACGTAGCAACCTGTACTGTAACGTACTGAACGTCTCGTTAAAATGAAATGTGGACGCTTTCCAGTTCCCTGCAAAGGAAAATATAAAGCAAAACCTGAGCTATTCAAAACCTTTTAAAACCTTTGCACAGGTCTTATGTTTAGATTTATTTATGTATTTTTATTTCAAAAACAAAATTATTTATTTTATTTTTTGAAAGTGCAGTGTATTTTATTGTTAACCTATTAGCAATTCTTATTTAGTTATATTTTTTGCGCCATTAGTGCCATTTTATAAAATTACGTTATTAACCGTATTTGATTCCGTTTAATTAATACATTTCATTTCGAAACTCAAAACTTTCTGAGACACTTACACTTTGAGCTCGATTAACTGATGTATTTTATTGAATATGTTCGTGAAAACTTGTGACAAAATTTTGCGAACTTTTTGTATTTGCTTTAGCTTTACATTATACGATGATAGATTTACCTTCTATTAATATTCTTATCCAGAACTATGTATGCTCACTTTTAAGTTAACACATTTTTTTAAATATTCTCTTATGTTTTCGCGATTCATACTATTAAATAAAACATTTTTTAACCGGATTTATCGCGTATATTTACATTTTAAATTTTGACTCGACGTTTCGGTGTCTTTGCAGACCCCGTGGTCACGAGCGACTGAGGTTGACTGCGGCTGTGGGCTTTCCTACATTGGTCAAACCAAAAGAAACGTATCAACCCGCGTAAAAGAACACATAGCTGATATTAAAAATCGAAGAGCTTCAAAGTCTGCAGTTTGTGAGCATTCCATGGACAAACCCAAGCACTACTTAAGGTTTGACTCTGTGAAAATTTTATCTAGAGAGAAGCATTACATTCCTAGAATGATCAGAGAAGCGATTGAAATTAAAAAAACACCCTAATTTCAATAAAGAAGATGGTTGGAAACTATCACCGACATGGGACCCTATCCTGAAAAATATTAAATCTAACATCCAGCAAGCTGCACGACCTGAAACTCAAGATACTGTCAGCTCGTTTTGTGTCAATCCAGAACGCTACGCTCGAAGACTGAGAAACAGATGGAGATGATGATGTATAACTTTTTCAATCTATCAATCCGACGCTTGACACCTCAGTCGCTCGTGACCGAGGGGTCTGCAAAGACACCGAAACGTCGAGTCAAAATTTTTTTTTAACCCTGAACTTCTATTTCTCCAACTTATAAAAACCATTTCGATATAGTTTTTATTTATTCCTCTAACAAATATTAAAGTGGACGGTCACAGTTTTGCCGTAATGGCTGTAATAAACTAACAGCTAAATGATCGTGGTGGACGAGCGATAGATTCCAGACGCGCTCGCCTGCGATTCTGACCTGGAGCAATGTCAGTAGGGTGCACATGATTTGCGTCATTTCGGGGATAGGAATAAACATTATTTATAGTCAGAAGTACAAATTTTTGGAATATATGGAATGTGCATAGTTTTTAACGTAAAATTTATGTTTTAAAAACAATATTAATAGCACTTACGCAAACTTATCAAAGAAAATGACACACACAATGCAGAGACCATACAACAGTACCTTATATAACCTCATAACATTACTAAATATAAGACCCAACTTAAGGTAGACTCGAACATAATTCTGGTAATATAGATGATCACTCAACCAATGGTCCAAAAAAATTTCAAATTAAAAAAAAATGTAAAATTCTCAGTTTAGCACTGGTGAAGTAAAATTGCCATCTATACCAGAGGTCCTGGTTTGAATCCGGATGGCGATGGATATTTGTGTTATGAGTACAGGTATTCGCGATATTTATGTTTATTTGAACTTGAACCTTTTTAATAAAGTCACACCACACTAACGCACTTACACCCACACATCTACACTTACACACACACACACAACCTCTCACATATAGACAAACATAATTTTCAACACACTTGCTCGTAAAGTGAGCGTTATTCTATTGAATTTAGAACTATAAACTGGGCTATAAGTCACGCGTGCATAATATATTATGCCCTAGTGCATAATATAATGAATCCTACAAAGTTGAATTGTACCTTTGTGCAAATAACATGCCAGAAAACAGAGCATATTTTATTGGTCCGGGTTATACACTAAATATTTTCAGAAACAACAAAGAGGTTTTATACCACTTCAAATCCATATACATTTTTAAATGTTTGCGCCTTATATAAGTAAAATAAATTTGTATATTAAACAAATTATTCACAATTTACAATCATTTGTCATAAAATATTAAAATATTTGCATTTACCACTCCAAATTAAACGTTTTCACTTAAAATAGGCTGTATATGCTATACAGACATTGACACATTTGGCGAAAAAAAAAAACTACGCGCATGCGCGAGGTTCGGCGCCATTTTTCAATCACAATTCACAGCTTTGTTATCAAGTGTGTTTGTTATTTTATGACCACGTATGTCTGTCTTTTACTCACAAGTGTGTTGAAAAACGTCGTATGTAACTCGTGAGCGTTGCTAATTACAGTCTCGGCTCATTATTAAGCCCTCGCCTCACAAACACACCAAATCACAGCCTCGACTGTAATTAGCAACTTCGCTCACTTGTTACACAATATACTATTTTGTTTTAAATTCATAATTTTCTGTAATTATAGTCTTTTAATTATAATAATTATATTTGCTCTTTTTAAACTCTTTTTAATTTTAATATAAACATTAAACGTAATTGTGATTATACAGATTTCTCGTTTATAGGTGAAATTTATAATTAATAATTTATATTCAAGTTTTATGTAAATTGATCTGTTAATCCTATTAAAGTTCAGCTCTCTTAATGTAAAAATTATAAAATGTAAATCCATGATTAGACATAAGTTACACAAGATATGTTCTTTTTAAGTTAGTTCTAAGGTCTGTGGATTTTGTGAACGATAAATAAATAAATACATTTTCTAATAAAAAAATTGCTATATATTCAATATGTATGTTTGAAATTTTCTTTTAATTATTATCCGTTAATATCCACAACACGAGCTCTTAACTTAAGTTGGGCTTGATAATGTTGTATAAATGTCAGAAATATTTATGTATATGTTTTTTTATTTAGTACCAAAATAATGGGCGCCCTACAAGGCCCTTGCATATTGGCAAGCCGTCGATGTTCTGCTAACCACCAGAGAGATGGTGCGCTGATTCTGTCCTTGTTTACCTCCAGGAGTTGATATAATAGCGTTAGGTCGACTTGCTGTACCTATTGTTTATTGTTTTGATTTATGAATTGAAGACTGTCAGTTGCTGGTTCCGGTAATTTTTTTGGACTTGCGTTGGATTTTTTGATAACTGAATTTCTAAAGGGTATTAGTTAAGATGTCATTTTGGATGAATTTCCTAAAGAATCACACCATCAACATGGCCTCGAAGTAAGCAAAGCTTGTGATATGGGATACCATGCGAACTAGAATATACTCGGATTGTGTTTTCTTGCTCCATGTGGGACACAAATTACGTAGTCTATTATCGCATCTATTGTTTCGTAGCACCAAAGCGCCACAGAAATTGTCAAAACCTTTTCAGGACTAAATGTAGACTTCTATGCTGGACTTGGAGCAAAAGAAAAACATAGAATGTACCAGCTGCTTCTCTTCCCGGGCGTACTGTAAAAATCAGTTTAGGAACAGAGATTGTATTGGTATTTTTGTGGGTCTCTATCCATCATTATAATACCTCCAAAGTCAAACGTGACCTCAGATGGTCTAATAACCTCTGGTGTTCTGCCTACCCCATAAGAGATATAGGCGTGAAGTTATGTATGTATGCTGTTAGAAATTTCAATGCTATTTTTATTTTGTATTTGAATACTTAAAGGGGTATTTTTAAGAGTCAATTTATTTTTAAAATACGCGCATACTGTCGGGCCTCATCGCGTCACAAAAATCCGCTGTTTTTATTACTCGCTTTTTTTATTTAATAAGGCTAAATTTATAAATCGTTTTATCGACAAGCAAGTCTATTAAGAGAATATAAATTGAAATATATTTTAAATTGTACCAACCACAACTGAAGTATGGCAAAAACTCACGAAACTTGATTTTCTTGAACAAAAGCAACAGTACAATAAAACCCAGGCCAAGTTTCCCAACGTCCTCAGCCGATTTAAAATCAGAACGCAGAAAGCTATTGTTTGTACAAATGAATTAAATTTAAACTATCAAATACAAGGCTCCTTTTAGAGTAGAATAATAGTTTTCAATAGGTTTTGAAATGTATTTTAGTGGACTAAAGTTGTTATGTAACTTGTTTATGTACCAACTATCTTTCAGGTAGCAAAACTCTATTTTGACGGAAAAATTCTATAACTAATAATTATAGATACATTCTTTATGTGAGTACACAAACGCCATCGAGTACCTACATAGAGGAAAATTATTCATTATATTTCGCAGCTTAATTCTTTGCGATTTATTAGGTTTACTTATTGTAGTATCGGTCCCATGTGTCAGCCTTGCACGGTTATTTTAGAGTCTTTTTTTTTTTATGTATTGGCAACACTGCTTCACCTCCGGCTCCTAATTAACCGGCCCCTTTTGGAATCATTGTTCGTTCCCGTGCTCAAGCCTTCGCACGTGTTCCTGGCAACGCTCAAGACTTCATTGTAACGGTCATCTAGTGTTACACAAAGCTCTCAAGATGGGGAAGAAGCGCAAGAACGAAAATACGAAGAAAAATAAGGAGACTCGAAAATAAGCTGAGGAAAAGAATTCGCGTTAATTCATCTGACGAAGAATCCATCGAATTTAACTAAATTATGTAACAATGTCATTTAACATTGTTTAAAAACTTGTATTCTGCGCGTCTGTCTGCAGATATACTTACTTTACAACCCAATTTGTACTTATTTAAAGTACTCACTTGTCAAATGACACAAATTTGTACCACGCCTGAGGGTAGGTACTCACTAAAAAATATAATATAAAATAATGCTTTACTTAAGCACAACATACTTACTTTATAACCCAATTTGTACTTATTTAAAGTACTCACTTGTCAAATGACACAAATTTGTACCACGCCTGAGGGTAGGTACTCACTAAAAAATATAATATAAAATAATGCTTTACTTAAGCACAACATACTTACTTTATAACCCAATTTGTACTTATTTAAAGTACTCACTTGTCAAATGACACAAATTTGTACCACGCCTGAGGGTAGGTACTCACTGTACTAAACACAAATTATATGAACGACTCAGATGAATTCTATAATTTCAATGATAGTTTCTTCTCCTGCTCTTCTTCTCATAGTTTTGAGAGCGCCATTTCAAATTCTTCCACTCCTTTGTCTCTGCACGATCAACTTTCCTCCTTTTATAATCCATCCCTACTCAATATCGCTCACATAAATGCTCAGAGTGTTCCTAGTCATTATTCTGACCTTCTGGCTTCTTTCAGCCGCGCCAGCATAGATGTATTATTAATTTCTGAATCCTTTCTTAAACCCTCTCTTACTTCTTCTTTATTTGCTTTACCAGGATTTGTTCTCATTCGGAATGACAGAACTGGTAAAGGTGGTGGAGGGGTGGCCATATACCTACGTGACGATATTCCCTTCAAGACAGTTAGCGCATCTCCGTCTACGTACTCTGAATCTTCAGAACACTTGGCCATTGAACTCACCCTGCATCATACAAAACTACTCATCACCACTTTTTATAGTCCTAACCTTACAATTGATTATTTTGATTCCTTTGATTCCTTCCTCCATAATATATGCCCTTTATACGAACATGTGATAGTGATGGGCGATTTTAACACATGTATGTTAAAGAACAATAGTCGTTCCTTAAAATTGAAGTCTCTTTTAACATCTTATAATCTCCAAATCCTCCCTCTTTCCGCAACACATCACTTTCCAAATTGTGCTTCTTCCTTATTAGACCTTATGGTGGTCTCGTCCCCAAGTAACGTTGTAGCGCATGGACAACTTACTTCATCCTTTTCATATCATGATCTGGTTTTCCTATCATATCGCATCCGCCCTCCTAAACGCAAATCCCGTACGCTTCTCCTACGTAGTTATAAAGACATTGACTTAGAGGCTCTAGAGAAAGATGCCGGTGTTATTAACTGGTCGCCTGTTTTAGATAATTCTACCATTGACGATAAGGTTGATAACTTTAACCGTATTCTCTTGGATCTATACGATCGCCATGCACCTCTTAAGCGCATTAAAGTAAGACACTGTCCTGCCCCTTGGCTCACCGATTCAATCAAAGAAACCATGGCCAGAAGGGATAAAGCCAAAAGACGTTATAAACGCTCTCCAACTGAGAATAACCTCGTCCATTTCAAATCTCTTCGTAATCACTGTAATCGTTTGTGTCGGGATGCTAAGAAACGCCACTTTCATGACTCTCTAACTAACCACAGCCCTGCAGAAGTTTGGAAGTTCCTGAAATCCATCGGTATAGGTAAATCTTCTTCTATGTCCTCTAAAGACTTTGACTTGGGATCTTTAAACAATTATTTCTCCACGCCCCCTTTAACGTTAAGCCCCAAGGACAAAGCAAAAACTCTCAACCAGCTGTCTCTATTGTCGTTTGCACATGAACCATTTTCCCTATCAGCCTGCACCTCCGATGAGGTGAAGAAATCCATCCTTTCTGTATCTTCTGCGGCTATAGGCAATGACAACCTGTGCTCCAAGATGATTACCTTAATTCTACCCTTACTGTTACCCATCATTACTCACATATTCAATTTTTCCATATCCACTTCTACGTTTCCTTCAGCTTGGAAACTCGCACACGTAATCCCTCTACCCAAAGTCTCCAACCCATCCTGTGTTTCCAATTTTCGTCCCATATCCATTCTACCATTCCTCTCTAAAGTTTTGGAGCACATCATTCACAAGCAACTGTCGAACTTTTTATGTGCAAACAACATTTTGAGCAATTTTCAGTCCGGGTTCCGGCCAGGCCACAGTACTGTTTCTGCACTAATCAATGTTACTGATGACATTCGTTGGGCCATGGAGAACAAGTCACTAACAGTACTGATTCTTCTAGATTTTAGTAATGCATTTAATTCAGTAGATTTTGACATCCTTCTTGGTATTCTGAAATCCATTAACATATCCACTTCTGCATTGGGCTGGTTTGATTCCTATGTTCGGGGCCGATCGCAGCGTGTCCGCCAAGATGAGAATTACTCTGATTGGTGCGATCTCGCAGCCGGAGTGCCTCAGGGTGGCGTTCTCTCTCCTTTGCTCTTCTCCGTTTTTATAAATTCTGTGACGAAAGTCATTTCCTCCAACCTTCACCTGTACGCAGACGATTTGCAGATTTACCGACATTTCCCAATTGCTGATGCTAACTCCAACATCACTTTAATAAATGAAGATCTTAGTCGCATCAGTGATTGGGCGAAATCTTTCGGCTTACTTGTTAATCCTAATAAGTCTCAAGCCATGGTCATTGGTAGTCGAAATATGCGCAGATGCCTTAATATCTCGGCCTTACCTCCTATATTACTGAACGGTATTCCGATTACTCTCACCGACAAAGCTAAAAATTTAGGGGTTATTTTTGACTCTCACCTCACATGGAACGCTTACGTTAGTGAAATTAGTCGGAAAGTTCATTTCTCGTTCCACTCTCTAAAAAGCCTCCAAAGTTTTTTGCCTTTTAAAACTAAGATCTCCTTATCCCTAACCATCCTTCAACCTATTATTGACTATGCTGACGCTTGCTGCTTAGATGTCACCGAGGAGCTATTAAACAAACTGGAACGCTTGCAAAATCTTTGTATTCGCTTTATTTTCAATCTTAAAAAATATGATCATGTATCTCACTATCGCAAAATTCTCCGGTGGCTCCCAATCCGTTTTCGTAGGAACACTCGAATACTTTGTCTCCTGTTTAATGTCCTCAATAGCCCAAACTCTCCTGTTTATTTGCGTGATCGTTTTTCATTCGCTCATCCAAATGATACGATTCGTAGACCGTGTAAGCGTGGTTTACTAGACATGCCTGTCCATAAGACTGATTTCGCTTCTTATTCTTTTTCCGTCCACTCAATCCGATTATGGAATTCATTGCCTCACGAAATCCGAACTTTGAAAAGTTTGCACATTTTTAAGAGAAGAGTTAGAGAGCACTTCCTCTCCTTATCATAATTTGTAGAAATTAGACTTTTATCTTATGTTTATCCTTAAAGTTGTTATAAATAATATTGTTTATTTATGTAATAATGTATTTTATTATATATGTATGTAGGTTTTGTGTACATATATGTATGTATATATATTTATATATATTGTATTTATGTAGGTATTTATGAATTATATGTTCATTTATTTATATAGTTATAAAGTTATTTTATATTAATTACTAACTTAGCTGCACACTAAATTGCTCTTTATTCATCCCACTCTCCACTCGCAGGACTGCTGGAAGAGATTCCGCTAGGAATAAGCAGTACCTTTGTACCATTTACTTATATTTCTGTTTTTTATTATTATTTGTAGTGTGTACATAAAAAGTTAAATAAAATAAATAAAATAAATAATAATAAATAAAAAATATAATATAAAATAATGCTTTACTTAAGCACAACATACATTATTTGTGCCCGGTAGCATTTATGAAATAAAACGTATTCATGATAATATCAAAAATTATACTACAGAACTAAACCTATTTTAAAAATACCCACAAAAAAAAAATACGAACATGGTGAAGTTCTAATCATAGCTTCACCGAACAACCGTGAATCTATCGTGGAAGTCATTCCCGAAAGTTCACCACATCACGAAGAATCGCTTGAAGAGGAGGCATGTATGAACGAGGCAGTTCCTCATACGTCGTCGTCGGCACAGAATCCAGTACCTTCGACGTCGGATCTCACAAAGGAGGTACGAGGAGACAGTGGTATTGATGTCGAAATACTGTCATTATTAGGGGAAGTTCCCCAGTCGCAAGATATTTTGGGAGATGAAATTAATAAAAACATACTTACCAAGGGTCGCATCAAAGAAACAAAACAGTCCTTGTTACAAGAATATCGGGTACCCAAAAACTGTGAAATGCTATTAACGCCTATCCTCAACCCTGAAGTTAAAGCGGGTATTTCAGAACTGACAAGCAAAAAAGATTTTTCCTTAATGCTTAGTCAAAAACAAATCAGCATTGCTTTGGCTGCATTAGCGCAAACGACAGAGAAAGTCATTACAAAGAAATATTCATCGCAGGATATTCTAAAACCCTTAAGTGATGCAAGCAAATTGTTGTGCGATTCCTTCTACTACCTAACAAAGGCCCGAAAAAATTTAGTTATTAATACTATCAATGCAGAACTAAAAGATACCCTTCGTCAGACCACCAGAGATACATTTTTATTTGGGACCGATTTACCAGAAAAGTTAAGGTCCGCAAAAACTATACAAAAAACCGGAGAATCCCTTAAGCCTTCACAACCATTTATTTCAAACAGAAACAACCAAAATTATAGGATTACTTCTCAAAATTGTTTAAACTGGAAGCCCCCGCAACGGAAGCCTGCTGCGCGGCCCGAAGCGGGGAGACCTCGCCCGGTGCAGCGCTCGGGACCGCCGCCGCGACACACCCCGAACTACACACGCTCAAGCTCGCCGCCCAAGAAATACAACAGGAGATATTAACATCTGAGGTCAGTTATTCTGGCCGTCTAAAGCTATTTTACAAAAATTGGTTAAAAATAACTAATGATCCTATAATTTTGTTCTGGATTAAGGGATACAAAATACCGTTTATTAAAAAGCCCTTCGGAAATAGTAATCCTGACTCAAGCTATAAGCCAGATAAAGATTTTAACGATTTTAAAATTTGCATAGATTACTTGATTCGAATAAAAGCCATACCTAAGTGTACATACGATAGTGAACAGTTTGTATCCGATATATTTTAGTACCTAAACCAAACGGAGACAAAAGGTTCATATTGAATTTGAAAAAATTAAACAAGTTTGTTGAAACCGTCCATTTTAAAATGGAAGGCTATAAAACTGCATCTAAATTCGTTACCGAGCGATGTTTTGTGTCAACTATTGATTTAAAAGACTTATATTTTTTTCTACCAGTTCATAACTCGCACAAAAAGTACTTAAGATTCAAATTCAATAACAAACTATATGAATTTAATTGTCTACCTTTACAAAACTTTTAAAACCTGTTATGGAATTTTTGCGATCACATCAAAGAAATATGATATCAGTTATTTATCTCGACGATATTTTTTGCGTTGGTAAAACAAAGGCAGATTGCTATAATAACGTACTTTTTACAAAGACACTTTTAGAAAGTTTAGGCTTCTAGATTAATTGTGATAAGAGTTCTTTACAACCCTCAAACACATTTAAATTTCTAGGCTTTGTATTTGATTCCCAAAACATGGTTTTAAAATTACCTCAAACAAAGAGGGTAAAAATAAAACAATCTCTTTTAAAAATCTTCGAAGCAAAAACAATTAAGTTACGTAATTATGCACAATTGATTGTACTTCTCATATCGGCTTGCCCTGCTATTCAATATTCGTGGCTTTATTCTAAACGTCTTGAAAGACTTAAGTATTTAAGTTTATGTGAAAATTCATCATATGAACGACAGATTAGTTTATCATTAAATATCCGGGAAGATGTTTATTGGTGGCTAGACAAAATTGATAATGGTCATGCTAGCTTAAGATCTGATGATTATAAAATTGAAATTAATTCTGATGCTTCTCATTCAAGCTGGGGTGCCTCAAGTAATAACAAGGAATGTTTTGGTTATTGGAAGGAGTCTGAAATGACACTTCATATTAATTATCCTGTTTTCGCCTTCGAGATTTATATTAATTTACCAAGTAGTACCCTCAGTACGACCAGCCATTCCGCACACATTTTTAGCGTTGTCAAAAAAAAGAAGTATGTACCTTGTTGGTCTATCTGTCAGTCAACCTGCATACACCCGGTGCTCCTGCTTTCATTCCTTTGTGCGCGCTTGCCACGACCGCACGCATTCAAACTTTAAGACCTTAATTAGTACCGTTATTTTATTTTTTATTAATAATGCCAAAACGTCACTACGTTGAAACCGAGGAAGAGCGTTGGCTACGTAAAAAGAAGAAGTACGAAGCTAAGCTTCGAAGGAGAAAACCAACGGTAATTTATAGCGACGAAGAAGATCTAATGGAAGGTTAGTTTATAATTTTTATATTGTCCCCAAATTTTATATTCTTTTGTGCTCATAAATGTTTATGCCTCGAGTCATTACGCGATCTTGACCAACGGCAAATTTCGCTCCGAGCTAACACGAGATGTTAGCCAGTAGCAATTTTTTGCTCCGAGTTAATACGAGATATTAACCAGTAGCCATTTTTACTTTCTTTGTTTGAAATAAAGCATCACATATTTTATTGTTTGCTTCACCTCCTACCCACATTATAATTATAAAAAAAAAAAAACACTAATTTTAAAAATAATAAGATACATAAATAACTGGATACCTGTTTCCATTTAAAAGACCTAATACTAAATATATAGTAATACATGGGTACTTTTTTCTTTGTTTTAGAAAATTGGGGCTCAGAACAATATTTTAACCCAAATGACGAAACCTATAGTGTCACTTTGGAGTGTGAGGATGTAATGGGTCCACACTCAGAAGAGCCTCCACCTCTTGAACCTCCTGAGCTACCCACACCATGTGATGTTGCGGCACTTTCTGAACTGCCGAATATATCCGAACAGGAGCCTAATTCAGACGTTAACCCAGAATTATTAAAAGCACTTGGCTCGTTCGAAGAGGAGAGCACAGACTGGGGAGAACCTATTATTGAACAGATTGCTATGCGCCTCAAACCACTTTTGGTTAATGGCTTTAAAAATGAAGAAAGAGAGGTACTCTTAAAAAAATTTTCATGTCCGAAAAACATACCCCTAGCAAAAGCCCCCACTCTAAACGCGGAGGTTAGTGCCATGCTGAGTGAAACTAGCCGCAATCGAGACAAACGTCTTTTTAATAAACAAAGTCAACTTGGTGGGGCGTTGACCGCTATTACTAGAGCCATGTCACTTCTGTTTTGCCATGAGCCTAAAATATCTGACGTCTTAGCCATATTATCAGATGCTAGTAAACTCCTGGCTGACTCACACTTTTTGGAAACGGATACCCGAAGATCGTTAATTATACCCTTAGTAGATAAAGATCTAATAGAACCTTTCAAAGACCGTAAACGAGACGCATATCTGTTCGGAGATCAACTGAGCGAATTAGTAAAGAATTCTCGCGGCATTAAAAGAACTGGACAGTTAATTCAAGCATCTACACCCACATCCACATCTAATTTAAACTACAAAGGACCTTCGTCCCGCGGCCGCTCGCAGAAAAACTATGTGAACCGAGGCGGAGGTCTTCAGAGGCCCTATCGTCGCCCCGGGATGTACGGTCCGCCGCCCCCACCTCGTCGACCGCCGCCGTCGCAATATTTGCCACAGCAGCGGCGCCGCCCGCCGCCAGCCAGCGCGGTGATGGTACCACGACCGGCGGCGCAGACCAAGAATGCACGACAATAAACGGCATAACTTCGATTCAGGTACACGCTGGTCGCTTAAAATACTTTATTAAGTCTTGGTCCTCGTTAACTAGCGATAAATTTATTTTAAATGTAATATCTGGTTATAAAATACCTTTTCTTGAGTTACCTAACCAAAATACTAATGCTTACCCGAGACGCACTCTGTCAAAAACAGAAAGTTCGTACATGCAATCTGAAATCTCTCATTTGTTAAAAATAGGTGCTATTAACCGCTGTTATTATATTAAGGGACAATACGTTTCGGATATCTTTCTTATACCCAAAAAAGACGACGGTTTCAGATTCATATTAAATCTTAAAAAATTAAATAAGTTTGTTCATTGCAATCATTTTAAAATGGAAGATATTCGTACCGCTTCTAAACTTGTAACAAAAGACTCGTACATGACTAATATTGACCTCAAGGAAGCCTACTTTTTAGTTCCGCTTCACGAAAGTCATCGTAAGTACCTAAGGTTCATTTTAGAAGAGAATTTGTTCGAATTTAATTGTCTCCCATTTGGCCTCTCTTCTGCACCGTATGTTTTCACAAAAATACTTAACCCAATAATAACTTATCTCAGATCTCGAGGGTATTTGTCAGTTAAATATCTTGATGATATATTATGCATTGGAAAAACATATACTGAATGTATGGACAATACTAACAAAACAATTCGTTGTTTAACAAATTTAGGATTTATAATAAATTTTGAAAAATCCAACTTAATCCCGAATAAATCCTGTAATTTTTTAGGTTTTATATTAAATTCATTTAATATGACATTAGAATTACCCCAAAAGAAAAAACGTATTATTTTAAACCGTATAAATACCTTAATTAGTCGTAAAAGTATTTCTATTCGCGACTTTGCTAGTTTCTTAGGTAATCTGGTAGCTGCATGCCCAGCTATAGCATATAGCTGGTTATATACAAAAGCATTCGAGAGGGCTAAATACCTAGCGTTATTGAACAACAATGATAACTATGACGAGACAATGGTAATTCCAAGTAGTTTAAATGGTGATCTTATTTGGTGGAGGGATAACATACTTTCATCTTATAATCCCATTCGCCGGGGTAATTATAAATTAGAAATATTTACCGACGCGTCTAAAACAGGTTGGGGTGCGTCATGCAACAACGAACGCACAGGTGGCCATTGGTCGATGAAAGAGCGAGACCGCCATATAAACTATCTGGAACTACTTGCAGTGTTTTTCGGGCTAAGATCGTTCGCTAGCGATAAGACAGATTGTGAAATTCTATTACGTATTGATAACACTACTGCCATTTCTTATATAAATAGAATGGGAGGAGTGAAATACCCGCATCTAACAGAAATATCTAAAAAGATTTGGCAGTGGTGTGAAATCAGAAAAATCTTCATTCACGGTTCTTACATAAAATCTTCTCTCAATATAGAAGCTGACTTTGAATCAAGACAATTAAATATTGATACAGAATGGGAACTTTCAAATAAAGCATACTTGAAAATTGTTGAACGGTTTCGTCAACCGGACATTGATCTCTTTGCCACCCGTATAAATGCAAAATGTAATAAATATATTTCTTGGCGCAGAGATCCGTACGCATTCAACATAGACGCTTTCACTATAAATTGGCAACCTTTTTACTTTTACGCGTTCCCGCCATTTGCCTTAATCCTTAAATGTTTAAATAAGATAATAAGTGATGGTGCAACGGGTATAATAGTGGTACCATTTTGGCCCTCTCAGCCTTGGTACCCACTGTTTAAATCACTTTGTAGAAGCGAACCTATTACTTTTCATCCAAATAAATTACTTCTTACGTCTGTTTTCAGGAAGATACACCCATTGCACCAGCACCTTTCCCTGGTAGCGACTATTGTATCCGGCGATCAATCCTAAATCAGGAGGTACCAGAATCCGCTGTGAATATAATGCTTTCTTCACTCTCAGCAAGTACAAAAGCTCAATACGCAACTAGTTTAAAAAGGTGGTGGGAATACTGTACAAAAAAGCAATTAGATTTATACAATGTTTCAATCGCTTCATTACTTGATTTTCTTAGCGAATGTTTACAATCAGGAGCGTCTTACGGGACCCTTAATACACATCGTTCAGCAATATCTTTGATTTCAAATAATTCTATAGGGCAGGATCATAGAGTTACTAGATTTTTTAAAGGTGTTTTTAAATTAAAACCATCTTTTCCTCGTTATAACATAACGTGGAATCCTAATACTGTTCTAGATCACCTAAGTAAATTATACCCTAATGATTCTTTGAATTTAGAGAAGTTAACTTTAAAATGTACTGTATTATTAGCGTTAGCAACAGGGCAAAGAATCCAAACGCTATCGCTTATTAGGTTACCTAATATTTCTACTTGCAATGACAGAATAGTTATAACAATAACAGATTTGATAAAAACATCTGGGGCTGGCCGTGCACAGCCAGTACTTGACTTACCTTTTTTTCAAAAGAACCCAAATATTTGCCCTGCTGCTACACTAACAACTTACTTGTCAGCCACTGCTACAATCAGACCAAGTTCTGAGAATCGTTTGTTAATAACAATTAAAAAGCCTCACAGAGGAGCTTCATCACAAACCATCGGTCGATGGATTAAGCGAACTTTGGAAGAGAGTGGCATTGACACAAGTGTATTCCATCCACACAGCACTAGGCACGCAGCAACTTCTGCTGCATTTCGCTCGGGCATTAACATCGATACCATCAGACAATGTGCTGGGTGGACGGGACACTCGAGAGTTTTTGCTGATTTCTATAATAGACCTGTAATGACTGAACATACTAATTTATTTACAAATATCATTTGAGTAACTAAGTTTATTTTTTTATTAAAAAGTTACAATAAGTTAACTATTTAATAAGTAGTATGTAAGAGATGGTGATTTAAAATGTGGTGAACTAAAATGTTTAATATTTGTAAAAAAAATAATAATAAATCACTTGTAATTACCTACTATGCATTTTATTTATTCTTTCCCAACATTGATTAACTCTAAAAATCTACTTGGTAAATTAATATAAATCTCGAAGGCGAAAACAGGATAATTGGATAATCAAACGAACTTGCAAAGTGAAGTTCGATCTGAATTATCCTGTTTTCGCCGAAGAGATTTACATAAGTGCCCACCCATCCCATCTCAATATTTTATTGACCCCTAAAGTTAGGCATCAATGTTGGTTCTCTAAAATAATGAAAGCAGGAGCACCGGGTGTATGCAGGTTGACTGACAGATAGACCAACAAGGTACATACTTCTTTTTTTTGACAACGCTAAAAATGTGTGCGGAATGGCTGGTCGTACTGAGGGTACTACTTGGTAAATTAATATAAATCTCTTCGGCGAAAACAGGATAATTCAGATCGAACTTCACTTTGCAAGTTCGTTTGATTATCCAATTAATTTGAATTAAAAGCGGCATATTTAGGTTTAAAAACGTTTGCTAAAGAATTATCTGATTGTCAAATTTTGTTACGCATTGATAACGTAACCGCGATATCTTGCATTAATAGAATGGGCAGCATAAAGTACCCAAATTTAAATGATATGTCCAAAAAAAAAAAAAAAATATGGCAGTGGTGCGAAACACGTAAAATTAAAGTATTAGCTTCTTATATAAATACGAAGGACAATTTTTTACCCACGGCATTGTCTCGCAAAAAGTTTCTAGATACTGAATGGGAATTAAGTGAACATGCTTATTGTGGTATTAAACGAGTATTTGGTGAAATAGACCAGAAATTGATTTGTTTTCCAGTAGGTGTAATACAAATTGCCCATTGTACATTACGTGTAAAATGAACCCGAAGCATTTGCTGTTGATGCGTTCACCATCAGCTGGACTAACTATTATTTTTACGCATTTCCGCCATTTGCCCTCATTTTAAAGACACTTAGAGAAATAATAGATGATAAGGCCGAGGGTATATTCGTAGTACTAAATTGGCCCACACAGCCATGGTTCCCATTATTGAAAAAGACATCTATTTCTAAATCAATTTATTTTGAACCCAATATTAACCTTCTTCAATCTCCTTTCAGATTGACACACAGCTTACACAAGATACTCGGTTTGATTGCCGTGAAGTTATCAGGCAGGTTTTATTAAATAAATCGTTATCTGTTGATTCTACAGAAATAATGTTATCATCTTTATCTAGTAATACTTACAAGCAATATAACAGCTGTATCAAGTCTTGTTTAGTTATTGTTCCGAAATGCAGCACAATTACTTGACCTGTTAAGTTCATGTCGTAATTAATTTTTTAACCGATGTTTTTAACAAAGGTGCAAAATACGGAACTATTAATACATATTCTATTATTTCCGTTACATAATATATTGATAAAGCGCTTCATGCAAGGAGTCTACAAGCTAAGGCCTACAAATCCTAAATATGAGGTCACATGGGACACAAACATAGTCCTTAATTTTTTGGCTCAAAAATGGCCTAACGAAAACCTTAGGTTGGAAACTCTTTCCAGGAAGACTGCAACCTTGTTGGCCTTGTTTACTGCGCATCGGGTGCAGACATTATCTTTAATACACCTCGATAATATAAGTAAATGTAGTGTTGAAATGTTTATTAAAATTCCAGACATAATTAAAACCTCCAAACTACATTCACCCCAACCATTATTAAGGCTCCCTTTTTATAATGAACGTCCAGAGATTTGTCCTGTCCGGTGTATAGAATCATATATTAACAAAACAAGAGACTTCGTAAAAACTGTAAATATTTATTTATAAGTTATAAAAAGCCACATTCAAAACTATCTTCACAAAGATTAAGTAATTGGATAAAACAGACTCTGTATGAAAGTGGAATCGACACTTCGCTGTTCAGTGCTCACAGCACTCGGCATGCTGCAACATCTAAGGCCAACAAGCTTGGAGTTAATTTACATACATTTAGAAAAGCCGCTGGCTGGAGTAACTCTTCCAAAGTATTCGCTAAATATAACAAAGAAATTATTGAAAATTCTAGCAATTTCGCAACAACTATTTTGATTGTTGATCATGTAAGCTATTTTACTTATTTTCTCTCTGAACATCCTACAATAAGTAAACCTAATAAATCGCAAAGAATTAAGCTGCGAAATATAATTGAAGATCAAACGAACTTCTAAGTGAAGTTCGATCGAAATTATATGAGCAGCTTAATTCGAAGCGATTTATAATCACCCTCCCAGTTTAAAACGAAACATATATATTACTTATTTATTTACTGAAAATAAATATCCCAACCCTTATATCTTAATATAAGTAAAATACTTACCTGTGCTTATCGTTTTTTTTTACCTTACCATGCAATGGTTTATCCTATAAATAGAATAATCCATTACATTTTTATATAATTCGGCTTTAAACAAAATGATTCCAAAAGGGCCGGTTAATTAGGAGCCGGAGGTGAAGCAGTGTTGCCAATACATAAAAAAAAAAGACTCTAAAATAACCGTGCAAGGCTGACACATGGGACCGATACTACAATAAGTAAACCTAATAAATCGCTTCGAATTAAGCTGCTCATATAATTTCGATCGAACTTCACTTAGAAGTTCGTTTGATCTTCAATTTGAAAATATTAAATTTATGTTTCACTGGCATTTTGGCGACTTTACGTACTGTTAATGTTCTTTGTTTTACAATATTTCTGCATGTTTAGATTATTTTTACAGCTTGGAAGTAAGAGAAATACTATTAAATTATAAGTTTAACAACTCAACTTACTATAAACAGATCTGTAAAGGCTTGTCACCTATTTCTTTTACAAGCTACCTACGATAATATTTAAAATGTTTAACCCTTATTTGGTGTAAGTAAATTCATTTTTTTCTTATTCTCGTTTATTCACTCAAACTACTGGATGCTGGTGCTTTTTCACATGTGCTTTCTGGAGTTCGATTTTATTTTATCTATCATTTCTGTTTCATTAACTAGATTTTATTGTTGTGGGTTTAACTGGGATCTGTTAAAGAACCGTTGGAAACTGTTTCAATAGCTCTAATTTTGTGTTGAATAATAAGTATAAGAATTGATACTTTGCAACCTTTTTTATTATATAACCGTTGATATATGTACAGTTTTAATCACATGTATAAAATTCAGTAAAGCTTATTCAAATTTACAATATGTTATTAAATTATAAAATATAAATGTTCGGTCCTCATATGCAATAAATTATGTAGAAGCCAGATAGACACTGGATTTTAAAGAGCTTATTTTATCCGGCTACGGCGAAGCAAAAAGGAGACTTATGATTTTGACCTGTATTTATGTAATGTGGGTATGGATGTTGATCTGTTCCCTCACAACTTCTAAACTAGTTATCATACTTAGACAAATGAAGTGTCATTGGAAGCCTCTTCATTTTCCGCTGGCGCTTTAAAAAGTATGAAACAAGTAAATAGTGCCCGCTGAAATATTGATATTTTTATACGTGATATTGATAGACCAACCTTGGCCCACATGGAAGTCGTTAAATAGACTGCGGTCTGGTGTTGGTAGGTGTAAGGAACTTGGGACTAGAGGAACTTGCGGCTTCTGCACGGATGACAAGTGTGACTGCGGATCAACGCAATCTCTGGTGCACTTGTTGTCTTGTCCTTTCTCTCCTACTTCCTGCACCTACAGAGATCTCTATGAGACAAACGGAAATGTCCTTATGAGTATTCGGATTACCATTGACTCGAGAAGAAGAAGATAGAGATGTGTTTAATTAAAGGATAGCCGTGGTCGAATGCCACCTATTGTAGAAAAACAGAGTCATTATAATAATAAAATAAAATCAAAGTGGCAAACGATATCCTTTAAACACATCTCTTCAGTATGACGTATAAAAATTAATCAATATTTCAGCGGACACTATTTTCTTGTTTCGTACATTTTAGAGCGTGTTTTTAGTAGTCGGGTTTTAGTTTTTAAACTTTATTTTTATTAATAATTTAAACAACATATTTCTTATTACTATATATTAAAATTAACAAAATGATAAAAGTATATTTTGCCATGCTAATCTACAGAATCCCATAGTTGTAGTTTATAGATGCCGAATATGAAATCATACGAATCTTTTGTTAATAATAACAGCTTTTTGACTTTCTTTCAAGATCCTACAATATATTCGAAAATGGAATTAAATCAATCAACTGAAACCTCCAAAGACATAAAGCTCATCGTACTTCAATATGCCGTCAGCCACACTTGCTCAACTAAGTCACTTCAAGCCAAGGCGTTTAACGAAACAATAGCGCCTCTCTAAGACGCAGTTCAGCCAAATGGTTTCTCAGTAAAGCTCGCTGTAGCATTCACGAATTTAATCCGAAAGCGAAGTCTATAACTTTCAATAATACCTCGTAACGTAAACACGGAGTTATTAATGCTATACGAGCGGCACAGCTTATTGCGCTGAAGGCTGAAGGCTTCTTAGTGTAAAGGCGCTGTCGAGGATTAGATTATGAGGTAACAACTAGGATTGTAAAATCTATTAGTGATGGATGCTGGCTATGGGAAGTAACTGCTGTCTATTTTAAAGATACTTTGGTTGTATACCCTACTACTTAAACCCATTTCTCTGGATTACTCATATTTAAATGTATCTATATGCAGATTGTACCCCTTATTGTGTGCTTATACAATATATCATGTTATATATTTATTTATTTTCATTTGATGATGATTTTCTTCTAATACCTCGTAACGTAAACACGGAGTTATTTTTCAGTTAGGCTTATTTCGCTGAAAGACTTCTTAGTTTGAAGTGTAAAGGCGCTGTTGCGAATTAGATTATGAGGTAGTCACTAGGATTTAAAATGTACTCCATTATCTATACTATTTTTCGTGTTAATTGCCACCTGAAAAAAGTCTTATTCTTTAAAAGTGGCAATATCTATGGACGACATATTTCTGGTTAACACTTAATGAAATCGTATGATTTCCTCTGACTTACTTGTATAATATGTCATATTTAAATGTCTCCATGTGCAGATTGTGTGCTATTATCTGCTAATACAATACATCATGTATACAGCGTCCATAAAAGTATTTTGGAGAAAAATATCGTAGATAGAGGTAGTCTTCCCCATTGGAATAAAAAAAAACGTTTTTTATTTGGACCTAGCTAGATAACGCGTCCGCCTTAAGATCAGCCGGCAGATATTTACATTGTTGTGATTTTGAGTGCGCACGTTACAATTGAACTTATTTAAGATTATTTTGTACATAACTTTAGATTTACATTAGAGGAACATTAAACTATTGAGTCGATTTTATTAATTACCGTTAAAAGTTTGATTCCAATTTTTTACTTTTATTTATTTTATCTTTTGTTTATTTTTATCTGTTATGTAAATACCTTCCAGCTGAGCGTAAGGCGCAAGTGCTTTCCTTGAAATCTTTATTTTCTTATGAAAGAAGTATAAGCCCAAAAAAAACGGTTTTTTGTAGTCGAATGGGGAAGCCTAGCCCTATCTAGGATATTTTAAGTACTTTTTTGGACACCCTGTATATTTAATTTTTAAATTTGATGATTCTTATACCTCGTAACTTAAACACGGAGTTATTATGCTACACGAGCGACTCAGGCTTATTTCGCTGAAAGACTTCTTAGTGTAAAGGCGCTGTTGCGGATTAGATTGTGAGGTAGCGACTAGGATTTGCAATGTATTTGTGTTTGCAAGATACAGTGTTGATGGGGGCTTAACGTATCAAAGATGACGAAAACCAACAAAAAAAAAGAGAAACAGACTGAGCTGCCCCACTGCCGGGCAAAGGCCGCCCTCCAGTTCTTCTATTTTTTTTTCTTATTAATTGTGTTTGCATAGATAATTCTGCATATGTTTTGTATATTTAAATAGATATCATAAATGTTTTAATTTATTTTACTTATTATTCACTTTACTTTTATTTAAATATTTTTATATATAATTTTCTCAAATCCATATATTATGTTTGCTATATTTATGAAGTGTATTCATATTTATCTTTTTATATCTGATTTATGGTTTTTATTTTATATTTTACCTCTTCCCACCGAGGGGAGATAATAGGTAGCTGAAAATGAGCGCTTTATCTGCGTGCGATCTGAAGCTGAGCTTAGCCTTTATGTCTACAGTAAGCAAATAATGTCTGTATGTTTTAGATATTTTTTTTATATTGATTTTAAATTGTTGGTTAAAATGTAATTTTAGTTGTAATATAATTCTGTAAGTATGTTATTGAATTCTGTTTCTTTTCAACCGATTTCCAAAAAAGGAGTTCATCTTCTCAATTCGTCTGTATGTTTTTTTTGTGTCTTTGTTACACGATATTTCGGACAATTATGAATTGATTTTGAAAATTGTTTTTTCATGTGATAGAGTTGGTCCAATTTAAATTTCATCGAAATCAGTTGAGTTCTTCATTGAAAATTTCAAACTTTTGAAAAAATATGTATGATTTCGGAGAATGTTTGCGTTGATGATAGTTTGACGTGGAGTCGGTTTTTTAATGCTCTGCATTCGTTGATTATTCTAAATTTGTGTTTCTCATTATTGTTCTTGTTACTGTGTGGCAAATATTCCAAATTCTTTATCAATCTATCTACTGCTTTTTTATTTAAAAGATAAATACTGTTCAGATAAATAGTGCATCTAGCATATGAAAACAGACTGTAAGTAAGTATTTGTTTACCAGGTAAAGATCATGTTAAACTTCAAGCACATTCTTTGGAACTTTTAAATTTTAACTCCTCATTCATCTATCTTCTATCTATACTTATAATAAATCTGTAGAGAGGTCAATTCTGTACATGAAATATTTTTTCAAAATAACTATCAGGGGGTGATTAGTGATCGATACTGATGCCAAAAATGCAATCACTAAAATTTTTGTCTGTCTGTCTGTCTGTATGTTCCTTATAGAAACAAAAACTACTCGACGGATTTTAACGAAACTTGGTAAAATTATTCTTCATACTCCTGGGCAGGTTATAGTATACTTATTATCACGCTACAATCAAAAAGAGCAGAGCAGTGAAGGGAAATGTTGGAAAAACGGGAGAAGTTACTTCATTTTTTAAGCTTCTGTCGCGTGTGCAGCCTTAATCGTTACAGCTACATAGAAATCATGTATGACAGAAATATTCTTCATAAAATTATATAAAAAATATCCCACGACAGTATATGTCTATATTTTATGGTTGACTCACAATAACACGTGTAAACACGGTTGCCGCGCTCGACGCGGCTCGCGGCGGTAGGGTATAAAAAGGCGGGAGGCGAGCGCGAGCGCAAGCTTTAGCGCGATTTAATATAGGTAGGTACAGAAGGAACAAGCGTTACAATACCTGTCAAATTTCCCCAACCAATTTTAACTTATTATCGAGGGCATAGAGTTCAAATTCAAGTAAAAAAATTTGACAGATTTGTAACGCTTGATGTGCTACCTTCTGTACGTACAGAGATAAAATGGAAATCAAGGTTTTGTTTATTTCATGATCGTTTCTGCCTCTTGGAAGTCAGAAACCGTAGATTTCTTAGGAATAAAAAGTAACGTATGTGTTAACTACTATACCAAATTACATTAATATTGGCTTAGCCGTTTGGCAGTGAAAAGCAGCCATACATAACTATAGGTAGTATTGTATGTACACTGATAATGGCTGGATGGATGGATTTTTGCTATTCTTTCACGCAAAAACTACTTAGCTTTACCTAGAATAACAATAAGCTAAGTATAATCAATGAAGATATTGCATGAATTAAGTAAAATTGAAGGCAATAAAATAAAACACTTTTTAACCGGATTAATGGCGTATAATTTATATTTTACATTTTAACTCGACGTTTCGGTGTCTTTGCAGACCCCGTGGTCACGAGCGACTGTTAAAATTTAAAATGTAAATATACGCGATAAATCCGGGTAAAAAGTGTTTTATTTAATAGTCATACATAAAAGTTATCGCGAAAACTTAAGACAATATTAAAATTTAAGGCACTTTGGCACCCGATTTGTTTATAACGCTATGTGCCTTTGTAATGTACCTAATAGATAGTTACCTACCTATGTTTGTGGTAAGGAGTTATACATATTATATGGGCGAAGATTATTCATTTTTATTTTTGTTATTAGAGATAGTTAGGACCTTGGAGAAGAAAATAACCTAATCGAAATACTAATTCTAATTCAATACAGACGAAGTCTCGGGTATCATCTATGTAATATACCTACCTACCTATACATTTTCACAAAACCTAGGTGAAACTGCGGATCACTGCTTTGTTGTAACAGGTTTTGAAGTAATTCTGTCTGTTTATCTATCAATAACGCTTTCACAGCTAAACTACTGAGTCGATTTTGACAAAATTTAGAATAAGGTAAGTTTTAACTTCAAGGAGGATATAATAATAGTATTTATCCAACTCTAATAAACGGTATCCACGGGGACGAAGTCGCGGGTCACAGCTAGTACAAAATAAAAATGTTAGAAGAGTTAGGTAATTCCAGTGATTTTTTATCTTCCGAGCAAATTCTTTTCAAAGCCCGCATACTCCATATAATAATCAGTCTCTTTTGTCTTTAGTTATCATAAAGTGAAATGAAAATTAAACCTTTAACGAATAAACCCTTAACTTTATCATTATAGAACATCCACACAATTTTCTAGTTTTGATGCATCAAACAAGATCCAGTAATTTTTTTTTTTAATAAAATCCCCAGACTGTCACTGCATGTGGCCCCAAACTAAGCAGAACTTGTGATATGGGATACCATTTAGCGAACTAGGGGGAAACCTAGAATATACTTAATTGTCTCCCAATTTTCATAAACACTTTTACTACTTTCCTTCACGTAGATATTTTATCGTATTTTGTTTAGAATGTAAACAAGTAACTTACTGCAAAAAAAAACAAATCCGTCACTAGCTCAAAAGGCGTTAACAATAACGCAACCCAAAGTACGGTGGACAACGACCCTCAAATCCGTGGAGCATCCTTGCATCCAATTTAGGAACATCTGCACTCCGTACGTAAGTGGATGGAGTTTTCGAAAAATCTGAGTGGTGTATTGTTGGCTTCGTTTGATTTCGAATTCGGAATATGTATTTACGTGTCAAAGGAACCTTGGGTTTGGTAAAAGATTTGATTTTGTTGAGGTATTGAATTCATTTTGGCTATTTCATCAATGATCTAATGGATATTTGGATAATGGCTCCGTATCGGTTGTAGCTTTAAGTAGAATTATTGTTGATAAGGGAAATATTTCACGAATAAAATATTGTTTAGAAAATAAAAGTAATCATGGCTAATGGCAATTATTACCACCTTAGTCGTAATAGCGAGTGAAGGTAACACAGACTTATTTTAACCAAAATAGCTCTACAATCTCTAACTTAAACTATCGCGATTATTTTCACTATAATTTTATGAATTCACGGGATTCTTATCGATTTTTATTTCGTGCGTCCGACATTTCGATGATGTTACAAGCACCATGATCGCGGACTGTTAAGTCATCATCATCAGAGCCCTTTGTAATAAGCTCGATGCGGGGCCATAGTTCTCTCCTCTCAAAGAAGTTTCAGGTCATAATACACCAAGCTGGCCCGGTGCTGATGATTGGATATAAAAAAATTCAGGGAGACCAAAATAGCCTCTGATAAACCCTGACGAATACAACTGTAAACGAGTATACAGGACCCGAGACCGACTGTTAAACGTGCCCTCCAAAGCACAAGCATCAGCTTAACCTTACCTAAGCCTAATAAAAACGTTGAGGCACAAACTGGTCAGTTCGGGGTATTTATTTTGTTTTTCTATTCTCAAACTAGAAACCCTGTTACAGTGTGATCGACTGCGCCCGGGATATATAGTTGAACCCAAGCTACATTTGTCATTAATTCATAGGGCTAAATGTCATATGGTCAGCATAAATAGTTGCTTGCCACCTTCAACATATTGTCTCATTATATTGTCATTATATTGTCTCTGAATTTGTGTTTTTCGCTCATCCATTATTTCTCAGCAATTAGTTGAGTTTGTTACCATTTTTTTTAAAGATTTTTCAGTATTTGTATATTTGAAAAATAGCCAAACTAGAATGTATTAAGGCACCACTTATTTCTAGCAAAAAATTTCTTCTTTCTTCGATTATAGGAAATACTTTCTTTATTAGAACGTGAATTTTGCAAAGCAAATAAATGGACCTATAAAATAAATTAAAATAAAGAACTATTTGATTTGACCGACCAATACAAAAATATTTGATACACAGATCAGAAATGGGAATGACGTAACAAACATATTGTTACTCACATATCCATCTCTAAAACTTTTCTAATACATCAAAACATATTTAAAATTATTCAAATCTCTAATGATTCGATTGCTCAAGCATTTTCCCCGCGAATGCTAAATAACATTTGCGCATCAGGAATTTTCTTCACGCCCAAATAAACCTTTGTTATGTAGATGAGGGAGTTGGCTACAGTTGGTACTGCTGCTCGTTTGAAGCCGATTTTGCATGCAACATTTGTACTTTTATTTTCTTCCCGCATATGCATGAAAGGGGATCATCCCTTCTGACTTTTCAAGGGATTTCTCGGTATTGCCCGAAAGTTTTGGAAAAAGTTTTTGGTCTTTTGTGAACTTAGCTCTCTAATTATTGATTTAAAAATATTTTAGACTTGATGAAAGTTTCAATGATACTGAATAAAAAGAATTGATAATTATATTTTGCTCCCAACAAAGCCATTTTAGGTACCTAGTAAATTATATATAATGTCAATTAACCTAGCTTGTTAATTGACATAACTAAAACTTGAAATACGAATATTATAAAACAAAAACACATTTTTGAGTGAGCAGACAATTTAACGTCGTATTGTGCTCATTTGCATAACATTTTGTGCAATTTGTTCAATGGATATATTTTTGACTATGTTTATTTTATGTCTGTATTTCTTTTCCTTCAAGATATTTTAACCCGCATGCCTAGCCCCTCGTTTGACCTCAATGTTATGGTAAATGGCAATGTCGTCAGTGATCTACATAATACATTGTATGAACATAACACTGCGGAAGCTGCGATACTTGCCAACATACCATATACTAAAGAAATCCAAGCTGAAGTGTCAAATCATGGCCGATAGAATTATACTTAACCCAATATACGCAGTTGTAATATTTAAGTATCAGTTTTTTCCCATGAAATATTTTAATAATTTGCCTTTTTGATTAGTGAATCTATAGCTTAACAATATTTCGCTGACCTTAATTTTCTTCGATGTTTGCTTAGCATAAGGGTATTGAGCACTGGCAGCACTTGTTTGTTTCGAGCTGCTAAAATTGAGCTCGTATGAACACAAGTATGAGCATAAACTTGAGATCGTAAAGCTGCAAGCACCATATTGGATTTGTGACGTCATTTTATAGCTTAACGAGGTAAATCTTTATACGAGATGAGATCTTGTGCAGGGATTATGCTTTTGTGGTTTAACTATTCAGGATGATCGTGAATAAGTGAGTGCTCAGTAGCAGGAAAAGTAATGGTGGACCAACGTGGAATTATTATTTACTTCATTTAACGTTACCTTTGTACTCTCCTCTCAGAAAGTCTAAGATTAAATTATGTTAATTAAAATAAATAATAATCAACGAATGCAGAGCATTAAAAAAACCGATTCACGTCAAAGCTATGTCTGAGTTAAAATGTCATCCGCGTAAACATTCTCCGAACTCATACATATTTTTTCAAAAATTTAAACCGATTTCGATGAAATGTATATAGGACCATCTATGAAGTATCCTCTATCATATGAAACAAGATTTTTTTTAAATCGACACAAAAAAAACATTCGGACGAATTGAGAACCTCCACCTTTTTTGGAGTCGGTTGAAATATTTTTTATTTTTTATTAAAATATTAATTTACACAGGCATATAGGTATTATTTAAAATATAATCAATATAAACAAGATTTTTATTTGAAGAGCCAGTCTTCCTTATCCTGTGCGCTGTCATTGTCGTTTGACGACCACTTTTGCGATGGGGTAAACCTGTCTGCCTCAGACGCCAGTGGTTGCAGGTTCGATTCCCGCACGGAACGAGAAAAAAAAATGTTCCGTGTCTGGGTGTTTATCTATTTATGTATTTGTATTCTGGGTTCCCCCCTAGTTCGCTACATAGTATCCCATAACACAAGCTATGCTTACTTTGGGGCCATGTAGTTGGTGTGATTGTCTGGGGATTTTATTATTATTATTTATTATTACGCATACTTATTTATTATTATTATTATTTTCGATTAAATCTCCTCTTCCTATAAGGTGAGATTGAGTTCAAGCGCGGCAGTAGGCAAAAATAAAAAAAAAACTTGCCTAGGTACTAGTAGCACAACTAAACTAAGGCGTATTCACACCAGCTACACCGCTATCCGTACTGGTAGAAAAGTTTGTTTCCAAACCAAGGGAGTGTTTTTTAAGTACTTAAGCACCTAAAATGCCCCATCTACAATTTCCATTTTCATGCAGTTGGGTTGCCTGGTAGAAATCGCTTCCAAGCGATAAGGCCGCCCTTTATACATAACTAGCCACCGCGCGCGGTTTTACCCGCGTAACTTTTGATCCCGTGGGAATTTCAGGACAAAATATAGCCTATAACCTTCCTCAAGAGTTGGGCTATCAAATGCAAAAAGAATTTTTCAAATCCCACTTGTAGTTTCTGAGATTAGCGCGTTCAAACAAACAAACTCTTTAGCTTTATATATTAGTATAGATGTGTTCTTTTATTTGTGTTTTTTTTTTTATTCTGGATTTGTTTTTGTGTATAATAAAGGGTAAATAAACAAATAAGGGTGCTTACATTAACAAACAGGTTTCCAGTACAGATAAATTATATCCTAATCAATTTTGGACCGTATACGTGCTTACATAAGAGTGCTTCCATAAAAGAACAGATTACCGGTACGGACAAACCTGTGCGGGTCCGGTTCCTTTATGAAAGCACTCTTATTTGAGCACGTATACGGTCCAAAATTGATTAACATATAATTTATCTGTACTGGAAACTTGTTTGCTAATATAAGCACCCTAATCCGATGACCTGAAAAGCCGTGTCGAATGTACCATTCATGTTACATTTTCAAAATCTAAACAAACTTCCAATTTACCGAAAATCGAAAAGCGAATCCAACAATACTAAATACCGTTTTAATGATCGTAAAACAAATAGCTGATCAAAAACGTTTTAAAATAACCACAACACTGGGTTTGGACCGCATCCAAATGCTTCTTGGTAAAGGGCAAATCCTACTAAGCTCATGTTTGGTTAACTATGTTTCATAATAAAAGATCGACGAGTCATGTAACGCAGCGGAAAATTATATTGACGTAACGAAGAGGAATCGCTTTTAACATGCCATAAATCCATGGATATTGAATTAGAGGACGCTACTATCGGTTCTCGAAATTACAAGTCGTTTGTTATAAAAGAGCTTTAGAGTTTATCTATCATCAAAGTTTGCTTGGTTTTAGGACCCCTTCAGAGTTTGCCCTGGCTAGCGATCAGCCTTCATATAAAATCTGCCGCCAAATATCAATACTCCGGCACTGATGTGTTAGGAAACGTTTAAGCACAGGCGGTGCGTCGCGCGGGGCTTTGCGTGTTTTCGTTACATCGCTGGTTTTACTCTAAACCAGCGGCTAGTTCCACAGTAAAACCAGCGATGTAGTAAAAACGCAGGACACTTGCCGCCTGTCTTCAAACGTGATCTTACTGCAATGATTTACGGGGATCCAGTTCCTACCTAAGCCCGTGCGTTGACACCTTTCTCCTATTCTTCACCTAACATTTTATGAAATCGATATAGAACCACTTGTGGCCCTAGCTCGTTTTTCATGCAAAACTTATGTTAGTGTTAGTTAGGAAAACACATATTCGTCATTTAAAAAATACTATTTCGTGATATTTATTTATATTATTATACTTATAGGCGCTTGTTTTGCAGCTATGGAACAAAAAGGCTCCAAAAGCAACCATTTAAAAGACTCTGAAATCTATAGTAGCTCTGAGTTTTTAAACACGCAACTAAGTTCGAATACCCCTAGTACGGGCTACAGATATAGTGTCCGAACGATTGAAGTCGATCCGTCAAACATCTCTAATATTCGAATACGTCATACATCATATTCGAATATCCGAACTGTATTAGTGTATAAGAGGGCTTTTAGCATTTTTGGCTGCAATTTATTGTTGTTTCTACGAAGTAACTTACGTTTCTATTTATCCTTAACTTATATTTGTGGTAACTTATGTTAATTTGTTGGGTCGGAACGATAAACGATGACTATACTTAATAGCGTCTCCTTAAATAGAAATAAAATAGATTTCAATCGAAAAGTTTTTTAAAGCCGAAGAAGAAGTAGCAGGAGACAACACCAAGTCATTGGTGGATAATGGGTGATCATTATGTTCATGAGACGAGAGATGCACACTTCTCGACGGAGGCCTCCCCTAGGATTCGTCATGTCGTCCGGACCGTGAAATTTAAAGTTCTAAAACTGTCATTAAACAGATTCATAATGTCATTAATTAAAAAAAAACATTTACAGAGGACTAATCTTTTACGCTATTTGATACCTATTATACTCAAACTCTGTCTCTGTTACGCTTAATCACGAATAAGTACCAAAACTATGCGCATAATCGTTTCTGTAGCTACATTTAAACTTCACCTACATGCAAAGCATTTGTTTGCGCTGGCTTAACTTTTCGTAAGCACGTGATACAGGGTTAGTCGAGCCAAGCTGATGCGTCAACTTTAAATGCTACAAATTTTCGAGTGTGTACAGATCTAATTAAAACATTCTATACATTTGAGGCGGGACTTTTGCAGAGCTCATTGCTAAGCTACGCTAGTCGGAGAGGCTCATTAAGAAGAAGAAGATAAATTCTCTATTCTGTCTTATTTTTTGTTCTGCTTTTTATTCCCACTACAGTACATATTCTACTCGTTATTTGCCGAAAATATTTGTTATGCCAATAATGCCAATACACTAGTTAAAAAAAATATGTTTATTCTATTATTATTTTACCAAGTCTATTAAAAAAAAATCATGAAACTTCACTAGTTGGTATATTGACGAAACCTGAGCTACACAAGTTCCCACAATACTTTATTTATAGCATTCTCATTACTTTTCGATCATGTCAAATCAACCGTCAGTCAGGACAAATCTATACTAATATTATAAAGAGGAAACCTTTGTATTTTTGTATGTTTGTATTGAATAGGCTCAAAAACTACTGGACCGATTTCAAAATTTCTTTTACCATAACTTAGAGGGATTCTTCCGAATCCGTATAAGCTACTTTTTATCCCGTAAATCCCGCGGGAATCGAAATTGCGCGGGTAAAACCGCGCGCAACAGCTAGTGACAAATAAAAGTAATCAATTCTCGTTGCACGTCAGCCTACAAACTTAGGTGAGTATCAACTTAGGATCAAATCTGCGTAATTTTGGATAATTAATATTTAGCTTTCCTATGAAAATGCCGATTTAAAAATGGAGTTTTAGGCTCTAAATATCTTAACCCATTAAAATGGAAGCTATTTGGACACAACAGGATTTACTCTGAAGTTTATTCAGGGCATATCGACAAACGTTTACGTACATAAATAAATCATTGCCCCGGATATCTAGCAGCTAAATGACCTATAAAGTATTAAAGACTGAAAGCTGGCGATTGTCTTAAATGTATTCAATTCGAATAATCGTTTCGAATAAGAGCTTTATTCCTATTCGTTAGAGTGCGTTTTATTTGACGTTTGATGCTGGCCGCGTGTTGATAGAAAGCTTTAGAAACTGAAATAGGCAACTAAGGAGTTACTCTAAGAAGACGACTCTGAGTTCGTCGGCAGACTAACAATTTTAGTTCTTAACAGCTGTGCTTTAAGAATGTTTTTTAAGATTTTTTAAACTTATTGTTTGTTACACAAATAGGCTTCTAATGCTATGGCATACTTATTTACCAGTTTAACCAGGCTGATATGATCAGTAATGACTCCGTGTAATGAGCTCACTGCAGGGCTAGAGTCTCTCCTCTGGGTGACGAAAAGGTTTAGACCATAATTCACCAAGCTGGCCCAGTACTGAGTGGTGGATGTCAGAATTTTCAGGGTGCTGAAATGGCCTTTGACAAACCGTAACGACTAATGTCTACAACTACAGAGCACCCGGGACCGACAGCTTAAAGTATCGGCGGTCACCCATCCTTATACCGGCCGCGCCGAGCGCTCTTAACCTGCGATAGCGTTTGATATGCACAGTAACCACGGCGCCACAACGACTTCCAGAAAGATACAACCACCTCTCAATAAAGTAAGATTTAAAAATGAAATAGGTCGGTTTTGGTAAACATGGTTATTCTAAGTTTTTTTTTAAATTTTTGTTACGTTTTATACACTTTAAATCAATATTAACCAAACTTTAAGGTGAAAGTTCATGCAGATGGAAAGATAGATCTTTGCTGATATTGTACCGACAATTTTATTTATTTATTTAAAAATTGATGTACACATAAGTTTAAGTACAATATAAGAATATACATATAGAACAAAATAAGTACAAAGGTACAGCTTATCTCTATCGAAATTTCTTACAGCAGACCCATGACTGGAGAGTTTCAATTAACTGCAATAATAATGTGTACTAAATATACATACGTATGAATACATACCAATACATAACATAATACATTACAATATTAGGTATATATAATTTATACATACGTTATATACCTACTTATATATATACAGTAGTGAAAGGTTTGACTTTCTTTTTAAAAATGGTTATAGTTTTAGACTCACTTTGTTATTTAATATTGTCATCAAATTACAAACAAAAAACCATAAATTGCTCGAAAATACACCGACTACAAAGCTAAGGAGCGCTACCTATCTCCATTCAATCCTTCACTAAATAGTTCGTAACCTGAATTGAAATGGATCACAACGCCGGTCAGGTTTGAATCCAAGATTACACACAGTATCTATTGTGTGCCATGATTCTGTAGGTGTACAGTATAGTCAATAAGATGTATATATTTTCATTGAAGTTTGAACCTTATTACAACTGAATAAGTTGCAAAGTGTATACATTTTATTAGACGTGACTGTACACGTTGTCAATATAATCCCCTGTTTGTTTCATTTGGTTGCTCGTCACAGCTGCAATTAGGAAAGATTGAACGTGGGTGGATATTAATCTCCGTTTTCGGTCAGATTGCGTCGGGTTTTTCTGAGATTGGAGTATTTTATAGTTTAAAATATTTGTGGTAGTAATATTATCACTCCTTGAAATTATTGCCAGACAACTTTGACAGCTGTGTTTGGGAATTTTACAAAATATATTCTTATATAAACTTACTTTACTAAGACCGAAAAAGGTTTTATACTACAAGTAGCTTTTGCCCGCGACTTCATACGCGCATAAACATTGTTTATATTTAACACAACCAGTCACTTATTGAAGAACCTTTATGCCAAGTACGTATCACATCAGTGCACTTAAGGAATATGATTTTTTATACAAACTAAAAAGTCCAATAATTCCCGTCCATTTCGGGAATTCCTTCCATAGTGCTCCCCCACAACCTCTAAGGATTGTATGTTCCAATTTTCAGCTCTCTATGGCCAGTAGTTTAGGCTGTGCGTTGTCTATCAGTCACTCAGTCAGCAAAGGAAGAGTTTTAGTGTCATTGTATGCGTTTTGGCACTCCAGCACATACACAATATTTTACACGTTACAAATCTCACATACACACTCAGTCAAGAAAAACATGACACATTTTATTTTTATTTTAAATTATTATTTACTTTAATCAATTATTATAAACTTAAATATTATGCACTGATATTCGTTTTTATTTATACTTTAATTTTGTATCTTATATCATCAACGTTTTATATTATAACTAGATTACATCAATGTTACAAGTTGGAATCATTATTTTTTTATTATTTTGATTATACATGTTTTGTGCTGAACACAAATATTTATTATGTTTATATTTATGTAAATTTCGTTTGGTTATTTCTTTATAGTCTCAGATTGAGTCAATTGGGGTTAATTTTCAACATAAAGATATACTTTTTGAAATGACTAAAAATAATTACTTTAAGTTAGCACTCTACAATCCCGGGTCTTTAGGTACGGGACAGGATGATTTTTTGATAGCCATGGACATGCACAAACCAGAAATAATTGCTATCAACGAGACATGGCTGAGGGCAGGGGGTGACGTGTGTGCCCCTTCAGTGAGTGGATACAAAATCCGACACATACCACGTCCAGTACATATGCGGGCCCGTGGAGGAGGCGTTGGTTACTACATACGTAACCACCTAAAGGTACGAACTTTATCTCATCCTGAAGCTGACATTGAACAGATGTGGCTTTCGTGTAACGTCAATGGGCAAAAACTCCTTATAGGTACGGCATATCGACCAAACTGGGTCAATATCGATAATTTTCTCGATGCAATTACGAATTCCTTATCAACCTTTGGTGAATTTAAAAATATTGTATTAATGGGAGATTTCAATATCAACATGTTTAATGTAACTTGTAGCTCAACACGGAAAGTAATGCAATTTTTCGACTGTTTGGGGTTGGTACAAGTAGTTAAGGATGCAACCCACTATTCTGTGACTTCGGAGACTCTTATAGATGTTGTCTTTACAAATTGTAAACTCAACTCTATGACAGTCAACAGTGTTACAGGGTCCTTGGGTCATGCAATGGTCTCTTTTACTTTGACTATTCGTAAAAATAAACCTACCCCAAAACTTATTACATATAGACCAATCAAGGATATTGATACTGACAGTTTTGATCTAGACCTTTGTACTTTAGATTGGGTTTCTCTCTTACATATCACCGATGTCAATGAAGTTGTAAAAAAATTTAATCATAATATTTTATATTTAATTGATAAGCATGCTCCTTTAAGAAGTCGCCGTTTTAAAACAAATAGTGCACCATGGATCACTGACACAATCAGGACTATGATTAGGCTTAGGAACTCGGCTTTTGTTAGATTTCGAAATACTAAATTACCTGCACATAAAATTTATTATAAAGATTTAAAAAAGACAGTGTCTTGTGCAATATTAAATGAAAAGAAAGTTTACTTTGATCGTTCCCTTAATTCAAACTTGAATAGACCGAGCTTGTTATGGAGTAATTTGAGAAAACAACTTAAATATAATGATAAAAACAGTGTCTTACCGGACAACTTGCTAAAGCCCGATGAAATAAATAGATTTTTCCTAGATGTTCCAGGACTTTCCACGGTGCCACTATCCGAAATCACCTATTTTGAATTTCATAAACATTCCAATGCATCTTTCAAACTTCAACCCGTTAGTGAACAGCAGGTCGCAAATATAATTATTTCTATTAAATCTAATAGTCAGGGGTACGATGGGATAACAAGAGACATGGTGATGCTAACACTTCCTCATACATTAGGCATAATAACACATATTATTAACTTATCCATTTCGACGTCAACATTTCCAGAACAGTGGAAGACAGCACTAATTTGTCCCATACCTAAAAATTCTTCACCCATGAGCTATAAAGATCTTAGGCCAATAAGTATCCTGACATTTTTATCTAAAATTTTAGAAAGGGTTGTTTACATACAATTAAGGCAGTTTCTTGAAATGAATAATATCTTACCCCTAAGGCAATCTGGGTTTAGAAGTGGTCTTAGTACAACTACTGCTATCTTGGATATTACTGATGATATTCTTGCTGGGCAGGAGGAAGGTCAGGCAACCCTACTTGCTCTTTTGGATTTTTCGCGCGCATTTGATAGTATTTCTATTCCTCTCTTGCTCTCTAAGCTAGCCTATTATGGTTTAGACATTAAGACCATCAACTGGTTTAATAGCTATCTTAGTCAGCGCTCCCAGTGTGTTAAATTGCGTTCAGAGATTGGAGAAGAATTCGTGTCAGCTATTCTTCCACTGCAAAGAGGAGTACCGCAAGGATCAATTCTCGGACCTCTGCTTTTTATTACTTACACTGCTGATATTACTATCCAAATAAATTGCTGCAATTACCACCTTTACGCAGATGATACCCAAATGTACCTCGTTTAGACCTGAGAATATGAATTATGCTGTGCTTAAAATTAACCATGATTTAGATAAAGTAGCAATCTGGTCAAAACGTAATAGCTTAGTGTTGAATCCCAGCAAATCAAAAGTCATGATTTTAGGTTCCAAAACACAAATTGAAAGAGTCAAGCTACAGAACCCAACCTTAAACATTGATGGTGAAACAATGCCTATTGTTGATGAAGTGCGTAACTTGGGTATTATGATGGATGGTGGGTTGAAATTTGAAAAACATGTACAAGAGATGGTTAGATCTTCCTTCTTTAGATTAAAGGTCCTTTACAACATCAGAGATTTGATTTCTATGGATCTTAGAGAACTTTTATGCGAGGCTCTTGTATTGTCTAAATTAAATTACGGAGATTTAGTTTTTGGTCCTTTAATTTCGTCAACTTCTAAAAAGATGATCCAGAGAGTTCAAAATGGCTGTTATCGATTTTGTTTTAAAACACCACCACGTGCCCATATAACTCCTTTTTTGAATGATAGGAGGATGTTGAATATTGCATCGCGTAGGGATTTGCACTATGCCGCTCTCGTGCATCAGGTAGTAACTAGGGAGATACCTAAATATCTGTATGATAAGTTGTACTGGGCGGCAAATGATAATAGATACAATACAAGAGCATCCTCTTATTTGCTTAAAAATCAAAAGCACAGAACAACAGCGTTTAGAGGTAGTTTCCGCTACCTGGCCACAAAGTGTTGGAATAACCTACCACCACCATTGCAGCGTCCATTGTCAAAGAATAGTTTTAAAACAAATTACAAAAGAATATTATTCCATAAACAAATTGAACTTTGTGGTCAGGTTGTGAATCATTAAGAAAACTATATTTTGTGTTTCATATTTATTTAATTATTATCAAGTTATATTAAATTATTTACCTTCAGCTAGATATTTATTGTACATACTTATTAACTAATTCTATTTATATATTTTATTTATGTATTTATAACAATATATTTTACATAATGTATCACAAACGGCAGCGTCTCACAAAAACATACTTACATACACACACAGTCACACACACTCATTACACACTCCACAGAAATTTACTCATCTGGCTGCACTGAAAACCAGTGTCTTGATTTTAAATCAAGGCTTATGCTGAGTTGTAGCCTTTTGATGCAGCAGTGCATGCAATGACAATCTTATTTAATTTGTTTTTTGTTTTCTATCTTTATTTTATTTTGTTTTTGTTTTGTCATGTTTTTATTATTATTACTATGTACCTACCTCAATGTTTTTATGCACTGTATGCTTCAATAAATGTATAATTCATTCATTCATTCATTCATATATTAAGAGAAAGATAATTTTATTATGAAACAAACGCTTTTTTCTGTCTGCCTAATTGCATTGTAATTAATAATACTATTTATATATTTTTATTGGATTTTAAACGCTATTGCAACTGAATAAGTTGCTACGTGTATACATAGTATTACACGTGACTGTATATTGCAGCTTGTATTATGAAAGCTCAAATTCGAATTCTGCTTAAGATTCTTTAACTCTGTGCAGAATTAACAGCGAAACTATGCTGTTAATTCTGCATTCAAAATAAATGTATGCGTAGTAAATTTTTTTTTAATGTGACAACATTCTAAGATGACAATCATTCTTGAAAATTTACAATATGCTGGGCTACCATTGCAAAGCACGGCAGTTTTAATACATACATACATACATAACTTCACGCCTGTATCCCTAATGGGGTAGGCAGAACACCAGAGGCTATAAAACCATCTGATGTCACGTTTGTCGAATTTGGACGTATTATAATGATGGATAGAGACTTATACAGTGACGGGGGGTCAGCCTATCGCCCGTAAAAACGCTGACAAAACCTCTGCCTCTTAACTGACTCTTACAGTATGCCCGGGAAGAGAAGCAGCTGGCACATTCTAAGTTTTTCTTTTGCTCCCAGTCCAGCATGGAAGCAATTTTAATTTGTGATTACAATGTCATTCACCGCATAATCGACACGGCTTGTAATGAAAGGTGTTTGCCAGAAACCCTAAAAGGTTTCTGCCACCAAGTATCGGCCATTCGTATAAGTAGCCTTATATCCAAATGCTTATCCTAATTGGGTAGGATATTAAGCTAGCTTATAAGTAAGTCAAGCTGTTTTTTTTAATTTGGCGTAATACATGGCGCTCAAATCCAAAAGCTATCATTGATTAATACGATAAGAATTTACAATGTTGAACATTGAACAACTTTGCCACGTCATAACAAATCTTTAACAGCAGAACTTTCGTTTAAAAAAGCTTCAAATTGCTGAAATTTGTGCCATCCATTCATTCTCGTTATTCATCCGCTGAGGGACGGCATTACCCGGGTGAGCGCACACGACTGCGCCCGCCGAAGTGCATCTCAACATTAAAATTTAAAGAGATGCTCGTTTAGGGGACTTTACTTGGTTTTGTTTGGGACTAAACCCGCTAAGACTAAGTGGCTTTGAGGCCTTAATTTAAGGATGTTGGCTAAGTAACAACATTTATATAGAGGATATATATTTAATACTTTTTTTATTACAGACTACCACAACAAGCTTCAGTATTTTTCAATATGTTCGCACACTTGAAAAACAATTGAAAAAACTGAAAAAGATGCTAAAATAATCTAAAGCTTTTGTGATACCTATCCGTCACTACTATTAACATGAAAATTTGCCGATGACGAACAATAAAAAAGTTTATTTCTTCATTGAATCTCATACTTAAATGTATGAGGCCTGCCATGTTCACCAAAATCCAAATTTATTTTTGTATTTCAACATCTTGGATTGAAATGAAGATTTAATATAGAAATTTACCATAAACTAATGGCAGATTAATCTCATTTATTTTATTTAAAAAGGTTTAAGTACATGAACCAGAAATACAATAAACATCCCGCTTGTATTTTGTATAAAATCTCAGTGAAATAACGGAATTGATAATTTATATTCCTCTCTCTGGTAGTCAAAATGTGATGTACCACTTCAGTAAAGCTTTTCTTGTGAGCAAAGCATTGCTAAATAAATAAATATAATTCCTTCATCACCATTTATCTAACCTAAGTCTAGGGGTCTAACATTGAAATGGTCTTTGTTTTTGCCTTCTTTTATAAACATACATCCACCGTTTCAATCTTAGGAACAAAATACGAAGTTACTAAGTAAATGCTGTTTACTTAGATTTCATTATACGCTTCAGAGAATTTCTAAAAATAGCGTTTGCGCAGAAATTTGCCCTCAGATGTTTTTTTGTAAATAACGTATCATGAAGGCATTCTTTTGTCTATAAAATCTGTAAAGGCCGATCGGGTTTCAGGCTAACTCGGTCCTAAATAATGAAATAAATTACTCGGAACATACTTCAATATGGAAGGATTCCTTTTAGCTTTGAAAAAGGGTTGAAATCTATCTCGTAAAACGCTGGACAATTTTATATATATCTGGAAAATGACATATGGGATTTCGAAAAAGTGAAATTATAATTACCAGGCAATTACTTGGTGCTTTTCATCTTTTTCAAATTAAAATGTAAAATAATCGGGTCCCTTGATCAGAATCCTCTTCACAGGCTCTCTAAGTATAACCGCGGCGAGGCAATCGAATGTCACACAGAACATTTATTGCATTTAGCGCCCCTTATAAAATTGTGACTATCAGGTAATATGAACTCCTTAATATCGCTTAATTTCAACATATTAATATTAATAGTATAACATAACATAAAAAACAACATAACAGGGCTGTTTTTTAGTAACCAGCCAAATTTTAATGTTACTAGCTGACGCGGCAAACGTTGTTTTGCCATATAAATAAAAAAAAATAGATGTTGGCCGATTCTCATAGATACCGGATAAGCACAAAAAATTTCATCAAAATCGGTCAAGCCGTTTCGGAGGAGTATGGCAACGAAAACTGTGACACGAGAATTTTATATATTAGATTTTCTTTGGTACGATGTCAAAGTACCTGCATATTTATTTTAGCATCGCTCAATAAAAGAATAAAAATATGGCACCACAAACTTTATTACAAATAGTCGCTGTTGATGAACACAGCCACTGCGACACGGCACTTCTTTGATAATACTACGACTTAGATGTTTTGTAGTAGCGCGTAGTCTTCTTTATTTTAATGATATTCATTCATAGTTTGGAGTGACCATGCTTTGCTTAATGTGTCAAGGAATATATTAATAAGAAATAATAAGTCCAGCTACAAAATATATATTTTTTGGGCTCGTGATCAAGCTTCTATTTTCATAACTTAGCCACGAGACAATAACTTTTGCGAAAAATGTGTCTTGAAGCAATTTATACTATAATTATACCATAATAATTTATACTAAGTAATATATTCATTAAAATTGCGATGTAAACTATTATGCGACAAGAAGGGCTCCCGTTCCGGAAGACGGGACAAGCGCAGCGAGGAGTAGCAGACAGCCCGTTCACACATGGTACGTTTTACTGGATACGTTTTTTGTATTGAAAATACGTATACTGAATACTGTGCCAAATGTGAAGTCGCCCATACAACTCCATGCGCCATCGATGAAAAAAAAACGTATCCAGTAAAACGTGCCATCTGTGAACGGGGGGTTAGGTTGCATATAAGTGCGCGAGCGGTGCCGCGGCAGCGGCCGGCGAAGCGCCGTAAACCCTAGAGCTTTTTTAAGTAACCCCGACGTGGTTTGCAGCATGGATTGTGGCTGACATAGTAATTTAGAAGGCAACTTTGATTTTTAGAGGGGAATAATGCTATTTAAAAGAAGTCTATTTAATTAGCACCCTATAATAATTGTCTGACCATACCATAAAAAATAATAAAATACATAACTTATTTTTTTCCGAAAATAGTTTCTATAAGATACTTATTGCGTAAAAAAAATTTGGCTGGTGACTAAAAAACAACCCTGTATATTTTCCCTTTACCTAATTCATATTTAAAAAAAATAAAGCAGATGAAAATGTTCCTACAAGTCAATGAGGTAGAATTACTTATTCAAAGTAACCCGTATTCACTTTACGATTGAATGAACGAAGGCGACTAAGATTTGTCAAAAACGAATGAAGCTGGCAATTCATTCCCGACATGTTTACCATTCCTCCACGACCCATGCAAATAAGAATTGCCTGCGAATTTGTGGAACTCATTCACTCGAGAATGGTGAGTTTTCTTGTAGCTGTCAATTTGAATTTTAGTCGGAACGGTTGCGGAACTGGTTTGTCTTTGTATTTAGTAAGAAGAAACGATTTTAACTCTTTAATAGATATTCAGACGTTTAGATACGCGACTGTTATAAGAACTTTTATATCTACGGAGACTCTGTTGACCAAAGATTATTTGGTTCATTAGACCATGTTAATAGTCATTGGTTTTGAACCACATACTTCCTCACGGCCTTTTTTTTAAACGTCACAGCTTTGTTTTATTTTGCTTCTAAGGGCTAAGACATATTTAAATGTATTTTATGCACTTTTTGTACTACATAAATGCTAGTATGCGTGTAGAGTCGACAAAATAACACTACCGCACCTGGATGAGGGCTTCGTTGAAGGGCAACAATCTGAGTGACTTCCACTTGATTGTAAATTCTTTAAAGATACCCTGGCAAATCTCCTTTCATACAAACTCTTTGTCCATATATCCTTTACTAGCCACCGCGCGCGGTTTTACCCGCTTTACTTTTGATCCCATAGGAATTTCGGGATAAAATATAGCCTATAACCTTCCTCAAGAGTTGGCCTATCAAATGCAAAAAGAATTTTTCAAATCCCACTTGTAGTTTCTGAGATTAGCGCGTTCAAACAAACAAACTCTTCAGCTTTATATATTAGTATAGATTTGACTAAAGTGTTGTTTTGATCTCATCGCCACTTTCCATGGCATCCCACCAGGTGAGATTGAGATCAAATTAGATTTTAGCCACCGATTCAAAAGATATTACAACTTCAAATACATCAGTCTACTATATTTCTTGACCAAAGCGGAATATTTTTCAAAGGTTACAATTTAAATACACCAAAAGAATAGAGAATTAAACTCCGTTTCATTCATCATATTTAAAACATCACAGCAAACCGTCAAATCAAATTTAACCAAACGTTCACGTGCTAATCCTTCTATAACCTGTAGTACTGTGATAAGCGGGCCAGAAAACCCCGATATTGTATTACTAAGCCGAAGCTGACGGAAAATCAGTAAGGTTTTCCATTGTAAAGCCAGATGGATTAACACAGTTTAAAAAGAAGGATTTACTCCCGCGCGACCTATATTCCCACTACTGGCAGATTTTTGCGGGTAACCTGGCGGTTAACGTGCAAACCATTGTTACTGCACAGCCTATTTGATAATGCAGTTGTTTAGTTTGGTATTTTAAATGTATTAAGCTATTGCATAGCTTCTATCGCGGGCGTTGAGCGTGGGGACTGAATCCAGAAATCCCGTAACGAAAAAAACCTAACCGACCGGCACAGCGGTGATACTTTGACATAACTTTTCATAACTTTACATGCGGGCTTTAATAAACAATCAGCGCCATCTACTAGGAACTTGTGGAACTTCATATTAGATCAAACATTACTGCCTTAATAAAATAAATAATTATAATTGCATAAGTTGATGAAAAAGGCTATGCAATAGCTTTACCGCGGCAGTCTCCGAGTGCCACACGTCTTTTTTTTACTACTTTTTCGTGGATACTTGGCTAAGGTTGTATTACTGGATGTTGTGAACTTTTTATGATATACTTAATAGAGGGCAAAAGACCAAAGACTATGGTTCACCTACAGTTATAACTCGAAGGGAACTAACTTTCGATGCGTTGCTTACCCTTGGTCATTACATGATAAGTCTCGGTATCAGAAATTTCACTGTCTTTCCTGTTTCACATCAGAACAACAAGTAAAAAATATTTTAAGGCTTTTTATTTAATTTATGACTTTCATTTTATTAAAATTACAAGGACTGGTTATAAAATATTATGTGTAGATCATTGGATCAACAGAAGAAAAATCTGTTAACAAAAGAACTGCAATTATTTGTTCGAAGCACAACTGTTATGTTTAAGTCTGTGCCAGAAAAATCCGAATGTCAGTAAAAAAGTGCTTTTCAATTACGTGTTTAAAATGAAATAAAATTATCCATGTATCCTTGGAGCTTCCGCAAAAGTATTACACGCCTTTTAAGACGCCTTTTATTACAGTAAGAAATAACAGTTAAGCACGTTTCTTTAATGAAATGTCTACAAGATAGCCTTCCACAATTTATATTATTTTGAACTCGTTTTCAACCGACTTCCAAAAAAGGAGGAGGTTCTCAATTCGTCTGTATGGTTTTTTTTTGTGTTTTTGTTACACGATATTTCGGAAAATTGTGAATCGATTTTGTGAAATCTTATTTTATATGATAGAGGATACTTCATAGTAAGTCTCGTATAAATTTCATCGAAATCGGTTGAGTACTTCATTGAAAATTTCTAACTTTAAAAAAAATATGGATGATTTCGGACAATGTTTACGTTGATGATATTCTCAACTCAGCCAAAGTTTTGACGTGAAGTCGGATTTTTTAATGTTCTGCATTCGTTGATTATTATAAATCATTCTACTGTTATATTTATATGTGTAAAAGTCTAAAAGCAGTAATGCTTAAAAATTATAAAAACATTTACTTTGAAAAAAATATTGCATTGTTTTTTAAATTGTAAATTATGTGGCGTTAGTATATTTATAAATGATGTGGTGATATCACAAAATTTTTTCTCCGATCTAATAAATTCTTCGACTATTCTTTCTTCAAGCTAGAACTAAAATTAATTCGACTTCGAATTAATTTTAGTTCTAGCTTGGCGCCCTCGCGCCGCTACAAACCCCGGTAAAATTCGAAACATTTGAAACCATAAATTAACGACCGTTCAAAAAATTCTAAATAGAATCTAAGTGATATTTTTATAAATAATCTAAAGCAGAAACACGTGGCTCTTGAATGAAATCATGACGGAGCATCAATCGCGGCGCATGATTTATGGCCTTTGAAAAGCTCGACGTCAGAGATGGCGGGAAATCGGCGTGGGTCGCCATTTTTTTTACGGACGCTACGTCAGGCGCTCTTGACGGGATCGTCAGAAATTTAGGTTGACAGGAAATCTTAGATGATTTAAATGGTTTGTTGTATATCTGCAGACAAAACTATGTTCAACTACGAAAATATAACTACGAAAGTCTTGTCTTTCAATTCGACAATTCCATTAATTGGTGAAATCTTTTATTTCAAAAATAATGCCTCTTTGAAATGTGTTGTGTACAATAACTTCCGAACGAACTACATTATTTCATTGTATCTGGAAAAAATCAGCCCCTGGCTGATAAGGATGTATTAAATATATTTTGTAATCGAAGAATTTGATGTTTTATAATTAACCAAGAAACGAACAAAAAATAATCAAAACCCCTTTTTGAATAAAGCCTTGTTTCCAACGGTTACGTTACAGTTTATGGAATAATGAAACTCATTGTAGCCTAAAAATTTATGCGTACTAAAAGAAAAATTTCACGTTAACTACGAACAATTCGACGAAACTTTAATAAAACAATAAAGCCAAATTGTATTCTTTACCTTTCTTACAGAACGCTAAAAGGGTAAATGTCTTATCTAAAAACTTTCCGCGTAGCCTTCATGAAAATTAACTTATAAATAGATTAACAAGAAGTACACGTTCCGACTGATCAACCAGACACGACGTAGACTTTTGGAAGCCGACCAAAACTATACGAACCGTAAAATGAATATACTTTGGAATCTTATTTAATTATTGAAATAATATAATTAAGAGCCTTTGAAACTACTACTTTATTTCACATTTTGCTCGTCCCCTTTTTGTTACAGTCTTTGAGAACTAATTTTTTAATTATTATTGCATTTACATGCGAAAACATTTAAATGGTGCGTAGTGATTGTTCTTGTTATTTGTATGTTATTGTATCACTGTTTGTTTTCCAAATAAAATAAAATAAAATAAAATTCTTTGGATTAATGTAATAAATAATAGATATTGTTACAGTATGCTGGACTAGGAGCGAAATAAAAGCATCGAATGTACCAGCCAATGTACCAGGGACAAAGGTTTTATTGGCGTTTTTGTGGGTGATAGGTTGACTCCCTGTCACTAGAATAGTCTCTCTCCGTCATTATAATACCTCCAATATTATCAAACGTGACATCAAATGGTCTTATAACCTCTGGTGTTCTGCCTACCCTATAAGGGATACAGTGCGTGAAGTTATGTATGTATTTATGCTACAGAGAAAAGAAAGGACCAGAACGTTGAGTAGCTGTGACAATAGGCTTATTCCATAATTTACGATTTTACAATCTTTAAGGAGGGATCTATGTGCTAAGATGTCACTTACCATCAAAACCAAGTGTCTATTTTATAGGTTTCATGAACAAAAAGTTTGTTTGATTAAGAATTTCACCAGTACCAGTATAATTTTTCCCGCGACGAGAAGATTTTAGGCGAACATGTAAAAGAAAGGAAAAGTTAACCTTTGGTACACATCAAAAGACCAGGGTCATTGACTTTGAAAGTACGATTTATAAGAACGCCATCGAAAATTACAAAAGAGGGAACTAAAATGTCAAGACGGGATTTAATTCATCCGAAAATAACCAGAAGCCTGGCATTGTAAGGAATAAATCTGAACACAAAAATTGTCAGTGCATTTTGCATATCACTAAAAATTCTTGATGAAGAAGCTCAATCGTAAATTTGTAATTCCTAATATTTACTATGCATAAATTTGGAAATAATCGCAAGTTAAAAAAGCAGTCGCGTTGTCAAGGAAAATAGATAAGGATAGGCTGAAGAATGTCAAGTATACGACCTTATACTGACTTAAAGAGACTGATGTAAACCAATCGAGAAATTGCTAAAAAGAATTAAAAAAAATAACAATGAATACTAAGTGTACACAAATTTTAACAGTTAATTAATACGATTAACTCTGGAAATTTATAAAGCTCTTAAGATTTTGAACGAAAAGCTCAGCATGGAAAAAGACTATTATCGAGGCAAGTAGAATTCGATAATTCGTGAATAGGGTAAATAAAAGTCTTCTACTTCCAAAAAGTAGTTTCATCATCCTCATCATCTCAGCCCGCGCTAGTCCACTGCTGGACGTAAGCCTCTCCCAACGCGCGCCATCGAATGCGGTCTCAAAAAGTAGAGTACGAAAAGAAACTTGTGGATTTTCCTGCTACCACTAATATTCAACCCATTTAGACTCTATCGGTTAAAGTTATGTGCAAAACTATTTTTTTGAATTATGAGGATACAAATTTTCCAAAATTTCCAAATTTTCATTTTATTATATTTTTTATTTTTCATTAATGTACTGTAATTTATTTTCATTCTTGGTATGATTGTTATATTGTGATTTAATAATATTTTGAGCTTTATTTTTAGTAACTTATATATTTTTTATATCCTTATTGATTATTGTAATTTATTTATGTAAGTGCTTGAATAATTTAACAATTTTGATAAGTAATGAACGAATTTTACTGACATTTAATTTAATTTAATTTATTTTTATAGCTAAAATAATTTATAATACACAATCTGTAATTGTAAAATGTCTCTTTAATTATAAACTAAATTATTTAGGGTACTTATTATTTAAATTGTATTTTTTTATCTTGTTTGTGTGAACTCGGCTTGTGAATTTTTTGAATATTGTACGTGCCTTTAATTGATGTATATACTACATTTAAGAACTTAATGAATTGTTTATGTAATTTATTTTGTATGTATGTTGTGGGCATGTCGTTAAGTAAATAAATAAATAAACAATCCACATTATTATGAAATGTATCAATTCCAATATCAATCTTCTATCAAAAATAATAATGATGGTGTCTTGTAAAAGACCCTAATAAATAAAAATGATAAATAAATATATGCCAGCATTAGTATTAATAGGTAAGTGTTTGTTGATCTACTGGTAACTGATAATAATCAGCGAATGCAGAGCATAAAAAAACTGACTTCACGTCAACACTTAGGCCGACTAATAATGTCATCCACGTAAACATTCTCCGAAATCATACATATTGTTTCAAAAATTTGAAATTTTCAATGAAGTGCCCAACCAATTTTGATGATTCCTCTATCATATGAATGAATAATTTTTATAATCGATTCATAATTGTCTGAAAAATCGTGTAACAAAGACACAAAAAAACCTACTGACGAATTGAGAACCTCCTTCTTTTTTGGAAGTCGGTTGAAAATTTAAACAACTTAATTCAAAACACTAGTTTTTTATCTATTGAATTTTTTGTAGTGAGTTCGGGATTTTTCGGACAAAACCAAAAATATTGAATATCTCGATAACGATCATCCTTGGTACTAGGGACATTATAGTTAATTTTGTTGGTAATAAGTTGAATTATAACATCCCAAGAGGAATACGTCGAATTGCAAGTCACCCTGTATACTCTATTTATTTACCTCGTTTGATGCGATATCTCATAAAAACACAATAAAAATCTGCTCTTAATAAACAAAATATCACAGCCAAGCGACTGTTCCTAATATTTTCAGGTCGGAAACAATAAAATTAATGATGCATTCTCGTTTCGCATAATCTGACGATTTGCATAAAAACAAGGCCTAAATGATTCGCCTTAATGATCGCATTACAGGAGACGTTTTGTTTTATTAAAAGAACTTTGTTGTGAGTGTGGCTGGGTGCTAAAACGGCTAAAGTTCAGTATCCTTGAAATTTTAGTTCTTCTGTAAAACCTAATTCTCTTCTGTAAATGTCACGAAATGATAATACATATTCGTTTTATACATATGTACAATTAAAAGTTAATTTAAATGCCTTAATTTAAAAAGCAATTGATTTTTTGCTTCTTTTGCATAACTTCTTATAGTGGTTTATAAGCGTTTAAGTATTAAAACTGCGTGCTTTATGCAATACCTATTTAGATTAAGATCTATGCCTGCTGCTTTGACGTTATGGAAGGACACTAGCCACCCATCTAGCTTTGCCTTATTTAATTGCCTATAACTGGAACAAATTACATACCTACATAACTGCACGCCTGTACCTATCCCTTATGGAGTAGGCAGAAAACCAGAGGTTATAAAACCATAAGATGTCACGTTTTGATAAATTTCGTAGCATTATAATAGTGGAGAGACTATTTTAGTGACAGGGTTCAGCCGATCGCCTACAACAAAACCTCTGTCCCTGAGTGACTTTTACAGTATGCCCGGTAAGAGAAGCAGCTGGCACATTCTATGTTTTTCCTTCGCTCCCAGCATGGACAAATTGTATGTCCTAATCAGTAATATCGCATTTAATAAAACATCTTCACTGCTCGAGGAAAAAACTCGCGGCACACTTTCGTCAAAAGTGCCTTATATACAAATAGGCAGAAATATAACTGTGCAATTAAAACGTGAAATAACAACCAAAAGAGCCAATGTCATGTTATAGGCAATATATTTACACGATGTGATTAACATTAAAACTTTATAAGTTACATATATGGATATATCAATCCCAAAACAAAAATCTAATACTTAAAAATTATTACTTTGATGTTTAAAGTAGGAAGAATTCTTCCTGCGAACTTATAATAGAATCGTTTCTTGAAATATAACCTCTAAGTTAGAAACCGGTATGTGCTACCGTATCTTACATTGTTAATAAGTTAAAATTTTATTCTCAACTTACGTATCCAAGTAAGCAAAACGTATTTTCAAGTTACGGAATGAAATGTGCAGGATTCATATAAATATAAATACTTCATATAAAATCTGCCGCCAAATGTTACCGCTCCGGTCGTGATGTGTTTCGGTTATAATTTGTAAAGAGCCCGTTCTTCCCTAAGCCCGTGTGCTTTCACCTCCGACCTCATCTTCACTTCACGACTTCATTTAACCATCTGGTTAGATTGAGGTCAAACGCGGGCTCATCATCCATCATCCACAGCCTGTAGACGTCCACTGCTGGACATAGGCCTCCCCCAAGTTCTTCAACGTCGCTCGGTCCCGCGCCGTCCTCATCCAGCGTTTACCGGCGACTTTGACCAGGTCGTCGGTCCATCGTGTGGGGGGCCTGCCTACGCTGCGTCTCCCGCGGGCTCAGTCTACAATAAAAGATATAAAAAAAAACATTTAGAATTTAATTCTGGAACTTTATACTTTCTATTGAGTCATGTAAGCTCAATGCAAATGCTCTTAGTAATGTAGATGAAGATACCATAGCAAAGTGTATGAATTTCAACTATAACGTATTAAGTAAACAACATCTCGAACCAACGCACACAGCACAGAAATCTTCTTGACAAATAATAATGTTTGTAAAATGCTTAACCTGTTCATGGAATTATACAGGGTTAATTTGTTTAGTTCATCCATCACCTCTTGCGGGCAGCCTCTCCACATCAATACCAACAGCACTTGTTACATACATACATAACTTAACGCCTGTATCCCATATGGGGTAGGCAGAACACCAGAGGTAATAAAACCATCTGATGTCACGTTTGACGAATTTGGAGGCATTATAATAGAGGAGAGAGACTATTGCAGTGACAGGGGGTCAGCCTATCGCCCACATAAAAGCCTCCCATAAAACCTCGGTTCCTTAACTGACGTTTACAGTATGCCCGGGAAGAGAAGCAGCTGGCACATTCTAACTTTTTCTTTCGCTCCCAGTCCAGCATAGAAGCTTGTTCTACGACTTGTTCTACGACTTTTTACAACTCTTGATAAATAACAAAAAAAAATAAAAACAAAGAAAGCTCCTTACTCTACATTTTGCAAGAAGTACCTATTATTATTATGAAGCGATATTTTACTGCGAAAGTTGCGTGGCATACCTACGCTCAGAGTTAATATAGTAACGCCTCTAAACAGAGGCTATAAATATTTTTTGTATGAGAAAACAAAAAAAATTAAAAAGTTGTAGAACAAATGCTGTTGGGATTCATATGGAGAGGCTGCGTGCAAGAGGATATGCGCTTATTAAATTAACTCTGTATACACAAGAGCTACGAAAACTAATGATTATTACTTAATATCATTGGTCAAACCACAAGCTCGTTTGGTCTTGAAAGTCAATTAAGAAAATGCTATGTACTCAGTGAAATAAATTCACTGAGCCCCAACAAAATACCTTTTTAGCTTTATCGTATTAATCTTGATTATTGATTGAGTCGTTCTTAGATATTTTATAGTTAATATTATTTTAGTCCTGTAGCAAGAATTCCTTTGAAGATAATTGTAGTTTGGAAATTTTCGGGTTGAAATAGGACGGCACGTGTAAGCGATAATATCTTCGGTTTATAACATCCTTTTGTTATACCCTAATAATAACAAAATCGAGAAATTCCTTCAAAGGTTTTGAGGACCGTAAAGGTTATTGACTCGATACAATAATGTCTATAAAAGTCATAAGTCCTACAAAATTTTCAAAAAGTTATCTACACACGTACGTACATAACTTAACGTCTATATATCCCTTATAAGGTAGGCAGTCCCTTAACTGCCTTAAACAGTATGCCCGGGAAGGGAAGCAGCTGGCACATTAAGGTGAGTATCCAGTATGTTCGCGCTCCAACAGCGCTCCACGCTCCTGCAACTGCTCCAATGGATACGTCGCGCGCACTTTTACATGCAACACGCTGGCTCCTTGTGCGTTCCTCCAGTTTCCGCGAACTTTTGGGCGAACATGTCATTCCCAGAGTCAGTGGCTAGCGCACTGATACACTCTTTCAGTCGAAGACTATAAAACCCCTCCCCGATAAATAGTAAAATCTTCATTTTATTTTTGCAAACACCGCAGGTTAAATCCATGGCTCTTCCAATTTCAGTCCTCTTTTAAACTTTTCTTATTATATCTTTCGTCTTTTGGATCCCACAGTTCCTACGGCATAATTTTTTTACTTCAATAAGTGCCAATAATTTTTCTTCAGATTACTCCATACTGCGTGATGCGCGTTGCAAAGTACACACATACGTGGCTTCGTGCTCGCGTCCACAGACACAGCGCTCCCCTTTGTCTTCGCGCTAAAAACCGACACGAGTCGGAGCGCCTGCCGCGCACGTACCCACTAGCGGGAGCAGTTGCAGGAGCGCGGAGTTCTGCTAGAGCGCGAACATAGTGGATACCCACCCTTATATGTTTTTCTTTTGCTCCCAGTTCTCTATCAACTATAAACTTAACACAAAAAAATGACAGAACAAATTCTAATGACACTTGGCAACGACATAAAATGGAAACCAGAAAATAACATTATTTGCCATAAAGTGCGTTTATGAAGCCAATTAGTGCTTTAACTAGATTTCTACTCCATAAAGTCCAAAAATATGACAGCAATTAAACGTATTTATTACAGTTTGAAAGTGAATACCTAAATGTCAGAGTTGCTGTGAAGACGTGGAAAAATCAAACAAAACAACAAAGAGGTAAAGTAGACAGTTCAACTTTTAATTGAATCCAGTTACCTCCGAAGCCGATAGACGAAGTTCCTTTAATAATTACTACTGCTGGATTAATTGTGGCCCAAGATAAAATATATGTTATTTTTCCGAAGTCGGCTTAAAATATCGCTTTAGATATTTTTTAGACCAATCCAAACGATCTACGCCTGTGTAATAGCCATTCTACTACAACAACACAATAACAAATACAATTCATAATACGCTCGCCACTTGACTTGATACGCAAATCAAATTTCAAAAAACCTTCCTTAAATACGGTAGCGATCCGTGGCGGCCGCGCACCACACGTGTGTTGCGGACGGTGCAACCCAAAAACAACCATTTATGGTTGAATCTGCAATCCAAAGTCGTTATACTGTAAACAGCATAACTTAGAATTTAATGAACTACGTATGACGTAACCTACTAACTTATTATTTGCGGTTAGTACAGTAGTCGGCTCTAGGGATCGAACCGCAAAATTAAGTTTGTTTTTTATTGTATATAATTTTCCGGGAGAAAAAGTACCCAGTGTGTGCCCAGGATATTAAAGATTAATATACCAAGTTTAATTGTAATCAAACAGGTAGTTTTTGCGTGATGCCTGAACAAACAGACAGGCAGACAGACAAAATTTTTTTTAATCACATTTGTGGGTTCCGTGTCGGTCTAGTAACGCCTCCGGCCATTTATTTTTTTGATATTTTCAATGTACAGAATTTTTGCTTCTACAGATTTATTATAAGTCTGTAGAATAGATATATTAAGCAAAGTATGGTAACTCTAAATTATGAATGAATACCATTAAAATAAAGACGACTACGCGCTACTACAAAACATCTTGTAGTACAACGTCGTAGTATTATGAAACGACGACCACTATGGCGTTGGGGTAAACCTATCTGCCTCAGACGCCAGTGGTTGCGGTCCCCGCACGGAACCAGAAAAAAAAAATGTTCCGTGTCTGGGTGTTTATCTATTTATGTATTTATATTCTAGGTTCCCCCCTAGTTCGCTATATGGTATCCCATAACACAAGCTATGCTTAGTTTGGGGCCATGTTGTTGGTGTGATTGTCTAGGGATTTTATTTATTATTTATTTAATCAATGAAATGCCGCGTCGTAGTAGCTGTGTTCGTCAACAGCGGCTACATGTAAAAAAGTTTGAGGTGCCATACCTATCTCTTTTCATATATTTTCATCTTAGCGATGATGCTTAAATAAATATGCCGGTAGGTACAGAAGGCAGCAGATCAAGCGTTACATTACCTGTCAAATTTCCCCAACCAATTTTAACTTAATATCGAGGGCATAGAATTCAGATTCAAGTATTTTTTTTGACAGATTTGTAACGCTTGATGTGCTGCCTTCTGAACGTTTATATTGTTTCAAATAAAATAACATTTAAATTTGTCTAGTGATTAAGAAATAGCCCTGTAATATTGAAAATTGTACTTATATACACAACAAAATACAATTTGAAAACAATACAATAATTAATTAAAAACTACAGCACGGCACGTAAACATGTGCTAGGGTTGCCTGCCTCCAGCATTTTAATGATATTTGCCTAGTTCTTGTTTATATCATTTAATTTAGTGATCATCATCATCATCATTATTCAGCCTATTGACATCAACAAAATCATTAAATTACATCAAATAAAAATAATTAGATTTATAGAATGCTAAAATGAACAAACAATTAAGTAAAAGAAAAAAAATACGTTGATGGCGCGGGCAAAGATGGAATTTTTATTCAAAAATAGAATATAGATTAAAAGAATAAAAGTTACTAAGGAAATATTTGCTATTCTAAAAAACAATACCAAAATAATTATAATTTGACTTGCTAATAATGCAAATTACTCTACCGCTAAATGTTTTGTCCAAGTGAATAAGAAAGATATCCCGTCTTTAGCCTTTTTCTCGGGTAATCATTTTGCAAATTAAGAAAATACTAAGGTGAAGCGGAGAGGGAGGTGTCGCTATTGTGCTTCTTTGGCGCTTGTTTTATGACCTTTGTGACAACCAACCCGTGTAGCAACCATACCCGTTCTCCTCTACCCTCACCTCAAGGGTAATAGAAGGTACCGGATTTTTAAAAACATCCTTATTTGTTGCTATCACCATGCTAAAATCATTGGATATGTATGTTATGACATGCTTATGTATGAACATAAGATCTAAACCCAACCCGTTTTAGTGTATTTATACTGCCGTTATCATCATCACTGCTGTCTGGTTATGTTTCATCCTTCTAACTATGTCGACGACTTTGGTTTGTCTGTAAATCTCCAAATATCTCATTTAATTCATTATCATCATCACAACTCTTTGAAATGAGCCCACTGCAGGGCAAGAGTCTCTCCCTGGGTGACGAGGGGTAATAGACCATAATCCACTAAGCTGGCACAGTGCTGGGTGGTGGATGTCAGAATTTTTAGGGCACCGAAATGTCTTTTGACAAACCCTAACGACTATTGTATACAAGTATACAGCACCGGGGACCGACTGCTTAACATGCTCGAAGCACGGACTCATTTAATTCCGAAAGGAAAATCCAAGCCCAGTCCTACTATCCTTACTGCCCTCATCATCATCATCACAACGCCGTGTAATGAGCCCACTGCAGGGCTGTGAGTCTCTCCTCTGGGTGACGAGGAGGTTTAGGCCGTAATCCACCAAGCTGGCCCGGTGCTGGTTGGTGGATGTCAGATATTTCAGGGTGCCGAAATGGCTTCTGACAAACCCTAACGACTACTGTATACAAGTAGTCGTAAGGGTTTATGCTGTATACCGGGACCGACTGCTTAACATACCCGAAGCACGGAATCATTTAATTCCGGAGGGAAAATCCAAGCCCAGTCTAACCATCCTTACCGCCGTTATCTTACTCTTACTAATATTATAAATGTGAACGTTTGAATGTAAGTATGTATGATTGTTCTTCAATCACGGCAGAACTGCTTTACGGATTTGGATGACATTTGGCATACTGATACTGTACAGTCTGTAATAGTACATAAGCTACATTTATCTTGATATATAGAAATTGCTTTGTCTTTAAAGCTAGTACTTAATAATTAAAATCGTCCGTGAGGAAATATAAGGTTTATAATCGCTACAGCCCATGTTTTAGCCCCTGCATAACTGGAAGGTGATATCTTTACCGGCTTGCATTTATTTTTGTATTATTAATGAACAATTAAGTTGTTCTCAAACTTTCCGCGGAAGCTCAAGAAATCAAATAATTTTAGCAAACCCGGCCTTCAATTATGAAAGTTCCCAGGAGTTTAGATTTAAATAAAATGTATTTTGGAAGCTAAGGACAAAAACATATTTAATGGCATCTAAAATTTTCAGAATTAATTTTACATTAAAATTACCTACATTATTTCAAAAAGGGCTACGGCGAGAGCAAGAACGTAGGACGCTGCAGCTGGTGGATTTATGTAACATGTTTTTTCCAAATTGAAATATTTTATAAATACTAGACCACAATGTAGCTAAAATTATGGTATCGATAAAAATATCGAAAAAAATCTCAAGCTCAAACAAAACTCCTAAAGTTTAATGCAACTGGCATGCAAGGTCGTCGTTACTTTTCCCCATCTTAGACATTTTTGTTTTTGTCAAAGTTGACATTGTCATGTCATCTGTCTTGTCATTTAATACAAACCTGTTACTTAGAATTGGAAGGAATGGAATCGCTATGTACGGTGAAGCTATTTTTAATAAATCTTGTCCTTTGTTAATACGATGTCTATCTGAAATTGAGTGATTACTATTTGTTTGTATACATATTCTCTTCGATATATCCTTGTGCTCACATTCTAGCCCCAGATACAAAGAAACAGAAACACGTCCTTTAGATATTGAAGTAGAGCATTCTGTACTTGATTCTGATCATAATGATGTTATAAAAGTAGACAATGAAACATGTTATATTTTATCGTTTTCATTAGTTTCAAATAGTTTTAATAATTTTTTAGTCATGCCGAAGAATTCTAGCTGTTTTACTGTACCTACATTTTAATTCGCAGGATCTTTATTGTACAAAGGAAGCATAGTGATCTGCAACATTTAGCCTCATAATTAGTGACTTACGTTAACCAAAATAAGGCAAAATTAATTTTTCCTTTTTCATAATTTTGTACTTTAAACGAGGTTAAATCCTCGGTTAAATACCTTGGCAACACTTACCAAAAAAGAACTATCGAAGCGTTTTGTTCGACTTCTTGGGAAAATCCACTATGTAGGGATGGAAGTTCTGTCTGCGTCCGGTGGTAAAAAGGAGTGGGTTCATAAAGGGCACTCGCGCACTCACCAAGATGTAGCCGATAAAATACTGTCAAACAAGCAACCTTACGACGATGCTCTTAAGATTGAGTGAAGACTTAATAGTTTCTACTATTCATAGCTACTTATTGTACATTTTTTTACATCCAGCTATCAGTCGAAAATTGGTTAATACTTTTGATGTACTGATAACGAATTACAGTTATTCGGAGTACCAATCAAGCCACAAAATAATTATCAAAGTGGACTGTACTAACTGCGGCTGACGATATCTGATTGAACAGTAAATGAAGATATTAATTTACATGCTTTTAGCAAATTAGAGATCTATTGATATGATATTGTTACAATTTGTTTATTTCAAATTGGTTCGCATTTATGTGTCCAGCAGGGCTATTTGAGTAACTTAAATAAAAGCACTGTGCTCGACGAGATGGCAAAGATTTCGTCATCAAGATCATAGATGTTACATTTAGAAGAAAACCAAAACCTGAAGTTTTAAAAAGAATAACAGTTCTTACACACGCAATCATCAGTGACGAGCGCTGGTGTCGTGTTTTTAGAATAGGTGAATACCAATTATGTCACTCGTCGCTGATGCATCAATGAACTCGATGCTGTTGTTTAGGAGAATAGTCCTGCTGATAAATGTAGCGTCAATTATTGCTATTTGTGCTGAAATTCTTCGCGTGAATCGCGTAGACCTGTATTTCATGGAATTATGAGGAACAAAATCCGTTTTGTTATTCCAGGCTATGACTTTCTTATGAGCAAAATGTCAACTCAATCCGTGTAACTGTTTTTAGGTTGCTATAGTTATTTCGTTCAGCCATACTCACAAACATGCTCATTTATAATATAAAAAGAATGGACGGATATCATATAGTATAAGATGCTGTTATTTTACCTTTCAGTAAAGTTAGATTAATATTTAATTTAGTTCAAAGAAAAAATCCACAAGACCTACATAACTCTCAGTATTTGCTTTGTTTGAATTATAGCTTTGAACACAGTTATGTTGCACCTTACCTTGTAGAGTAACAAATCATGTGAACAATTCCTTTGGCATCCAAAACAGCTGAATTCCTCAGTTCCCTTGCCGCAATAAAATTTCTTTCATATTAAAACACGAAGCATATAATTATCCTCAAAATATTCTACAGATTTGTGTCATCTTTAATGTTATGGTAATGTTATTCCGACAGTGACGTGATACCATCGTCAAAGGGTTCGTTCTCAGTCACATGTTTTTTCCTTTTTTCCTGCATGCGGTGTTTTTCGGTTACGGAAAACTTTTAACAAATTTTCACGAATAAGAATCGAACCTATAACTTTTAGACCCGAAGTGTATTTACATTTTAAGAGTAGCAACAGTTAGGTATAGGATATTATTCAAAACTATATCCCAGCGGAACGCGTCTAAAGTTTTGAAATATACTCGTATGTACTACGCCGTAGCGTAGACTAACTGTTGGTCTAAAATTTAAGAGTGATCTTTACTTAACTTTAAACCAAATAGGGAAAAATCGTATTTAAGATAATTAGATAAATAACTAGAAAGTCCAATATTTCCCTTTCCCGTGGGAATTTCTGAAATTCCTTCCTAAGTGCATCCTTGCTAATCCTAAGGAATGTATGTTCCGAATTCAGCTCTACGCCCAGGAGTTATGGCTGTACATTGTCTGTCAGACACTCAGTCAGTAACGGAACAGATTTATATATATATTAATTGCGATGAAACTCGTTGTTTACTAGCGAGTTTTAGATGAATGAATATGAGATCAAAGGTAAAGCACATGGGCAGATTGACGTTTTTGCAAAAAAATATATTTCTAGTCAACAAAACTTATGTTAGTTGCTTTGTAACTAGCTTGTCTATCTTGACAACTTGCAAAGTCAAATTTGAACAATATTTTTGTAATTGTTCTATTTTTCCATGCTGGACTGGAAGCGAAATAAAAACATAGAATGTGCCAGCTACTTCTCTTCCCGGGCATACTCTAAAAATCAGTTAAGGGACAGAGGTTTAACAGGCGTTGTTGTGGGCGATAGACTGACCCCCTGTTACTGCAATAGTCACTCTCTATCATTATAATACCTACAAATTTGTCAAACGTGACATCAGATGGTTTATAAGCCTCTGGTAATCTGTCAACCCCATAAGGGATACAGGCGTGAAGTTATGTATTGTTCTATTCTGACCAATATAGTCCTGATATTTTCAAACGCCGAGTGAATCGGTTTCCCGTAGATGGACCTGTAACACTTTATTCTTCATCATTAATTTCCAGCAAGTTTCATTGAAGAGAAATATCCCATCTTCATTATAAAAAATAAAAAAAAATGGCCGATTCTTAGTGAAAGTTATAGGCAATGTAATGTAAAATTTCCAGACAATCCCACCTACGATATGGCCCCAAACTAAGCAAAGCTTATGATATGGCAAGTCAGAAATAAAAATTTTGCGATTAAAATCATCCGTGGCTCCTAGCAAATATGCTATTAACCGGTTAACTCGAGGATCCAGCGTGGTCAGAAGCGAGACGTCACAGTCACTACTATTATGTAAATTAATTTCAAACCAAAGATATCTCTGCGTTTGTTTATAAATCGAGATGAACGATATTTACTACGATAGCGTCAGCAGAATCTATTTCCTCGCAAAAAATTTAACGCGCGTCATCGACTATTCTTTTATGTACGCAGATTCTTTAATATTTACTGTTCCATTGGCTTCATGAAATTCGGGTCTAACTGGTAACGGCCGGTTTCAGCTTCAGTCGAGTGTTCGTATTTTTACATTATTCCGCTGACATGACATTGTTGTCAGTCAAGATTTTTGACGGTTCTTATAAATAACTGGGCGTTTTAATGCTACTTTGATATGGCGTAATACGGGGCTTCTAATTTTGGAAAGTAGGCTTGCGTGAATGGAAATACTTTTGTATTTTAAGCGGGCCTGAAGGATATTTTAAATTTTGAATATATTTTAGTTTTTGGAAATAATCTGAAATATTATGTAGTATAAAGAATAAATAACTGTTTAAATCATCTTCCATGCTGGACTGGGAGCGAAAGAAAAACATAGAATGTGCCAGCTGCTTCTCTTCCCGGGCATAGTGTAAAAGTCGGTTAAGGGACAGAGGTTTTATTGGAATTTTGTGGGCGATAGGCTGACCCCCTGTCACTGCAATAGCCTCTCGCAATCATTATAGTCAAACGTGACATCAGTTGGTCTTATTACCTCTGATGTTCTGCCTACCCCATAAGGGATACAGGCGTGAAGTTATGTATGTATGTATGTAAATCATCTTAGAAACTCTCTATTTTTTATTATAGAAGTTTTTTTAACACAACGTGATAAAGCTCAAATTAAGTTCCATTTAGAACTTGTTTAATAGAAATCAGACTCAAATTATAATCATCGTTAGGTATATAAACTTTGACCTCCCACCGTTTTCTAGCAGTGTGCATCTCTCATATAAAAATACTAGCTGTTTCGCGCTGTTTTACCTGCGCAATTTTGAATCCCGTTAGAATATCGGGATAAAAAGTATCCTCTGTGCTATTCCAGACTGTACACTATCACCATGCCAAATTTCATCCAAATCTGTTGAGCCGTTTTGCCCTGATTGAGAAACAGACATCCATACATGACATGACATCCATACATCAGAATGAGACATCCAAACTTTCACATTTATTATATAAGTAAGATTAAAAATAAATAAAAATAAAATCCCCAGACAATCACACCAACCACATGGCCCCAAAGTAAACATAGCTTGTGTTATGTATGGGATACCATGTAGTGAACTAGGGGGGAACCAAGAATATACTCCGAGACACGGAACATTTCTTTTTCTTGTTCCGTGCGGGAATCGATCTCGCAACCACTGCCGTCTGAGGCAGACAGGTTTACCACATCGCCAATTTGGTCGTCAAGATTCAATAAACCGATGTAAGTAATCAACACTGGATGATTACTAATTGCCGTTTTTCTATTTTTCAGGTAAGTGCATCGGAATGAGTGCTACTGTGTAAAACTTTAAGGTATAGTATGTAAGAAATTATTTTATAATCTTATATCGTCTGTAAAGTTATTTTGTAAGACCCTAATTGGTGAAAACGTGTTCAAAATATTCTTAACTGTAATGCCTTCATTTAACTGGCGATATAAAATTACAAAGTAATTTCGTAAGTTTTTACGGTGTCTATAAAGACACTAAAACTTGGAATAATTATTGAAATGTATTTAAAGTGACTAAGTCATTTAAAATGTTGTTTATTGCAAAGGTTTATTGTATAAAAAAACAATACCTACTTTGTTTTACAAAGGAATTCTCACCTAACTAAAGGAGACATAATTTTGGCATTTTGTCTCAGTTATCTGAAATAGAAAAAAACATATGATATTTCGATTCAATTTGTCGGAAAGTTAAAAAAACATTTTTTTATGAAAAAATCGAAATAAACAATGAGTTTTAGAGAGAGTTAAATTTAGATAAACAGTTCCTGAACACTGAAAAAGTCATAATATTGTTGCTGTTTTGAAAATATAAATATATAAATTAAAATATAATTAGTACCTTCGAGCATATGTTATTTTTAGAATAATGTCATACAAATGGATTACTATTATAGACAGCTAGCAATAAAGAGACCAATCCTACTTATTGGAACTTATATTGTAATCTACACCAACAAGCAATGAAGTCGTCGGGGCGCCCCGTGGTTACTGTGTATATCATAAAATATCGCAGGTTAAGCAACGCATAGCTAACTTCCCATCATTAACTTCTCACGATGACTGCCGTGCTTCGGAGGGCACGTTAGGCAGTCGGCCCCGTTGCTGTACTTTTGTACATACATACATAATTCATAACTTCACGCCTTTTTCCCTCACGGGGTAGGCAGAACACCAGAGGTTATAAAATCATCTGATATTACTTTTGATAAATTTGGAGGCATTATAATGATGGATGGATATCTCTTGCAGTGACGGGGGGTAAGGCTATCGCCCACGAAATAAATCTACAATAAAACCTCTGTTCCTTAACTAACTTTTATAGTATGCCCGGGAAGATAAGCAACTGGCACATTCTATGTTGCTTCCATACTGGACTGGAAGCAAAAGAAAAAATAAAAAACTGTACTTTTGTATACCTATAATCATCATCATCATCACAACTCTTTATAATGAGCCCACTGCAGGGCATGAGTCTCTGCCATGGGTGAAGAGGTGGTATAGGCCATAATCCACCAAGCTGGCCCAGTGCTGGGGGGTGGATGCAAGAATTTTCAGGGCGCCAAGGTGGCTTCTGACAAACCCTAACGACTACTGTATACAATTATACAGCATATGATACACACAGTAAGGAATGCGCCGCGACGACTTCAATGCTCCGCGATACACACAATAGTCGTTAGGATTTGTCAGAACCGTTTTGGTGTCTGAAAATTCTGACATCCACCACCCAGAACTGTGCCAGCTTGGTTGTTCATGGCCTAAATCTCCTCGTCATTCAGGGGAGGACTCAAAGCCCTGCAGTGGGATGATTACAATGAGTTGTGATGATGATGATAATGATAATGATTGTATAATTTAGCCCCGTTAAGTTTTTGTTGCGTTGATAGTTTCATCTACAATATGAAACATATTTTGTCAAATACAGATGTGGTTTTGAAGCCTTATAGGTAATAGATAACGTTAAAACTCTAGGACCATTCACAAATAAGTTCAATGGGAAAAGAGGCTTCGCTTAAAAATGGAACGTAGCGATTTCCTCTCCTTGCATAATTAGATTTAATGTTAACCCTTTTCGGTGAAATGTGATCACGTTATTCATTATTTTAAAAGCGCGATTATTATCAAGGGAAAGTGCTACCTTTTACCCGAATGTACAAATATATATATATTGGATTTGAAGCTATTTTCAACAGTCCGGGTAATATTTCAGGGGTAAATTTTAACGAACTTTTTAAGGATTTTGTTAATATACTTGAGGGCTTTCTTTCCATTTCCTCTTAATGAGTTATTAAATATTTTTGAAAGGTTAACATTTATATAATACCAAAAAGGGGTGTTTTTGTAAAATTTTAATATTATGATCAATGGGTTCATGTATGACTAGAGCTTACCCCGGGGACCATTTGAAAAAAAGATTGATGTTCAAAATGTTACGAGATTATTTTACTCAGGTACATAAAGCCTGATTTTTCAATGTTCCGATATAAGAAATCTAATTAATAAAGTATAACTCTACAGCTTTAAGTTCATTGTCATCGAACATTCATTTGTCATTCACGTTCACTTTCATACAATGATAAAAATATATGTTCACTTTTTGACATGAACATATTAATGGGTGGCTTTTGATTCAATACCCTGTTAAAGAGATAAACTTTTCTATTTACAATAGTATCTATTCTATTATGCGCGGTGGAAAACCCTTAGCCTTACAAGTCAATAATGGTGTACTAGTATTGGTATAGTGTTGATATAAAGTATTGGTATAAAAGGTATTGGTATAAAGTTTGCTATATTAGAGGTCCCGGGTTCGAATTTCGGCTATGGTGGATATTTATGCGATAAACACAGATATTTGCCGTCGAGTAATGGATGTTTTTCTTTTTTCTTTCTTATATTTAATGTGTATGTTAATATTTTTGATTTACCTTTACGTTAAGAATTTGTTTCATAGATACTAACAAAGCAAAGATTCTACATATATGTCTTTTTTTCAAATTTAAATGTTTTAATATTAAAATGATAATACAGTAAATACAATAAATTCATTTATTAAAATAGTAAATATACAGTTATTACATGTTTTAGATTTGAAAACAATTTGGCAGAATTTTACGAAGGTACTAGCCATCAAAATGGCGCCTGGCCTATTGCACAATTTCCTCCCAGTGAGAATTAAAAACAGATTTTCGAACGCATACAACCTTCATGAAGGAAGTGTAGTTCTTTCGCAATATTCAGCAACATATCAGTTCTTAATGTCTTCATTCATATGAAATACTTTTCAACCGACTTCCAAAAAGGAGGAGGGTCTCAATTCGTCTCTATGTATTTTTTTTGTGTCTTTGTTACACGATATTTCGGAAATTATGAATTGATTTTGAAAATTCTTGTTTCATATGATAGAGAATACTTCAAAGTCGGTCCCATATAAATTTCACCGAAATCGGTTCTGCACTTCATTGAAAATTGATTTCGGAGAATGTTTACGTTGATGACATTCTCAACTCAGCCAAAGTTTTGACCAGAAGTCGGTTTTTTGAATGTTCTGCATTCGTTGATTATTGTTTTATTTTTTTTCATCGTAAACAGTTTTAATCTAATGGCATTATGAAGTGGTTTGTACACCACAAAAATGTTTGCGACTTAACATCACCCACCCTACATGTTCGTTTGTCTCATAAAAGAAAAATGACGAAGTGAGGGATTTAAAAAGGATTACGTACTGCAGCATCTTTCTGTGTAGATAACAGGTATATCGCGATGTAAAAAACTATATCCTTGTTTGTATAGGTATATTTTAAATAGTGCCTTGTCTCTTCCTTGGCCTCAATGGTACGATACGGTGGAATGTGAAAGGCTTAGCAAAAACCTTTCTTCGTGGATATTAGTTAGGTATATCGCGATGTCAAAAACTATAATAATATCCTTTTTTTGTATAGGTATATTTTTATAATGCATTGTCTCTTCTTTGGCCTCAAAGGTAAGGTAAAAGGTTATAACTCTTCATATAACATTGCCGGTCATATGATTGCGACTATTGGTAGATAATTTATATGTCAAATGTCTCTGTAAAAATGTCAGCGCTTTGCAGACTTATTACTCATTGCATACTAATTAAAACTGCTTGCTGTTTAGGTTAGTTGCTACTAATCATCATTGTACATAAGCTGGCAGATCAATCGTTACATTACCTGTAAAATTTCCCAAATCAATTTTAACTTAATGTCCAGGGCATACAGTTCAGATTCAAGTAATTTTTTACAGGTTTGTAGGCTTATTCCAATCTATGATTGACTGGGTTGTTCAAAGGTTTAGGTACTCGCAGATAGCACCTTGTTTAATCACTCAGAAAACGAATTTATCTATTTTGTCTCCAGTCTGGGTACCTTTTAATTCCACTATGAGGTCACAATGATACCTTACAAAAGCCTTAATAGTCTCAGTAAGGCCGTATACAGAAAGAAAGCTGGAAACTTAGAAGCGCTTACCAGCGCTTGACAGCGCTGGTGACCCGCGCAGGAAAATATATGAACGCGCGCCGATGCGACTGAAAGGTACCGACAAGTTCCGACAAGCTTCAACTCGCGCTGGTCAGCTCTGAGAAATCATCGTCCGATGAGTCCGACACTTTGCTTGGTCTGCCTCAACCTGCTTCCTTTGTGTAGAACGGACCAGCGCTGTCAAGCGCCGGTAAGCGCTTATAAGTTTCCAGCTTTATTTCTGTATACGGCCTAAGAATGACTTAAAGTTATTAAAAAGTTCTCACTTTAAGAGAGCTTTTGATTTTGCTATTTTTTCGTTATGCTCCGTACCCAGCGACGCGATTATTTTTAGAAAACCGTGGTCTTTTGACTTAAACTGTGTAGGATATATTGCAACAAAATATCATCGAATTTGTAAGGATCGTGATTTTGAAACTGCTTAATATTGCTGGTGTTACCGTTAAAAAATATATTTCTGCGTTAGTGTGTCATTTGTTTACAAGATAGATCTTAGGATTTATTTGACAAACTGAAAGTGAGGTTAATGTAAAGTAACCAATAAAAAACAAACGCGAATCACAATAACCCATGCAACCAAGTCAAAAGCGACCGCTTCTCGAATATAAACCGTTTTAAACCCTCAAGTCAATAAGAAAAAGAGGCAAATCTCGTCTCGTTCTCGGACTTCCAAGATTAAAACTCTCAGTTTGTCGAAAAGTAATTTCGTACAAAAATATAGCCACCTTGATTCCTGGAATGTTCCCTTTGACAGAAACAATGGCCGATCGGCGGTTTTTATTTCGAAACCTACGTCGGAGTGTAGAAGGCATCTTTGTTATGCCTTTGTCGCGGTCACAATGGAAGCTTGTATTTAGATATAGGTACAGTCGCGTCTAATGAAATGTATACTTTTTCATTGGACTTTTAACCTTGTTGCAACCGAATAAGTTGCGGAGTTTATACTTTTTAGTGGCCGTGACTGTACCTTAAGGTGATGCGGAGGTTGGGACAGCTTATGTTAAGTTTGTGTCGGTTTTGCGTGATGAAGTGTTTTATGACTTAGAGGAATGATTGTGGCCATTTATGTGTAATGTTTTTTCGATTAGTGTAAGTTGAAGACGAGATGTATGTGAGGTTTAGTGTTGCGATAAATTTTGATAGTTCTTAGATGTCATTTGCATGATGGGCTTTTTAACCGACTCAGTTCGTATGTAGGTATGTTTTTATCTTGTATCTTTGTTACGCGATAACTTGGTCAGCTTTGAATCGACATTAGTGATTAGTTTTTCATATTAATGAGAATACATAAGAGATGGTCCCATATAAATTTCATCGAAATCGATAGATTAGGTACCTTTTGAAAAATTTGCGTGAAAACGGAGAATATATACTTCGATGACCTTATATTTGAGCCAAAGTTTTGACAAGTATTTAAAAATGTTAGTGAAGTTGGATTTTTCAATGCTCTGCGTTCGTGATCATCGTCATCATAACTCTTTGTAATGAGCCCACTGCAGGGCATGAGTGACGAGGAGGATAGGCCATAACCCACCAAGCTGCTCTGATAAGCTTTTAGTAAAAGGCCACTACTCCGAGTGACCCTTGCTTGGTGGTAGGATCCCGTCAGGGTCCGACTGGCTAGCAACCACCCTTCATATAAATTCTGCCGCCAAATATTACCGCTCCGGCGGCGATGTGTTCTGGCAGTCATTTATGAATTGCCAGTTCGACCACTTTGGCGATGGGGTAAACCTGTCTGCCTCAGACGCCAGTGGTTGCGGGTTCGATTCCCGCACGGAACAAGAAAAAAAAAATGTTCCGTGTCTGGGTGTTTATCTATTTATGTATTTATATTCTAGGTTCCCCCCTAGTTTTTGTGAGAAAACCCCTTCTTATTTCCTATTTTTATTGTAAGTTGTTTTGGTATTTTTTTTTATTTCTGTGTTTATTTAAATATTTATGTGGGTTTTTTACAAATAAACTTTTTTCTTTCTTTCTTTCTTTCTTTCTTCTAGTTTCGCTACATGGTATCCCATATCATAAGCTATGCTTACTTTGGGGCCATGTAGTTGGTGTGATTGTCTGGGGATTTCATTTATTTATTTATTATTTCCTAAGCCCGTATGTTTTCATCTTCAACCTCATCTGCTATCATGTGAGGTTGGGGCCAAACGCGGACTTAGTCTTTAATAAAAAAAAGTTATTTTATATCATTAATTTACAACAGAACTATTAAAATAAATAAATAAAAATAAAATAAAATCCCCAGACAATCACACCAACTACATGGCCCCAAAGTAAGCATAGCTTGTGTTATGGGATACCATGAAGCGAACTAGGGGGGAACCTAGAATATAAATACATAAATAGATAAACACCCAGATACGGAACATTTTTTTTTCTTGTCCCGTGCGGGAATCGAACCCGCAACCACTGGCGTCTGAGGCAGACAGGTTTACCCCTTCGCCAAAGTGGTCGTTTATCTTTAATTAATTAATTTAGTCGTTCATTCAAATTAATTTAAATACCCTTCTATAGTTTAAATTTCCTTCTTATTTATTTGTTTGCACAAAACAATGCTTCATTATATAAAATACCTTCGTTTTCCAGCTTGTTCTGAATTCCTGTTCATTTTTGTTTTTTGCATTAGTAATTAGATAAAAAAATGTTTTGAATCTCTGCTAACAAAGAACTGCCTAAGGATATTGATTTATTAGGATACCGAAAATATTTTTTTTGTGTGGAAAAGGGGTGATTTTTATTCTTCATTCAACATTTCGGAAATACGTAAGTTAAGTCCGTGAATATAATTTGGTAATATTCTGAGCTGAATCTTGTAATAAGTTTTTTTTTTATATTGTAAGGATAGGACGTTTGTCTTCCATGCCACCTGATGGAAAGTGCGCATGAAGACTATGGTGTTACACATCCATCCACGAGCAACCTATTCACTCGACACTTAAAAGTTCCAGGACTGTAGTGGTCAGGAAAAACAGACGCAGGCAGATTGTTCCACTCCTTGGCAATCCGTACCAAAAAGGAACTATCGAAGCGTTTTGTTCGACTTCTTGGTTAACTGGTTAAGTTTTACTGGAACCAAGTAGCTCCTTCTAAGTTACAGGACTTATTTACCTATGATTCGTTGAGCTGCTAAATTGATCTATTTATAAAGGATCAGTCACATTTTGATGACCGGCTGGTGTAGTGGTAACATACATTGCCAGAGGTCCTGGGTTCAAATCCCGGCGGCGGCGGATATCGGTGTGATGAACACAGATATTAGCCGTCAAGTCATGGATGTTTATATGTTTATTTAAGTTTATTCTAATAAAAAATATGTATTTAAATATGTGTCATCTAGTATCCATAACACAAGTTCTTTAAGAAACTTAATTTGGGCTAGATAATGTTGTGTGAGTGTCAGAAATATTTATTTATATTTAGTTATTATACTAAACCCGTATGATTTATTCTTGACTATCGTCATAATTACTTATCAGATGATACTGACGGCAATGACAGACTTAGTCACCGTTTGATGAAGTTAAATCAACCCATAATCGAATAAAACAATACCATCACACAATATCAAACATTTAAATTTGAGTATTGTTTAAAATTCTATGTTATTGATTCTATGTATATGTAATAATAATAATAAGCATTTTATTTCGTTTCGTATCTGGTTTTAAACAAGAAAAAAATATTGCAACTATTAATCTTTATGTACTTTTCTTAATTTTCCATGTAAGTTTATTTGTTTGTGAAAACTGCTTATTGGCCTTATTTTTCTATTGTTCAAATTATATAATAAATAGCTGTAAGTTTTCCGTAAATAAATAAATAAAATAAATAAATAAATAAAATTCAAAGGACCACTAAAGAAAAGTTTCAATAAGACAAATGCCATACAACTTTAGCTAATTTACAAAGTTGAATCAGCTACATATACGAACGAGTCTCAAGTGAGTGTCGAACTGGCCTGGAAACTTCATTCAATCCAATTCCTATCTTCTTCATACATTGCTAAATTTCAATCTTCCTCATAAAACAAGACTGCAGGGGCAATAGTCAATAATTTACGGCTCAAATAGGAAAATGGCTGTAAATAGAGCCAGATTAAAAACTGGGAAGTTGGGGGTTTACTGCAGTAACTTATTTTTGAAGTGAATTTTTGCACGTTCGAGCTGTTGATATGGGCATTTGGAGGTTTTAAATTGGTTGTTTTTGACGTTGATATGAGGAATATCGCGCTGGATAGTTTTTTTTGTAACTTACTTTCAAACGTTCAATTCCTGCTGTTTTTGTATTGGTGATTTTTAAATGCAGTGCTGGTTAGGCAGTAGTTTAATCTAGACTAATATATAAAGCTGAATAGTTTGTTTTTTTGTTTGTTTGTTTGAACGCGCTAATCTCAAAAACTACAAGTGTGATTTGAAAAATTCTTTTTGCATTTAATAGCCCAACTCCTGGGGAAGGTTATAGGCTATATTTTAACCCAAAATTCCCACGGGATCAAAAGTTACGCGGGTAAAACCGCGCGCGGTGGCTAGTGGCAAAATAAAGTTTACCTATAGTTTTAACAACGATAAAAACCAAGGGTTTTTTTACATAAAAATAAAGAAATCTAACGAGCAGAACAAAAGTAGACAAATATTCCCATTATACATTATTTATTTTGTAAATAAATGCATGTCATATACACAAACTAATGTAAAAATATATTAGGCAGGGCTCTAACCTGCAACCACAGGTAGATAGTGTTACTAAATAAGGGTTTTCATCGCAATTCTGCAAAGGGAAATGCCATCTATATATTGATTAGAATTCTTTGTTTACATTTTCATATCTATAAATCCAATAAGCCCAAAAAGTATATTATTCGGATTTACGAATCTAGTATATATCTATGGATTATCCTTAGATACTAATTATATTTCTAATTATAACGATAAATTGAAGCAGAGATTGCTATAATCTAAATCCTCAATAAAAAAATTTGTAGAGTTCGATGACCTGTGATTTTTAAACGTTAATTAGATTGAAAATAAACTCCATATGTTACATTTTTTTTTGGTATTTTAGGTTTTTTGATTAAGATCGCTTTTTGATATTTTATGTTATGGTTAATGTATTGAAAGACAATAAATAAAAAAATTAATGACATGAAGTAAATATGAAGTAAATGACAGTAAAGACAATAAATAATCATGAATAAAAATTATATTTTAAAATTGCTTTAGCTATTTTTTTACAGCCTATGCAGACCTGATTAGAAATATAACTTTACATAATATCATAGCTGAGGATTCTATCCCAGCTCTTCTCACACCGCCGACCTACACTTTCACCATTGAGCTACAAAAAATGTTGATTATTATTCTAAACCCGCATTTTTCCTGTCCTCAATCACACCAAAGATATCCTTGCCAATAAAAAAAAAAACAAAGAATCCTTTATAACAATCAACCTTTTTAAACAAAGTTCTTTTTTTGAATAGCTGCCGATGTCACCCGGTCACGCTCGAGCTCCGTCACGCAAAGATTCTGTAGATGACGTAATGAATGATTTAATTAATTAAATTAGTTTTATTACGACGCGGCGGTGGTTATATTGATCAAACGGAACCTTTGGTTTACTGAGAAATGCCTTATTTGATGTCTGTAGCTTAATTATCTATTGTTATATTCTGAACTATGTTTGTTTGTTAAAGGATAAGAGTTTTGGGAAGCATCGTTCCGATTGAGTTGTTTCTTAGTTTATGTTAGTTAGAGTTATAACGAAGGAGGCATTTTACAGAACCCATCATCGCAATTTCTATTGTATATGCGCAGATTCGAAGTATATATATCGACGGTAAAAAACGAAGCTGCTGTAACCAACAAAATGCAAAATGTTTAGTAGAGCCCAAAATCTTTTTAAATTTCGAATTAAAACATATCTCTTAAACTAGCTTAAACACTTCAACCTTGGCAGGTATATTAGTTTAAGAAATATGTTTTTTTTTTTCGAAAATTCAAAAAGGTTTTGGGCTCTTTTAAGCCTTTTTCATTTTGTGGTTTTTACCGTCGATATGTAAACTTTAAGTTTTTCAAGATGGAATTAACATGTCTACAAACAAAACTTCTCGCCTTCTGAAGAGCTAAAGTTTGTTTTACACTTTGGTATCAGAATTAAATATCTGGTCGATCTTGTTTTGTCTGTGAGTTCAATCTTCGTCCTTATGGTTACTGACCATAAGTCGGTTTGTTTGTACCGACTTCCAAAGCTCTTTGAACCGTAAGGTACGTACGGTTCACATTCAGAAGTCACAAAGGCTAAAAATATATTAACACGCAAGCGAAACTGTGTAAAACTTGTAACAAAATATAAATCGTAGAGTTCAGTTCGCTCTACTGGGCTCTACGTAGCCCACTCTATTGCATCCGCCACTTTATATAACTGCAGCTATTAACCGGATGAAGGACTAAAAACGTCCATCAAAATAACTGAAATAAAAGCGTAAAAAAGAGAGAAGTTTGAATATTTGAAAAATCATTCTTTAGATCTGCTTTTAGTTATTTATAAGATTACAAAAAGATATAGATAATATCACTGTGCCTCATAAAATTAATTGTAAACAAAACATTATTGTTCCTTTTTTATTATTTTTTATTATTAAAATGTTTGAAACAAGGTTAAACAAACTGTAACCAAGGAAAACGCTGTGAAAACTGAATACCGCAAAATAAGGACATAAATGCTTTAAAATAAAATACTTTTTTAAACGGATTTGTCGCGTTAAATAATTTAAACTCGACATTTCGGTGTCTTATTTGTTTGATAGCCTATCTCATAGCAATATTTAATCATGGAATGCCTTTGGGATCACGAGTTTCTCAAGTAAAACTGTGCTTCTTAAATAAAAATGTGGAATAAATTTGATTTCTTTTGATCCCCTTATGCAATAATATGTTGAAATGGTGCAGGATTATAGCCTAATCCATTAATAACAAATCAAGAAATATTTCTGACATTCATACAAAATTAACTATCTCAAATTAAGTTTAATTAGAAAAGTGTTTGAGTCATGCTAAATAACGTATAATTAAATAAAAAAATCAATTTCTAAAAATGCATAAAAAAACATATAAAAGCATCCATGATTTTTCGTTTCATAACACGAATATTCACCCCAACCGAGATTTGAAACCAGGACCTCTGGCTTACAAGACAATGTTTACGGTAACTGCTGCACCAGCCGACCATGAACTAGAAAAGGGATTCTGTTATTTAACTGTTACGAGGTTAAACGATTCTCTTTCCTCGGACTTCATAATTATCCTTACATCCATCTGAACTGACCATTGAGCTATCACTACACATGCCTTGTTTCCAATTTGTGTGTCACATGTCACATTTATGTTCTAAAATAATATTTATAATAATCGTTTTATAGTTCGTTTCATGTTACTATAATGCAGACATAAATTGAGGCTTTTTTGTGGGCGATAGGCTGACCCCCTGTCACTGCACTATTATAATGCATCCAAATTTGTCAAACGTGACATCAGATGGTTTTATTACCTTTGGTGTTCTGCCTACCCCATACGGGATACAGGCGTGAAGTTATGTATGTATGTATTAATAAGTAAATAAACAAACAGATTCCCTCGTATGAAGTTATAAACAGATTTTTATGATTTTTGCTTCTATGCTGGACTGGGAGCGAAAGAAAAACATAGAATGTGCCAGCTGCTTCTCTTCCCGGGCATACTGTAAAAGTCAGTTAAGGGACCGAGGTGTTATGGGAGGCTTTTTTGTGGGCGATAGGCTGACTCCCTGTCACTGCAATAGTCTCTCTCCACTATTATAATGCTTCCAAATTTGTCAAACGTGACATCAGATGGTCTTGTAACCTCTGGTGTTCTGCCTACCCCATACGGGATACAGGCGTGAAGTTATGTATTATGTATGTATGTATTTTATGATTTTGAGACAATAAAAGTTCAAGATTTGACGACCGGCTGGTGTAGCGGTAACATACATTGCCTTCTATGCCAGAGGTCCTGGGTTCGAATCCCGGCGGCGGCGGATATTTGTGTGATGAACACAGATATTAGTCGTCAAGTCATGGATGTTTATATGTTTATTTAAGTTTATTCTAATAAAAAATATGTATTTATTTAATATGTATGTTTATACATTTCTTAAGTATATCAGTTATCTAGTATCCATAACACAAGTTCTTTAAGGAAACTTAATTTGGGCTAGATAATGTTGTGTGAGTGTCAGAAATATTTATTTATTTATATTTTAATATCATATTTCTAATTTAAGCGCAATTGCTAACGTGCTAACCTGAAGTTGTCTTCCTTCCAGCAACAAGCTATACGTAAAAAAAATAGATACTAGATTACTTATTAATTTATGTATTTAAATTAACATAAGTAAAAAAACACAATGTAACTTTGAAGTTAATGAATGCACTTATAAAGGTGCAGTTTTTTTTCTGAAAGGTTAAAAAATATTCAGGTTTTATTTAAAAGGACATGTTATTTAAACAGAACAACCGAATGAATACAAAATAAAAAAAATATCTATAATCTTATCTTATCTTACTAATAAAATAAATGTAAACTGAACGGATTTGGATGAAACTCGGCATAGCAATAGTGTACAGTCTGGAATACCACATAGTACATATTCGTCCCAATATTCACGTGGGATTCGAAATTGCGCGGGTACAACCGCGCAAAACAGCTAGTATTACATAAGTTATACAGCGTGATTAGAATATTCAAAACCTGAATTTAAAAAAAAAATGACAGCTCCGAATGACCTTGTCAGTTATTTATCGCACTTTAAACACGATCTTATTGTTTCCTTTTTTTTTCAATTCAAAACCACTTGTGCGATAATTATGGTTCCTGTAATTATTGTATCTTCAATGGCGGCCTTGCTTTGTTTCTGCTATTTAAGATTTGAATCTATTAAATGCTATTGTGGTTTGTTTTGATTCGCGGTATACAGGGTGTTACGTTGATTGAAGTAGGTTAAAGCGGATTTATCAAAATTGAGGGGGAGCGGGCGATGAAGCAAGCGGCTGAGGAAAATTTTTGGATCCTACTAAATAGACACTTCGAAAGTAGAAAAAGTATTAAAAATGTAATATTTTAAAGCTGACTTAATTTCTTTTTTACCTTGACCTTGAACTTTTGACCTTCTGACTCGAACACCGGATTAATTCATGTGAAATTAATAAAAAAAACACTCTTTGTAAAGTTAAAAAAAATATCTCTTAATTTCAGATATTGCTAACATAAGGAAAACATTTGAAAATATTGTTTTAGCGCATTAAAGTCTTTGTATAAGAATTTATTTGATCTATTTCTAACTTTGATTAATCAATTTCTTTCAGGGAGTTTGCCTGGGAATTTCGTTCTTTTACAACTGGAAAAAAACAGAATTATTTATTCCTGTAGCATTTTTTGCATGTAGGTAACAATTTACTTTTTTTAAATCGCCAACAAAGCAGTATCAAATAACAAGTTTATAACTCGTATATTCATGTTCTAAAAAGAATTAAAATATATAAAATATTCCCAGAAATAAATACCATTTGCTTTAAAAATATGTATTTTATTTTTATGATGTACAAGGAAATATAATATTTTCCTTAACATACATAAATATAAGTGAGAAATATAAAAATTCCATTGTAAGTCTTCTTAGTAAAAAATAACACAACAAGCGAAGCAGATGATAATATTTTTTTTCGCTCATGTCATATAATAGATATTTGTGATCTTGAGGGAAAAAGAAATATAGAGATATAATATTATGTGAATAACACATTGATACTTAGACTATTTAAAAAATGTTATTTCCTTAACAATTGTAGGTAATTATGGAACCTTGGCCCGTTTCGCTTCTTACAGCAAATGTGAACATTAAAATGTATTCGTTTTCTCCGAGATACAAATGATTTTTATTTTTATATTATCGTTTACACATACAAAAAAATCACGAGAACAATTCAAGTGCCAAGCTTTTATCACATCCACGTTTTAAGGTTAAGGTTTAGGGCTTAATAACGATGTCAAAAGAACGCGGTTTATCAGCGAAACAATAGGAAGATAGAACCAGCGAAATGTCTCGTCGAATTTAACAGTCAACAAAGAACATAACTCCACCTAGCTATTGTCCGCGACATCATAATGCAAAATACATACCTTTTCATTCTCAGCTTTGTAATAACGCGCCCCTTTCCTGAAAGCGGCTTTTCGTTTTCCCCCTGTGGTGGCAGAACTGCCGGCGACCACGTGTGTGGTCTTCCCTCTCACTCGCACCTGCGCACGCACTTATAAACCTAACTCGCTCACTCATCGCGCAGCGCACGCATTGCAGGTGATTCGGCGGATCCGCTTTTCCGACAGTCGCTCCAAAGCCGTCGCGTGGGTGGGACGTGCCCTTACGCTTTCACTATTCCCGCGAAAACTTCGTTCACCCGAACAAACATTTATTTTATTTGATACGTTTCACTTTTCTGAATGTTTATGTTAATGTGAGCAGCTCATTGATGTATTCCTGAGGTGTTCGAAAAAGCTTTCAGTGTTGCCAAATCCTCGTTTTGAATTTTAAGGGTTGGTGTTCGGATTGTAGCAAATTCATCGGGGTTTTTAAAAGTGAGTATCTGTATTATTTAATTTTTATTTCTTTCGTGAGATCATTTGGACCCTCGTTCGTCAAGAGGGTTCAGCGAAGGCAGTGTTTTCTATATTTATGTCGTCACATTGTAGGGCAGCCTTTATTTCTGTTTCATTCATAAAGTATTAAGGTACAGACAAAGTTGAGGATCCACTAAAATAACTGGGGTGGATAAAACTTTCGGGTCAGGTCGTCGGTAACGAGCCTCCTATTCAGCCATGTATCGTTTATTTTCGCAATAATTTAACTTGAATAACCTTTTGAATATATCTCGATAGTAGCATATAAAAATTTGCATAACTTATTTATTTACAAATGCATAGTTTATTTTGTATATGATAACACATTTATATTCAAAACTCGATTCTAGGTATAAGACATTTAAAGTACGTTATCACAGAATTTTACACCTATACTCGCGATAAAACTAGTCATTAGAAAAACTCATTAAAATCTTTATTAAAAGTGCTTCTACTAAACACGTTTGTCAACATCTGCGCCTTAAGTTCGTATCACATCACAGGCGTCGAAATAAATCAAGACACAGATAATAAATCAACTCGGTAACACCATTAAATGAAACTAATAATTTTACCAACCATTGTCGCTTTGCCTATAAGATGGACTAGAAACCGTATCTATTTTCATACGTCTTAGAACAGAGCGCGACAGATAGTTGGCTTCTACCGATCTTCCCGTGCGCTGGTATATTTTTGTAAGACATTCTTTCTTGAACCTTTTGTTCCACAGCAAGAAGAATTTAAATATACATGTGTGTTGCCAACTTATTGAATTCGGAATTGTCTTGGGTACAAAGATTTATTTAAAGATCAGCTGCTGATACTAGTCTGAAGTTAATTGAGCTATGCAGATTTATTACAGCTATTTATTAGAATATACTAATGAACCTTTTTAAATGCTTGGTAATTGATTTTTATTCCCAAATAGTTTTGTGCAAATATTTGTGCGCAATATTTCACTGTTTTATTCGTTCTGTTTTTTATTTGCGGAGTTGTTAACCGATTTTATTTTTGCAATTAGATTTAAATTAGTTTTCAAATGAACTGATATTGAATTTTTTTTTTTTTTTGGGAAAATGAATATAATTTGTATATATCATTGATTAACGCCATTTTCCTACTTTGTTAGACCTCTTAAACTCTTAATAAGTTTTGAATATAAAAGTTTTTCAAAAAAAATTCATTTGACCTACAGAATGTACTAGAGTCAAAGTGAAATAACTTGTTATAATAATACATTATACCGTATTCGAAATACGGAAGGAAATCAAGTTCTATAATACAACAGAAATATATCTATCACAATAAAATTAAATCCATGATGCTTCTACAGAACTATGCAAATTCTATTAAACTAAGCTAAGATTTCTATAAAATTACTAAAATCGAATAAATAAACAACGCTTCGATATAAAACAAAGAGTAAAGTGGATTCATAAACAAACATTGTTTATTAACACGTTCCAGTGCTTATAAACTACGACCCGTATTTAATGGCTGCCATTCAAAATATTTTGCTTGATATTCCATTTATTCGCGCCTTTATAATAGACTAGCCACCGCGCGCGGTTTTACCCGCGTAACTTTTGATCCCGTGGTAATTTCGGGATAAAATATAGCCTATAACCTTACTCAAGAGTTGGGCTATCAAATGCAGTGCTTTTCAAATCCCACTTGTAGTTTCTGAGATAAGCGCGTTCAAACAAACAAACAAACAAAAAAAACAAACTCTTCAGCTTTATATATTAGTATAGACTAGCTATTTAACGCGGTTTCACCTGCGCAATTTGTAATCCCGCGGGAAAATCGGAACTGTGTTATTCCATACTGTACACTAACACTATGCACAATTTCATTCAAATCCGTTGAGCAGGTTCTGCTATGATTGAGGAATAAACACATCCGACCACTTTGGCGATGGGGTAAACCTGTCTGCCTCAGACGCCAGTGGTTGCGGGATCGACTCCTTCACGGAACAACAAAAAAAATGTTTCGTGTCTGGGTGTATATCTATTTATGTATTTATATTCTAGGTTCCCCCCTGGTTCGCTACATGGTATCCCAAAACTCAAGCTATGCTTACTTTGGTGCCGTGTAGTTGGTGTGATTGTCTGGGGATTTTATTTATTAATCCATTCATCCAAACTTACAATTTTATAATATAAGATGATATTCATGTAAAACAAGATCGATTTTAACTTATTACCTGTAGGTATGTCAAAGTAAACAAGATACCGGCAACTTTTGAAAGAAGATAAACTGGTTTACAATACGGGTTTTTAAGTTTCGGTGCATTGATATGTTTTAACATTGTTTATCGGCTTTTTTGTTTTTAAGTAAAGACTTTTTTTTAATCTTTAATAAGAAATAATATATTTTTAAAGATGAATTCTAAAGGAGCCCTAATTAAAAGACGCCAGTGGTACCTTCTATTATTGGTGACTCATTTCTTCAAAACCTAGATCTTGAACACAGTAGCTATAAAGTAGACTTTGCACAATACTAATATGATGCAAACTATGAAGGTTGTCTGGAAAAGATCACGTAAACTGATGAGAACGTTTTTTCTACGTACAAATTATGTGTTTTTTTTTCTGTTCTATTGTTTTTCTTTTCTCTGTGGTATAATATTGCTTCAATAAATAAATATCGTGTAAATAGAATATATACTTTTTTATACATATTTATTTTCTATGATTTATTTACACTAGATAGACACACAGCAAGCGCCATAATGATATTTTTCTTCCGTATTTACTTACAATTATCTTACTAGATAAATGGTTACTTGTTTAAATGATTTAAAAACTTTTTTCAATCTTTGTCATAACTTTCTCATGACTATTTAGAAAACAAGACATCGAGTATAAAATGTTTAGAGATAAGTGAGTTATAAAATTCAAATAAATAAAAAAAGAAGTATGAATTATGTAGGTATGGATAAAAAAATTCAAGAAATTTTAAACCTGTCCCTAAGTTATACGCTTACTGACGCACAGCATTTCATAATTATTTTATATATACCTAAGAATACGAAATATTATTTTCTCAAACATGCTTGGAAACTTGAGCATTATTTTGACAACCTTCTTCGAGATAAATCGAACTTTCTGTACTGGTCGAGCAGGGACCGGCAATATTTTTATGAAAATCCCTATCTGTCGTGCGTGTTTAACGGCCAAATAAATGACTATGTAAAATCATATTTGTCGAGTAATTTAAGTATGGAACGATATTCTACTTCGCAACATGGCGACCAAAGAGGTTTCTTATCAAAGGTTCAAATTAAATTTCAAACTGGCTAGCACATAGAAAAAAAATAGAAAAAAAAAAGTTTGGGGCGTAAAAAACTATTGTTGTAAGATGTTCGTCAACTTCGTCATTGGATTTAAATACTTTTTTAATACAGTTGCTCAAAAAGTGACGTATTACAGGGACGTATAGCGTTCGGGATGTGGACTATTACACACTCGTGCGTTCTCTTTCCCAACTGTCAAAATAATGTCCATCTCAAAAAAGAAAAAACCAACCATGAAGTTTTTATAAAAAAAACTTCATAGAAATTTTTACGATTCATGCAAATATTTCTAAAAAGAAGCTACTAATTTGTTTCAATATCAGATTTATATAATTTAATTCCATGAGTTAGCTTAGGTTTCATGTCATTACATTTCATTTTCATTTTATATCAATAAAAAAAATCTACTGAAGACTTGGCTGTATGGGCATAGTTCCCTTGCGTACCCAGAATGGGTGAAGAAACTAAAAAAAAAGCGCTGCTTGTATTATTTACGGTTGGCGCCATTTTGTCTATTGTTGAGTTTATTTTCTTTTTATTATTTTATTAAATTGCTTAATTTTTTCGCAACTGTATTGAAAATAACCATCATTGCAACTTGTTCCAACATTTGTCGGGACTCTGCAATGACAGGCTTTCCGTACTCATAATAAAAAAAATCCACAGACAATCAAACCAACTACATGGCCCCAAAGTAAGCATAGCTTGTATTATGGGGTACCATATAGCGAACAAGGAGGGAACCTAAAATATAAATACATACATAGATAAAACCCAGACACTGAACATTTTTTTTTCTTGTTCCGTGCGGGAATCGAATCCGCAACCACTGACGTCTGAGGCAGACAGGTTTACCCCTACTTACTACTTAGTTTAATTTCCGCGCATTATTTGAGTACGGTACTATACAAGCCTTGGCCACAACTAGGCATTGATGGCCCACATTTGCACTTTCGTCCATCAATGCCTCTCTTGCCGGCCGCTGCAGTAATGTACTAAAAGTGACGAGAATTTAAGAAAACTGTAAAGTCTCGTACTAGGATATGAACTCTATTCTACGTTCTATACCTCTAAGTTTGTTGGTTTTTTTAAAAATAATAATACATGATATTGACTTAACGGCTTATATCTATGGTCAACACACACACAGCTTCTCACTGAACTCTGGGTCTAATGCTTGGTGTTTGCGTTCGTTTTTGCACAATATTGTGGAGGTCAAACCAGTTAAAGGTCATACAGATCTTTTGTTTATAATGGAAATATTGACAGGCTTTATCGAAATGTTTTCCGTTTAAATAAAAGACGTTGGCAACATAAATTAAAAAATATTTTTTAAGTTTTTGCATTTAAAATGCCTAATTACTCTTAAATAATTGAAAAAATGTGTTAAATAAAAATCACCCACCAGGAACCTTCCTCTCGTTGCCGGACGAGTGCTCTTAAACTGAGCTACCGGGGCCTGGCGGTACGCCTCGAAATTACTTAACACATTTTTGTATTTACGTTATATTGCTAAAGTAGCTCCATCTAGCTTTGCAGCTAAAACTACCCGAGACCAATTTCAGAAATTGTGAATCTCAGTTAAAGTGAACTCACGGCGACTTCCGTGCTTCGGATGGCACGTTAAGCGGTCGATCCCGAGAGCTATATACTTGTTTACACTAGTCGTTAGGGTTTGTCAGAAGCCATTTCGGTGCCCTGAACATTCTGAAATCCACCATCCAGCACTGGGCCAGCTTGGTGGAGCATGGCCTATACCTCCTCGTCACTCAGGAGAGAGACTCATAGCCCTGCAGTGGGCTCATTACAAAGAGTTGTGATGATGATACGATTCTTCAACCCAATTGTCGCTTGTCATCGTTTAAGACTGTTTAGTCAGCTATAAAAATAGAACTAATATCGTTATAGATATTTGACTTTGATAACATTAAAACCATAGACATTTAACAGTCCCAAAAACGCAGTAATTACTAAATGGCGGTCTTTGTCAGTTCTTTTTAATTTTATTATGTCTATAAATTATAGGGATTCAATCTTGATATTTATAGATTAAACTGTTCCACCTTTGATGTTTCGATAACAGTTTGAGCTACTGCAATAAAAACTGCTAGATTAAAATTAAATAGCTTGCTTGTAAAGTATAAAAAATGACCTTGTTCTTCAGTATTATTAATTCTGGTTAGTATAATAATATGAACCAATTAGTGTCTGTTTGCGGATATGTGGACGTATAAACTAGTGTATAACCTATTTACTTAGTATTGTTGATAATCGCTTATACAAAGGCAATATCTATCGCATTGTAAATTATGCATATTTAGGTTTCTCATCTAAGTATCGAATTGATATAATTACGTAATGTGAACCAGTAGGCACAGGTTCGATACTTCTACTATGCAAACAAAAATGTTTATTTTGTTTGGTCTGTGTATTATGAAGGTGTTTTTTACAAAACAAGAGTATGTATATCGTTTGATCAGTTCTAATAATTTAGTTATATCTCTTTATTTTATAATTCTGAATATAACAGGACTTTTTCTATACAGGGTGACTGGTGGATCACTTTCGAAATTCGAGTACGTGATAATTTGAGATCATAACATGAAGAGAAAAAATATAATCTTACCAATACAATAATTGTGAATGTTTGGATGTATGGATGTTTGTACCTCAATCACACTAAAACGGCTCAACGGATTTTAATGAAATTTGGCATAGTAATAGAGTACAATCTGGAATAGCACATAGGCAACTTTTTATCCTGAACTTTCCGCGGGAATCGGAATTGCGCGGGCTAAACCGCTCCCAACATCTAGTAAAAAATAATTATTAATTATTGACTGAGTAAACTTAACCGAAGGATAAAGAATTGATTACGCAACGCATTGAACACTAGCATTGACAGCAATCCGTGTGCCAGGTCATGCGAGTGAGAAATTTATTTATATTTATTTATTGATAGGGAATTCTAGTGAAATATTAAGAACCTACTCTTATTACATAATTGTGACTAGAATCGAGTACAGAGTGCTTTCCTCAAGTATCTAAAATTTGTCACCAGACACCCTGTATATTTATACAGCTCGCAATAGAAAACGCATCAGCAGGTAATTGCATATAGGCTTATAATAACGAGTTTTAACAAGTAATCTCCCCGTAACAATTATTTTTCCTGATTGCATATTTAAGCTGCCAATAAACGACAGTCTTACATACTTCAGCGCGGATGTCATTTTCCAGATTCCTTCTTTCAATTCAAACTTATAACCGTGGCGTCAACTCTCCAGTCAGCGCCTTTTACAACGCAGTAATCTCCATTCTTTGCAATTCGTACAGTGCACCAAAAAAGTGGTGTACCATTACCACCCTAAGGTTCATTGTCGCTTGCTGATTCATAGGTGATAAAGATTAGTTTTCTTTATAAATAGAATATGGTGGTCTAAAGAGTTTTTAATACTTTTATTTCGAAACATTTCATACATAACTTCACGCCAATAAAACCTCCGTCCCTTAACTGACTTTTACATTATGCCCGGGAAGAGAAGCAGCTGGCACATTCAATATTTTTTTTTGCTGAAATAAATATTATAGCCATTTATGATAAAGACTTATGAATACTTATGAATTGGGTTTACGGTATTAGATGACTATTAAATTTCGATGACTAGAAAACCAAATTACAACTGATATTCCACTTTTTTGGCTCACTGTACGATGTCTTATTTCTTACTAATATTATAAATGTGGATATTTGGATGTATAGATGTTTGTTCCTCAATCACGGCAGAACGGCTCAACGGATTTGGATGAAATTTGGCATAGTGATAGTGTACAGTGTGTTATATCACATATATATTATATATCCCGATATTCCCTCGGGATTAAAAACTGCGCGGGTAAAACCGCGCGAAACTCCTAGTTATTTTTATCGCTTACTTATCGTTGGCTCCTCAAACAAATAACTTAAAATATATTCGTATCTCCATACTACAAACCGGGAATGTTTATAAATATTTGTTGAATTACTTTTCTAGTATTCGCACCTGCCGACTACTACAATCCGGTTTTCATGGAAGAGACTTAGCGATTTCAACTATTCACACATATGGTGTTTGTTGCTTGGGTCGTATAACCCCTCACGTGTCGCATGCCGTACCACGGCAAGAAAAAAAACCGCCGTTAAGTGTCTCTTGCCGTGGCACGGCAAGGTGTCAGTTGTGCTACAAAACTATGTTTAACTTACGAAATACAAAGCCTATCTCTCTTTGATGCATTAGAAATCGTCCAGGAAGGAACAGGCTAGCTTTATTGCCTTGACGTTTTAGCTAGCCGCCATACTTAAAAGTTTAGAAAAACGTGTCTGAAGTTCGCGCACTGAAAGGCGTGTAGTGCTGTCTAACTTTTGAGTATCTATTTAGTGGGTTTAACAATAGATATTCTCATTATAAAATTGATTTTTTGCATCTTATTTTTATGATTTATTTATATAACCAAAATAGTATAATATATAAGTTTAATATTTAATAATGGAGAAGTATGCAAAAAAAAAAAAAAATTTTATTTTTTTTTGTATTTTTTTTATTTGTTTTTAACAAATTAATTTTTTTTACAAAAATCATATACAATCAGTTAACTAATCTTATCTAGTTTCCAAAAATATATAATTTGTTTATGCTTTAATAAAAAGATTCCAGGAAATTATGGAAAAACTGACAATAGGTAAGATTTCTGCGTAAACAATTTTGAGGGCTCGACACGCAACGGTGTTCGGTCTTGTTTTGAGCGCGACACCTGAGGGGTTATGGATAATGGTACCGCGTTTACTACAGTTTTTAGCAGAAAATAAATAAAATTGTATGTGTACTGGAATCATTATAAGGCTTCTACTTTATTTTAAAATTACGCTTCACATACAGAAACAATATAAAAATATAGTACGTGTAGGCAGTATTATCGCTGAAGAGTGATTTCATCCAATCAACCTGGAATTTTTTGTATAAGATATTTACTCGGGTTGCCTAATTTCACAGGAAGTATTTGCAAATAACCCCATTTGAGTTCCAGGTCGGCACCGTCTGTGTCAATGCACCAAGCTTTGCGAAATTTAAAAGGCCTGTGTTTAATCTTTTTAAAAATCTTAACCTATAATATAATTGTATTTTGGAAAAGAAAATAAATAATAAACCCATACACACAAAAAAGGAGAACTATCCTAGTATATCTACGCCCTTAAGTTTCCTAAAAAATATATACATACATAACTTCACGCCTGTATCCCTAATGGGGTAGGCAGAACACCATAGCCTATGAAACCAAAACATATGAAATATGTCCCAATAATTTTTACTTCGTTTGCGCTTTTACTTTTAACAATAAGTTACAACCTACAAATTAAGTTTTTTTTTCTCTTTATTTATTATTGAGGGTTTATCCTAATACAAGATATGTCACCCTCATAGTAATCACAAAATATAATTAACTTAACCTACGTTTTAAACACATTGTAACTATTTTATACAATAATTTTGCTGATTCCGAAGTGGGCCGAGCTAAAATAGAGTTACATAAACCAACTTCACCATAAAAGTTTACAAATTAAGTTTATTTGGGACGAAAATTTTTCATTTGCTCCATTTTCATTTTTTTTGTGTCTTTGTTACACGATATTTCGGACAATTAATTATGAATCGATTTTAAAAATTCCATGGTCCATATACATTTAATCGGAATCGGTTTGGTACTTCATTGAAAATTTCAAATTTTTGAAACCATATGTATGATTTCGGAGAATGTTTACGTGGATGACACTATTAGTCGGCCAAAGTGTTGACGTGAAGTCGGTTTTTTATTGCTCTGCATAGATTATTATCTTTTTGACCTTCTGTTTGATTTTAAATAAAACAAGTTTTTGTTTTATTGGTGACTTTCAAACGGTTTCCATGTCACCTGTTAACATGTACTATGGATGGAGCCTTAAATAGTTCACTATCTCTTTATAAAACAATGGAGTCGGTTCTAGTAATCAAAGCAATGATTATCACGAAGAACACAGTACAGTTTTTTAATCAATCAAGGATAAAACTATATTTGTGCAATAAAATATCTGAAAAATATTACTTTAATGGGTAAAGTAAAGTTTTAAAGAGGCTTGTATAGCCAAAATACGAGGGTCATTTGAAAAGTTCTTAGCCTAACATTGTTAGACTCGTCGGTATATTTTATAACTACCCTCATTTTATAGCTACATTATTTAGCAACAAGTATGCACAGTTTAGTTTATTTGCAATAATTAATTGTTCGTTTACACGTGATACCGTAAGTCAAGTCAGAGCAATTTTTGAAAATGGATAAAATTGAACATCGTGCACTGATAAAATACTTGTATTTGAAAGGTTTAACTCCAAAAGCTATACATGAAGACATGTCTGCCACTTTAGGTGAGTCCGCTCCTTCGTATGCGACTGTTAAAAATTGGGTGGCAGAGTTTAAACGTGGTCGTGAGTCCATTCAAGATGAGCCCCGTAGTGGCCGGCCCTCGACGGCTTCCACTGATGAAAACAAAGAAAAAATCAGTGATTTAATTTTATCTGACCGAAGATTGACAGTCGAGGAAATAGCTAAGACTGTAGGCATCTCTTCTGAGCGAACACATCATATAATTACTTCTGAACTTGGATTCTCTAAGGTGTCTGCGCGGTGGGTACCGCGGCTGCTTTCAGTGGAACAAAAACGCAACCGACTCACAACTTCCCGCGACTGTTTAGAGTTATATGAAGCTGATCCACAGGAATTTATTGAAAGATTTATAACCATGGATGAAACCTGGGTTCACCACAATACACCTGAGACAAAAGAACAGTCGAAACAATGGAAAAGGGCAGGATCACCCACCCCAAAGAAGGCAAAAGTGGTTTTATCGGCTGGCAAAGTCATGGCATCAGTTTTTTGGGATGCAAAGGGTATAATTCTGGTGGATTATTTAAAAAAGGGTGAAACAATAAATTCTGATTACTACTGCAACCTGCTGCGGCTTTTGAGAGAAAAAATCAAAGAAAAACGTCCAGGTTTATTGACGAAGAAGGTCTTGTTTCATCAGGACAATGCACGCGTTCACACTTCTGTGCAATCCATGGCAGAAATCCATCGGTGTGGCTTTGAATTGTTACCTCATCCCCCATATTCACCGGATTTAGCACCGTCAGACTTCTACCTGTTCCCAAAGCTGAAAAAATTTTTAGGTGGTAAACATTTTTTTACAAATGAAGAGGTCATAGCCGCCGTAGACGCTTATTTTGAGGAGTTAGACGAAGATTTTTTTAAAATGGGTATCGAAGCCTTACCGGGTCGATGGAAAAAGTGTATTGAGCTCGGGGGAGAGTATGTTGAAAAATAAAAATATAATCAAAATCATGTGGTTTCATTAAGTACGTTAGGCTAGGAACTTTTCAAATGACCCTCGTATGTTTCGGTGGGTGTGCGAATAATCTTTTCACACTTAACACTAAAACCATCAGATTACAGGCTAAGTTATTTCGTTTCAAGTATAATGTACTTAAGAGCTGACGGTAAAGATTTGATCATTATTTTTGATACTGACTAGGAAAAACAACTCATCTAAAAGTTGCCATCATCTGTTTTTCTTAAACAATATATTTCCGATGCGTGACAAAGTAGGTCCCTTGTGGAATCCTATTGATCACTTTTCATCAGATATGTTAGAAGACAAACAAAGATCTGATTAAGTTCGACTGAACCAGTTTGTTTGTAATTGGCGCCGCAAGAAATGTTTGTAGTTATGTTTTTGAGACGCGATGGTGACTTCAGAGGCTCTGTAATTCTTAAGTATTCATGAAAGAGATGCAAATATTCAAATTATTTTCTTTGCTACTTGAAATATCTCTCTCCACCTCATTATTCCCTTATTGGACACTCATTTGCTTAATTGGTTACGTGAACATTAAGTTCGCGTCAATGCTGAATACCATTCGATGTAGCTTTAAAATATTCTGTAAGTATACAAATTAAAGGTTATTCCAATTTGTTTTTGTTTGGTTTATTTCAGTATTTAATTTAAGTATGCCGCCGGTCGTACAGCGAATTAAACTTATTTTAATCTTTGATATATTCACCGCTAAGTAAAGGTAGTATTTGGAATTTTAACCTCAGATAAATAAACAACGTGAGCGTAAATTTGTTTGTTTTATGGAAACTGCATAGGAAGATATAAACGGAGAAATAGGCAGAGGCTAAACGCATTTTTGTGATATTTTATTTAGAGATTCTTGCCTGCTGATTATGAGATTATGAAACTCGTGAATAAACTTGCATTATTGTTTTTTTCTAACAAATAAGACTTTTAGTCCCTCAAGTAAAAATTGTGCTCCCTTTTCAAAGTTCATCGACATATAGATTATTGATATCTTCTGAACACTATTAAATCTTTGCTCTTCTTAAAATAATAAAAAAAGATTTTCCTCTCAGTATCGTGACATATTTATTCAAATTGTGTTATGACTGTTACCCTAAGTAAGGCTGTATCATCCTTGAGGTACTTGGACCCATATCGAAAGGTTTACCTTATGCATGTATTAATAAATTCATTGATACAACGCAGCATATCACCAGTACCTTTGCGTTACATTATTAGCTATCGCGAGTAAGGCCGGGCGTACACAATTCTTTTATCGAGTAAGTAATGTTTATGCGGGAGCGTAATTATACGGGATTTATCTTTTTAAGCGCACTGGGTATCGAGCTTAATAAGTCTTCTGGAATAACAGATTTCCGCTCACATGTGCCTGTTTTTCTCAGGATGTAGGCCTTTTTGTATCGTTTTCGTATGGCGGGTCCGTTACGTAATAAGTGCATAGGTAAGTATAGATAAACTAGGTGGAAATTAATACTTGAAAGGTTTTTTTTCGCCTTGAAGTAGAGTCGGCTTGACCCTGGAACGGCGTGTTATAAAAAGGGAATTTTCCGAGTGGTCCCGTTAAGGGTCCGTATGGCTAGCAACTATTCATTACAGGAATCTGCTGCCAACTCTCACCGCTCCAGTGGTGATGTTTTCTAGCAATATTTCATGAACTTCCTTAAATCTGGAAGCGAATTCAGTCACCGAAAAAAAAATGGGGTAACCCTGAAATATCTCATGAGATGCTCCTACTACGGGATAAAAAACATTTGCGAATGAAGACAAAACAAATATTAATAAATAATAAATAAATAAATAATATTAAGTATCTATTTTGTTACTCTCTTATATTGAAATAGCATGACAGATTGAGCTGATCTTTTTTCAAATAGTATTAGGTTTGACAGCGGGTAAAGCCACGGGGCACAGCAAATTAGTTGGCGGTCAAAATTTTATTTCAATACTTTAAAGGTATTCTTTGACACAATAATAAGAACACATCAAATTCTTATATGCGCCTACTGTTGGAGATGGTGAGGTGACTCCAGAAGCCAAAATTCAACTCTAAATATTTTCAGAGACGCTCTGAATTAATTGTAATAAATTATTGTAATCGTACAGTATCGTAAAACGCACGCCTTGAACGAAACTTCAAGCGGGTTTATATTTAGCAGATCTTGTTTCATTCGGATAATTTTATTGGCGTCTGCAATCACGCAGTCATTTCCTGTAATCAAAGGAAGGAATGGTTTTTCAAAATTTTATGTGTATTTACTGGGACCAGGTTCTATTTGGTTCTTTAACAGTTAAAATGAGTTTTGTAGTGATTTTTCTTTTAAGTTTTATGTCAAACGAGCACTGGATTAACCTTATATGTGGCATACAGGCTTATGAACATTATAAATTTTAATGGTGGGATTAAACTAAACCATTTTTTATGGTGACAATAACCACGTTTGACCTCAACCTCACCTGATGATAAGTGAAGATGAGGTCGAAGATGACAGCACACGGGTTTAGGAAGGAACTTTATAAAATACTATCCGGCCCCCGCAGTACCTGCATTACTCCCGTTCCCTTGGGAATTCCAGGATAAAATATAGCCTTCCACGATAAATGGACCATTCAACGTAAAAATATTTTTTCATATCGGATCAGTATGTTCTGAGATTAGCGCGTTGAACCAAAGAAACAAACTCTTGAGCTTTATAGATTAGTATAGATTTCCGCAACACATTGTTACCGTAGTATTAATTCCAAATTTGCTCTTTAGCTATCGCTTGCAAAAATAACTAACATCCAATTTATTTGTAAACTTTTACGTTTATTGTTTTTCTTTTTTAAGTTAAAAATATCTTTCAAGATAAAATTAAGAAATAAATCAGATTTCTTTGTTACCCACTCAACTCAGAAGCCTTGTTAATCTAAACCGAGGTTAACGAACCTGCCAATTATTGCCCCAAGTTCAATAAATATAATACATTACTAAACTTATCAGTTTCCCACTGTACTGGATACAGGGTGTATAATTAATCAGGGTACGCTTTGTTAAGTCCAAGATCGAATCCCAAGATTTGAGACCAAATTTTATGTTCGACATCCCTAGTGCCTTATTTCGTATTGTTGCGTCGATCGCTATCAAAAAATTCTGAATTGTTTGCAAATTTTTATGCTACTTTACGTCACACTTTTTTGTCATTATGCTAATGTCACTTTGTTTTTGTAAATAAACAAAAAAATATAAAGTATGTTTATGCCTTCGTTCTTATTTTGAAGGTGCTACACGTGCCTACTTTTGTTCTTTTATCTTAAACTAGCACCGATATGTGGCTGGCACAAGTTCACAGAAAACATCAAAATATTAAGTGTTTTTTAATTACCGAAACAAATTGGAAGTTTTAGTTGGTTTAATTTTATAAACTGTTTAAATTAAATCCATTAAAAACATCTTGGTTGTTGCGTTGCATTAAACATAATGTTGGTTTTTTGCTGCGAATTAGTATTCAAGCTTTAATATAGGATGCTATTAACAAAAACTTGTTTTGTTTTAATAAGAACTAGTGGGGCATTGTCAATAAAATTTCGATCTTCGTAAGATAGGGGAGAACGGGTATGGTTGTCACATGGGTTGGTTGTCACAACTGTCATAAAACAAGCGCCGAAGAAGCGCAAGTGCGACACCTCCCTCTCCGCTTCACTTGAGTATCTGAGGTGAAGGGCGCTTGCACTTCTTCGGTGCTTGTTATTGACATATTCATTCGTTCAGTTTTGTTTTAAGACAGTCGTGACAACGGTGAGACAACCATACCCGTTCTCCAAAAGAAACGATTTGAGATTGTTAAATACAACGGTCGATTTTTATAAAATATATTAGAACGAGATTCCTTCCTAATCCCGTATCATCTTCACTTATCGTTAGGTGAGACAGAGATCAAATAGTCATACATAACGTCACGCCTGTATCCCTTATGGGGTAGGCAGAACACCAGAGGTCATCAAACCATCTGATGTCACGTTTGACAAATTTCGAGGTATAATGATGGAGAAAGACTATTGCAGTGACAGGGAGTCTATCGCCCGCAAAAACGCCAATAAAACCTTTGTCCCTTAACTGACTTTTACAGTATGCCCGGGAAGAACAGCAGCTGGCACATTCTATGTATTTCTTTCGCTCCCAGTTAATAAAGGCCTAACTTTACTGTTTAAAATAAAGTTAGGCCTTTATTTAGTGCATCTTTTATCCCATCATTAAACAAGGCATAGTTATAAAATCATCAAACAGGATCTACGAGTGCTTTGCAATTCAACAGTTCTTTCCAAAACTCTTTGCTCTGTCTTGTTCATGATCGTCGCTTACCATTGAGGTTAAGGTCGATCACAAGTTCATTTACTTATAAAAAGATAAAGTAACACCGGTATTCAATTAAGTAAACACATTAACGATATCCGTGAGGTTGTTATTTGTAAAAATTCATCGCCATGTTTCTTTTTTCTCCAATAGATGTCGCTGCAAAAAAGCTCAACCGCTTTGCAACTAGTTAATGTAGGCGTGCATTAATTATAATGTTCTTCATTACTTGAAAAGCTCTCAAATTATGAAGGCTCTGAAAATGTTCGTCTTAAAACATTTTCGGTGTGTTTAATTTAATAATTTAACTGAACCTGCTGTAAGTTTCTTGTTCTGAAAGTAAAGTTAAAGGTTAAAATGCTGCTAATTTAATGGATTCTTATGTATTGTTCTTCTAAAATTTTTGGACGTTTTTTTTGTAACACTTGCTTAAATTATCGATGTTAGTCTTTTGTTGTGTTGTGTCTTTATTTTGAGTTTTTGATATTTAAGCCCTTTTCAAGCACCAAGATAACGAAGAAACTCAATATCACCTAGAGGTTAAGAGTTAGGAGGTTTTAACATTTTTTTATCTATTATTTTCTCTGAAAATAATGGAAGTTTGTTTAAATTAATATTTCATACATTTTTGTTATAGGAAGCTTATACTAGGTAAATTAACTTTGAAAAGTTGCAAATATTTATTTTAACCTAACACTAGTTAACTTTAAACAGAACAAAATGAGCATTGTATTTAAGCTCTCGATGCTATATCGATCAATTGTTTATTTTAATAATTAATATTTAGCCAGTTTTGGAGTGCAAAATGCATTTCAATGGATGATTACGATAGTCATACGTACATGTAATAGCGTATCTGACCAGTATAGTCGTATATCTTCGAGTTGGTGTCCCGAGTGGCTAAACTCGTGCTTTCGGTATTTCAGTTTGTTTGCAACTGGCTTGTTCAAAAACAATGAGATTCGATTTTTTTTTCGATTTTGAAACTGGAACTTTTTCGTGACGGCCTTATCGGTAGTTTTTTTTTCTTTTTGGAAAAAAAAAATGTATGCCTGTGTGTTACACGGAGAGGCTTATAATATGAAATATTATCAAGATTCTACCGAAAACGTGGTTCAATTTTTTCGAGATTTGTAAGAGTAGGTAGATGTGTGATATTGCAGTAAATGTTTTCAATCGAAATTTTTATCCGCGATATAACAAGGATATAACGAGGATATAACAAGGATAAAATGGGTGTGATGGATTTTTGTTTGAACGCGTTAATCTCTACCGCTCCGATTTAAAAAAAGAACGATTTAACATTTATCGAGGAAGTTTCTAGGCTTCATGAGCTATTCCTAAGGTTTCAGAAGCTGCCCGTATGCAACCACGCAAAACTACCTATTTATGAATGAATAGTAAAGTTGATTCCATATATGCTTTGTTTTTGTGTTTTAGAAAAAAAAAACAAATTTCTTTTTGAAGCAATCATTCGAAGCAATAATTCGTTTTAAGGAAATAGCGATGTTTTTCCTCTTCTGTTGTTGATGAAGTGATTATGTTACACAGGGTGATCGATTAACGTAAGGAAAACGATGTCTTGAGGGAATCAAAAGTACCCATACAAAGTAAAGACTTACACTAACTTTTATAAAAAAAAGTTTTGTAGTTGCACAGTGTACCTATGCAATACAAGACTTATTAATTATTTTCTTAAAACACACTGGTAGCATTTGACTCTAATTGGTTTCACTTGTCTCCGTTTACGCTAACCAGCATGCAACCATCGATAAATAGTCGAATCGACAAGATAAATATTATTTTGTTATTTTATCCAATTATGTAAGCTAATATGCGCACCATAATAGATAGAATTACTCGATTTCATACCATGATTAAGACCACAGAACCAAATATGTCATAATCTTAATAAATAACATACACTACATACCATATTCTAAAAAAAAACGTTAAAAGGCCCGATTTATCGTTGTCGAAGGTAGCATGCTAGCCCCGCAGCAGCGGTGCGAACAGAACTTTATCGACTCGTATGTTTACGAAGTATGAAGTCGGTTGCAAGTTTTTAGTAATATTGTATTTTTTTATTTTACCGTTATTTAAAAGTACCTACAAATCTTTACTAATATTAAAAATTAACAAGGCACACATTTATTTAAGCTGGCCATGTATCAATGGATAGATTTCAATTATTGCTTACAAACCGTCTCCATACTATACGAACATTCGTAAACATACGAGTCGAGAAAGTTCTGTGCTCGCAATGCAGTTTATATGCGTAGGTACATTATATTGGCCGTACGTGATATACGTACCTAAAAACTATAGTTTTTAATAAAAAAAATACATTTCATTCCCCGTAAGACAGTTTGTTTAGAGGTCACATGTTAAGTCCTAAAACCAGCTATTTGAATTTACCATGTACCTAAGTAGGTATCATGTATTTCGTTCTTGGTAGGTTCCCTATTTAAGCTTAAGGTATGTACTACTGTTCGAAAAGGCTACTGTTTTTTTCACCGTTAAATAGCTTTACTGTACTCATAGATATAATTGCTTTTTAGCAACATATTAGGAACAAAATAGTATGTGTTAAAAGTAAGCATCGTTGTTATTACTTTACACAACGTTACACTATGTGGATTACGTATTATATTGACACGATTTCGAGTACTGCTGAAACAGTTACGGTGTCAAAACATTAACACCCTGTATAAAATATATTGAGCCAACAGTGTATCCAAATTCACACGTAAACGTTATCTTTACATAATGTAACAACACGTGAATTACATAAAATGTAAATTAGATACATATAAGGTGCTTTATTAGAACGATTTGCGTAAAAAGTGGGTTTATGCTAATGAGACTAGGGTGCATTTTAAGACGTCATGATATGAATATTATACAGGGTGAACTAAGGGGCGACATTTATTATGCTGTATAGTTTTAGTGAGGTCATTCGTTCGGGAGTTAAAATATTCATGTGTTTTTTATTACGTTTAGTTTGGATTATATTATCACTCGTTTAAAAATATGTATAGTAATTTGATTTATACTGGTGTTGTTGTCGTAACTTTTATTCATTTTGCATATTTTATTTAGCTAGATAACCATTGTAGAAAGCTTGGTATTTACATACAACCATACATATATAACTTCACGCCTGTATCCCTTATGGGGTAGGCAGAACACCAGAGGTTATGAGACCATTTGATATCACGTTTGACAAATTATGTATTATAATGATGGATAGTCTCTCACTATTGCAGTGATAGGGGGTCAGCCTATCGCCCACAAAAATGCCAATAAAACCTCTTTCCCTTAACTAACTTTTACAGTATGGCCGAAAAGAGAAGCAGCTGGTACATTCTATGTTTTTCTTTCGCTACCAGTCCAGCACGGAAGCAGTATTTCTGAATTGAAGAATGCATGATTATAAAATTATTACCTTGACATAGTTTATGCATTCCTAAAAGTGATGATTTGAAGACTTTTGTTTTCAAACTGATTTATATTCCAAATTAATTCTGCACTAAATTCTTAAATATTATACCTTAAACGATATTTTGAATCGAGTTTTTATAGTTTCGAGAAGCGTTCAATTTAAAAATAAAATCGTACAGTCAAACTCACAACTCATAGTTCAAAATTGTTTGATATGATCCGTTGGTTCTTATTTTAAATAGCAGCCGAGATAGTCAAATTGATAATTCTTCTGATTATTAAAATGTCAATTTGCCGTTTAATGAAAATTTTGAACTTTCCCTACATTGAATACGTTAGAATTAAACTAAACGAAAGGGTTTTTAGATGTCATATTATCATTAAAAACAGGTTTTTTAGGTTTTATTCGCAAGATTCGTAAAGCAAAAACCTCATAACTGCCAAAATCATGCTTAAGGATGGATGAAATTTATTACGAGTCAAAGACTCCTTAATATTTTCGATAAGGCTTTTTGTTTCCGACTGTACCAGTTAAAGCTAAAGTTAGCCTTGGAAGTGATTACACAAAGTAATCACACGTTTTGTTAAAACACTGCTATTACGTGTATATTGGTTCTCATTTTGGATATATTTCCAACCTTGATAACAGGTTATATTTCGGTACCTTTTAAGGTCTAGGTCGTTTTTTTATTTAATTATATTTAATGTAGTTTTCTGAAACTTGATTTTTTTTTTTTTTTAAGTCAAGGTTGCTGATAATAAAATTTCATCAGTGATAATTGCAGTCTAAGGGCACGTGTAGGCACAGGCGGTGCGTCGCGCAGGGCTTCGCACGTTTTCGTTACATCGCCGGCTTTACTCTAAACCAGTGTATAGTTCTACGGGGTTGATTTCTCGTCACCAGCCAAATTTAAATGTTGGTTTCTTTGATACGATATAAACGTACCAGCATATTTATTTAACCGTCGCTCAGTACAAAAAAGTAGAAATGTGGAACCACAAACTTTTAAAAAAGTAGTCGCTGTTGATGAACATAGCTACCACGACGCGGCATTTCCTTGATAATACTACGACGTAGTACTACAAAATGTGTGTATTAGCGCGTAGTCATTTTAATTTTAATGGTAATTTAGAGTGACCATGCCTTGGTTCATATGTTAGTGGATAAATTAATTTCCTAGTAAAAAAAATTAATACTCTTTTTTTTAAAAAAATCGTTTTATTAAATGATACTTATAGTGTAATAAAAATTTGGCCGATGACTACAAATCAACTCTGTATAGCAAAACCAGCGAAGTAGTAAAAACGCACGTCCTCTAAAGCTTGTATTATGAAATAAATAAATAAATCTTTCTGACACTCACACAACATTATCTAGCCCAAATTAAGTTTCTTAAAGAACTTGTGTTATGGATACTAGATAACTGATATACTTAAGAAATATATACACATACACATTGAATAAATACATTTTTTTATTAGAATAACTTAAATAAACATATAAACATCCATGACTTGACGACTAATATCTGTGTTCCTCACACAAATATCCGCCGCCGCCGGGATTCGAACCCAGGACCTCTGGCATAGAAGGCAATGTATGTTACCGCTACACCAGCCGGTCGTCACCAACGGTCGTCAGGACGTCAGTATGAAAGCTTTCTTAGATTTAAATAAATAAATAAAATAAAATCCCCAGACAATCACACCAACTACATGGCCCCAAAGTAAGCAGAGCTTGTGTTATGGGATACCATGTAGGGAACCTAGAATATAAATAGATAAACACCCAGACACGAAACATTTTTTTTCTTGTTCCGTGAAGGGATTGTACCCGCAACCACTGGCGTCTGAGGCAGATAGGTTTACCCCAACGCCAAAGTGGTTCTTAGATTTGGAGTCAACTTAAGTTTAAGTTTTTTTAACAGTTCTGCATGGAGAATTACCTAACAGCAAATCTATGCTTGAGTTGGTACCAATGCTTAAAACTTTACTAACGCAAAATTAAGCCTTATTTCATGACTTTAATACGAATTGAATAAGTATGAAAAATAAAATCCAGATTCGATTTACAAATATGCAATTCGTTTGCATCAAAAGCATATAGACTTATATGAAAAACTAGCCACCGCGCGCGGTTTTACCTGCGTAACTTTTGATCTCGTGGGAATTTCGGGATAAAATATAGCCTTCGTCAAGAGTTGGGCTATCAAATGCAAAAAGAATTTTTCAAATCCCACTTGTAGTTTCTGAGATTAGCGCGTTCAAACAAACAAAGAAACAAAAAAACAACAAACTCTTCAGCTTTATATATTAGTATAGATTAAAAATGCTAAGTTCAGACATACAAAATGCTTTTCTTTTCGCTGCCCTCTTAATTAATTAATATTTGAAAGGATGTTTGGTATTGAAATCACAAAAATGTGTTTTATAAAATATTACAAAGTATAATTTTGAAAACAAGAATATTGAATTAATTGGTTGCCTTTTGTTCTCTAATTGTATCAAATTAAAATATTCAACGAAATGAAATTTAATAATATTCACAAAGGAGCGCCATCCCCACCGAAAATATAGAATTGATTATCTCAGTGCCCCTTTACTATTTGAAAAAGATATCTTTTAAAATATTTAAACAACGTTTCTCGAAAGATCAAAATATTTCAAAAAGACGCAGCGCAGGGAGCTAAATATTTAGGTACATTTTATACTAGTCAAAGATTACACAATCGTAGATATAGTTGTAAAAAACCCGTTATTTACCGTTAATTAACCAAATTTATGGTTAGCTACAGATAAAATGCAGTTATTAACAGTTAAATATCTGACAGCGACAACGAAAAAGGATAATTTTTCATTCTTTTCCTACTAACCGACTTCAAAAAAGGAGGTTATCAATTCCACCTGTATATATGTATTGTTTTCAGAATTGCCCAGTTTTCGCATATGTTAGTCTATATCAAAGTCTGAACAAATGTGAAAAATTTCAATAGTGTATGTATGTTTTTATGTTTGTATTCGCATATCTCAGGAACCACACGTCGGATTTAAGCAATTCGTTTTTTGTTGTACTAGGTGTTGTTCAACTAAGGGTATACTATATGTTTCATAAAAATCGGTTCAGTAGTTTTGAGATAGGGAATTTCAACCAACTTTTTTTGCCAGTCGAAGCTGGCATCATTGCGCAACTTGCGATACACATTTCAAGCCGTTAGCGACATCTCGCGGCGGTATTTTACCGTAACAAGCATATAATGCGGTTAATTAACGGTTAATAACGAAAAATGCATATTTAACCTCGTGGTTAAAATCGTTAATAACCTGCTTCGCATCTATAATCGTAGACATTTTGTTTCTTTTTATCTTTTTGACAGAAGCGACTTTTATTTTACAAACATGTCAGTTTGATAGAAATATACAACGTTACATGAACCAATCATAAACGTACCGCTGTAAATATTCTTATCCAAAATTAAACATCTTAGTATATTTCAGTAGACTAATATTTTCAAGTTTATATTAAACGAGCGTTTGCCCGTGACTTCGTACTCGCATAAACTCAAAAGTCCTATATTTTCCGTTCCCGTGGGAATTTCGGGAATTCCTTCCATAACAAAACCAGTCACTCTTTGAAAAACCTTTATGCCAAGTATCATATCCGTGCACTCAAAGAAAAAGATTTTTCATACGAACTAAAATGTTCAATAATTCCCGTTCCCGCGGGAATTTCGGGATTTCCTTCCTTAGTGCACCCCTTCATCCCCTAAAGAATTTATGTTCCAAATTTCAGCTCTCTACGCCCAGTAGTTACGGCTGTACGTTGTCTGTCAGTCACTCAGTACCTCAGTCACTCAGTCACCCAGTCAGTAACGGAACAGTTTTATATATATTGATTTGAAGTCCCGAAATTCAGAAGTCGTAGACTAGAAAGACTTTAAAAATTCAAATTGAAACCAAAATTTTACATCTTTCATTTCTTCCATGCTGGACGGGGATTAAAGGAACAACATAGAATGTACCAGTTGCTTCTCTTCCCGGGCATACTGTAAAAGTCAGTTAGGGGACAGAGGTTTTAATAAAGGTTTTTGTGGGCGATAGGCTGATCCCCTGTCAATGCAATAGTCTTTTTCCATCATTATAATATCTCCAAATTGTCAAAAATGACATCAGATGGTCTTATAGCCTCTGGTGTTCTTCCTACCCCATAAGGGATACAGGCGTCAAGTAATGTAATGTAATGTAATTTTACACCTCAAAATACACTAACTCGTATTAAAAAAATAAACAAATAGAAAATTTCATAATCTCATTTGGTATTGCTTCGATATTTCCATAGAACATGGACGAACCTGCCTTATCTCTTCGGTACAAAAGGTTGGTAACAACACATTTGTATTATAATATAACTATTATTGACCAACAATACGATCCGTATGTAAATTGAATGTTTGTATCCGTTTACGGGTGATACTGGAGTGTTTACTTGAGTCCTCTGAAATTAAGGGCTCTGGAGCTAACCTACCTGGTCCTACTAATAATATAAATGTTAAAGTTTGGATGGATGTATGTTTGTTTTCAAATCATGGCCTAAGTCTGTGTACTATTCCGGACCCTCTAAAAGCATGATTGACATGGGTGAATACATCTTAAAAAACTGTAAATTCAACTATGGATGGCTGTTGTTAGTTTCTCAATCAAGGCCAAATCTGGATAAAATTATGCTTTAACAGAGTCCGAAATAGTACGTAGACTACTTTTTATCCCAAAATTAATGATTCTTATGAGACGGATTTTTTTCATGATAGAATATCTATTCCAATATTTGACAATAGATGGCGCAGTTATTAAAGCTCGCAATGAACTTTTTATTTTCGAGATTGATTGCTTAGAATTTATTACCTAATAGTTCAGTATGTCAACGCGAACTAAGGCACGGGTAACAGCTAGTTGACAATTTCTTTACGTAAATCCTACTTTAAAGATATCTTTTAAGGTATGTCGTATCTTGAGAGCTATCGTCGAATAGACTGATGTATCGAATTAAAGAGATGTTCATTCCTGGGTCCTTATTGTGAAGTAAATAGGATTCTTGTAGATAGACGTGTAGCACGCGTCGTCATGATTATTTATATCAGTCGACTTGGAGGACAAAATTTTTCTACCTTTTTTGCATAGGATATAAACAATGTGAATTACTAATATTTTTCCTTATTTTCTGTTATTCTGTGTTAATTTATGTATAAGTAAGTGATCATGGACAATAACATTGAAAGTATCTATTAGTACCGTCGTTTTTCGTTATCATCTTTAGGTAAATACGTTGTTATTTATTGTAACTTTGATGTCTCTGTCATCTGGAATATTAAAGTTGACAGCATTTTTGCGGACAGTTACAGTCGCCAATTATTTCACAATTATAATAACGCTATACCTAGTAATTTCCCAGCGGTAGAACCAATCAATCAGCATTGTGAAATATCCGCAAAATGACAATAAAACAACAGAAGACGGATGTATTTTGTTTTAATATCCTGTCAGTGATTGTCCACAGTATATTTCTGTATTTAGCCAGAACCCCGATATTGATTTGCCCAAGAGAAATGACTTTACACGTCGAATTAGTGAGGGATGTCTATTAATCAATAATAAATTACGTTTTGTTGTTTATTAGGGGTCTATATGAAAACAGTGCCAATTATTATTTGAATACATACATAACGTCACGCCTGTATCCCTTATAGGGTAGGCAGAACACCAAAGGTTACAGGACCATCTGATGTCACGTTTGACAAATTTGGAGGTATTATAAAGATGGAGACAGACTATTTTTTTTATTACTTATGGATAGGGCGTTTGTCTTCCATGACACCTGATGTTAAGTGAACATGAAGACTAAGGTGGTACACGTCCATCCACGAGAAACCTATTCACTTGACACTTAAAAGTACTAGGACTATACTGGTCAGAGAAAATAGACGCAGGCAGTTCATTCCAAGCCTTGGCGACCCGTTATTATGACTGTCAAGGCAGCTTTTATACCAATAATTCATAACCGCTAGACCAACATTTATTTTTAATTTTTTTGATAGATGTGATTACTTGCTGTATCTCCTGCTTCCGGTATATAGTCGACTTTTGAGACACCCTATATAAAGTAGTTTCTGTTAATGACAAAAAATGTTAAATTTAACGTTATTGCATTTCGTGCTCGAAAGTTCAGTTTGCACTTCGTGCTAAGAAAGTATGGTTTATGAGGTAAATACGCAACACCATCTCGATGTTTCGCGAAACCCGCCGTGTGCGATTGTGGCAAACTTGACCGATTGAAATTTAATTTGAATGAAGTGACATTTGATAACCGTTGCTAATCTTTTAATTTGAAATGGTGTTTTACACAGCATTGTTATGATTGTTATTGGTTTTATTTCTGCAATTTCGTTTTTTTTTTTTTAAGTGGACATATATTTTTCTATCATTTTTCAACATAATATTTTTTTTACAAGCATTGCGCAAGTTTTATAAAAATACACCGTGCTATGATTGAATCAACATTATAATTGACACTCTTTTATTCCAAAGATGAAATACTCTTGTTAAGCAAGAACTTGTGCCTATATTTATTTTATACCTACTTCGTGTAATGTTTTACAATAAAAATAAAACCTTAAAAGAATAAAATGTATACAAACGGTCTGATCGCTGACGAGCGATTTCTTTCAGACAACTATATATACAGGCCGTGTTTACTGTCGTAAATTGTGATAATTTTAAAAATAAATAGAGCCTTTCATCAACATAAATAATAAACACATGGGCTATAAATTTAACGCATATTCAACATCACCCGACACATTTTTTCAGCATGCCCTTTAACAAAGTCAATTACTCGTCCGCGTGTCTATTACCGGCTATAGCCTTAAAATATCGATGCGGTCTGAACTTTGTTACTGCCTTACAAAATTTACGGCTCTCATAAACCGGCTGGGTCGTATTTTTACATGCCTCCGGGTCGGTAAGGCGCGGTGTGCAATGAAATAGTGCGTGAAATTTCGTTATTGTTTTGATAAAAAACGTACGCTTTTTATAAACCAACTCGCAGTTAAAGCCATGGGAGTTTTATGAACTGTTGTTTTTAAGGTGACGAGGTAAACAGAGAAGCTGTTAAACTATTTTAAATATTACTGTGAAATACATCTTCTTGTTTTAATAACAAAGGTGAAAGTTTTTGATGTTCAAATACATTCATTGCTTTTTCGCTTGTTGGGTAGATTGAGTGTTAATTTCGAAGAGAGGTAGGTCCTAGGAAGGAGCCTACAAATCGACGGGATTGGGATGTAAACGGGTGTAACCATGATAAATATATGTAAACAAGTTTGAAATCAAACAGTTCCTTGGTATCCTTGTAGGTACGTAGTCTTCCTTAATATATTATATTATTCGTAACTGGCCATCAATCTTTTCGTCCTTTCCTTTCAACGTGCATCAACCTTTACACTAACTCGTTAGGGCTGGCCATTTCGCGACATTGTAGTATTTGGGTCACGGGAGCAGTGCTGGCAGCCCTGATGGCTCGAGCCTCATTGTACCTTGCGCCTTTTTGCATAATGCACACTGGCAGGCCATTCATACTTTTTTTTAAACTAGGTGTCCTAAAATATCAAAGAGGATTGCCCGAAGATGTGTTTGCGTTAGAGCTTTAGTTGTCGGCTTTTTAATATCGCTTTTTTTTTTACTGGAAATATGATATAATTGTAAACGAAGCAAACGTTATTATAGACGAGTAGTATTAATCTTTTGTGTGAATATGGATTTTATACAAATAATTAATTTTAATGTTGTTAAAAAGTTACGGAATTCCCCATACCTTTTCTTTTTTCATAGGTACCTACTAACATAGAAGCCCATTTTTATTTACTATTCGGCATTAGATACATAAAACTTAGTGTGATTATGTTTCGTCTTGTTATATTTGAGATTATTTGGTATTCAGCAACACAACCTAAAACCTTTAAAAATATTTTGCTAAAAATATATCGTACGTCTAACCAAACATGCGAACCCGTGCAGGAAGCCGGGTGAAATAGCCAATTTTTTGATGGCTCCCAACAAGTTTTACCTGTAGGTATACTAAAGCATCTTCGGTGTTTTATAGCAAACGAAAACGCCTTAAAAAGCGTCTCAATAATAAAATATCAAGGGCAATTTACTTCTCAGCTTTAATAAAGGAAACATTAATCACAAAATCAATTCACAGTTAAAATTGATTATTAATTTAGAAATAGAAAAAAATTTCGCCCAAGTGCTATATGAACAGCACTTCGCTACAATTTTTATTACTTCATAATTGAATGGGCATTCCACTTTTGAAAAACGAAGAAAATACTGAATACAATGACGTAATATTAACTCGATTTTTAAAATTCTTACGATTCTTTTGTTTTTTTTTCTTTTTCTTTTGAATTCTTGCTCTCCATATTTTTATAATGAGTACCGTAATGAATACCTTTGTGAAAATGTAATACGTACAAAATTAACTCTATCATTTAACGATAAGGTTTATTTTACAGTTGTATTCATAATGTGCATTGCATGTAAGCATGAGTATAATTCCTTGTATTAGATATTACCATACATGTTTAACAGCTTAGTTTGAAATCGATTCTAGTTTTAATACAATCGAATTGTAATTCGTTATTACATTCGATGACCTGGTTTTATTTTCAGTATGTAGATTCAAATAAAACAGCACAATTTCTAGAGCTGTGACATTTACTTTTTTTTTTCTTTTTTTCTCAAAAATTTGGATCTTTTATTTTTAACGCCGACTTACCTACCTATCAAAACATATCAAGTTTCTTTCAAGAGATTGAATTTAAACGAACTTAAAATAATGTCATAAATAAAAGGAAAATACAGGCATAAATAAAAATGCGCATTCTAAATTTTTTACTGTCATGTATTTGCATGCAATTTAAGAGCTTACGTTACCAGTAAACAACAATAGGATTACAATCGTCTGATGAAACTAGTTAAAATCAAAACAATAATCGAAAAAATTGCGTGAGGTATCCAGGTATGAATTTATAACAGGGCCCAATTCCATTGCGAGTATAATTAAATCAGTCAGTTGGATAATTTTAAACCGGGTTAAATTTTTTGCGTAAGTGACCAACATAAGTACCTACAACGTTTGCCAATCAACCCTTTAAGGATAGCGTTTATGATGGTATCCAGGATGAAATTTGTTATATCTTTATGTATATTAGTTCAGTACCAATAATGGGATTCACCATCTTATGTCTCGGAGTTCGTAAAACATCTTCTCTATAAGTCGTATTGATTACCTAACTTCTGTAGTTCATGCTAACCTAGTACTCATTCATCTAGCGTTCGTCAAAAAATAAGAGAATGAAGTTATATGTAACCCCTAAAGGCCTTCTTACTTTGAAATTAATGTACAGATAAAAACACGTCAAAGTACGCATTCCGTCAAAACCCGAAGTCCATTATAAAAACGAGCTCAACTCCAATGACCATATCAATCATCAATCGTTAACCAGCACTATTGTGCACACGTCAAAAGGAACAAGTCATAAACCTCACATTATAACTACAGATGTACAATAAATAACTTGTCCAACTACATCTTCAGTGGAGTTGGAAATGCGATCTTATTTTCTCTGGCATAGAGTTCAACGGTTTTGTTTACGTTTTTTAGTTTTGCCTTGTAGTGATTTTCTTTGTGAGCACGCGATGTGTCCATTATGGATGTGTCAATATTGTAGACTACGGACTTGTGGCTTGTTCACACGATTGCCAAGTCGGAGGAGCTTAAGGTTTTGATGGGTAACGTTTTCGTACACAGGGCGTTAATGGGTCGACTGCCAACTTCTTCCATTGTACGGGAGTGTAAAAATTGAATAGGTGAGTATTACGCGCAATAATCGCACTTGTAATTCTTGTAGTTAATATCATCGTCACAAATCTTTTTAATGAGCCCACTGCAGGGTATGAGTCTCTCCTCTGGGTACAGAGGAGGTATAGGCCATAATCCACCAAGCTGGCTCAGTGCTGGGTGGTGGATGCCAGAATTTTCAGGGCGCCAAGATGGCTTCTGACAAACCCTAACGACTACTGTATACAATTATTATGCACCCGGGACCGACTGCTTAACGTGCCCTCCAAGGCACGAAAGTCGTCGTAAGAAATGAATGATCGGCGGTTACCCATCCAAGTACCGACCCCGCCGAACGTTGCTTAACCTAGGATATCGTATGATACACACAGTAACCACGGCGCCACGACGACTTCGTAGTTAATTGAAAAGTTAATATGAAAGTTAGTATGAAATCAAGTAAATTTGAATAAATCTACTTCTATCTTTATTTTACCTTGAAAAGTCTATTGCCCAAAATCATCGCTCCGGTGACGGTTTGATCCAGCAATGTAAATTATTGCTACCACAAGTTTTAATAATTCCTTTCATTTAAATTGACTATAGTAGCAAAATAAATAGAGAACGGACAAAATCAGTTAATCCTACAGCTGGTAATTCAACTACTATCAACGCTATCAGATAATGATGTCATTAAGGTAGCATGAAACAAACCTGAATTCGAGGATTGATTTTACCACAAACCCCAGGAAATTAAATATATTTCCATTGTATGCATTTATGTAATGTATTTCTGAAAATATATTAACTTTACGTATTCGTTTTACAACTAGAATTCAACGCAATTAATCACGTTACGATCAAAATTATTCTGAAGTAGCGTTTTGTTTGTGACTTATTACTGCTACTTTAATTTCTACTTAACAATGCCTAAGCGTAAGGACTAATGAATAAGTTTTAGTAATAGGAAACTTTTCAATTTAAAAATCTCTAATTCACGCATCTGATGTTATAAATTAGTTCAAGAGTTGTTATACAGAAATATTATTGAGCTTAAATGCTGCTTAAAACAATATCTATAACTTTTGAACTGGACATTATATCCGCAATGCGCAGTAAAGCCCTTTCAGCATTTTATCAAAAATAAAGATTTATTATTGTCATTATTAAATATGTTACTATATATCTTTAGATAAATAATACAATCATAATTCAAACAAGAAGCTTTTCAGTCGTACAAGACTATTGATCGTTTTAATTAAGATAAAAAATCGATTTATTCCACATATTTAACTACCGCATCAAAGCAGAGCTTAATACAAGGTTACTGGTGGGTCACTTTCAAAATTCCAGGACGTCATAGTAGATCATACATGAAGAGAAAAAAAAATATTAATTATGTACTTAGTAAACTTCTCCGAAAGTTAAGGAATTCATTAAGCAACGCATTAGCGTAATACAATAAATACTTAGCGGGTAATACTTGGCGGGAACACTGCTGTGTGCGTGTTGACTGAGGCAGCGCGTCGGGAAAAGTGTAGTAAGGTCTTTTTATTTATTCATAGGGATTTCTGGTGAAAAAATTAAGTACCTACTTTTATTACATAATTATGATCAGAAACGAGTACAGAGTGCTCTCCTTCAGTATTGAAAATTAGTCACCAGTCACCCTGTATAATACAGTTACTTCAAGACGTATGTAGATATAGCTTCCTTAGTTTTTACATTTCCTTTGTCTTACAAAATGTTTTTATCTCCTGACTGGTAGATTTGTTAACGTCAGGAAAATGCAACCTTTGGTCACTAATGCTCGCCGGTGAAGTTTTTATATGCATTATCTAGGATATTAGCGTTTTTGGAGCGTTTTAAAATGGGTTGGAGCATGCTGTATAATTTCGCCATTGTGTCCTGGATAATGCAACTAACGTTAATGGTTATCAAATGATACGTACTATTTTTCTTACAACATTTGAATAGATTATCTGCTGTATTCTTACCAGTTTGAGAGTAAAATTTAAAAAGATGATCACACATATATTTTTATTCATTTCTTGAAAACAATAAAGTCTGTAGTTACCACAAGTCTCAAAGACTTTTTACCTAGATATTAAATACTTAAGACATTAAAAGAAAAGCTTTCAAATAAAGCTTTTAAAAAAGTAACCACGAAACTTGTTAGCCTTAAAACGTTGGCTCTCCCGTTAAACCCCAAAATCTTACAAGCTCAAGACCACTCTATACAGTCAAGAGCTATTTAGCTCTTCAAGGACCAATGTACAGGGTGCTTGAGAACGACTCAGTTGCGGCCTCGATTGCGCAGCCAATTGAGAAGCGGATCAATTTGAAGATTTTAACCTTATGACGTAAGCGTTTCTATTATTATGGCCGTTGAAATATTCGTTGAATTTTTTTATTGCTAGGTCAGTGAATAAAATAATGCATGGAATTCGTTCTATTGCAAATATAGTGAATGCACGAGTTTTGAAACTGGATCAGTGATTTTGAACAGGTTTTATTAGACGCTTCTGTGTAAAAACAAGGCATCAACATCTTGTTATGTTGCTTTTTTAATTATATTGTTCTAAAATACTTTTACGTATACAAACGAAAACTAACAATACTGTATAAGATCATCCAAATTTCAACCAAAGTAACAAATATAAACTGCGTCTTTCAATCACAACTTAATAAAAAAAGAAACTACTCAAAATCAACTGCGTAACCCGAGGATGCGACCCGAATACAATCAGTGCTGTCATCGATTACACGTCGTTACGCAAAATGTGCAAGAGCAACTCCCCCTGCCCCGCGAATTTCCCCCGCGACCTTGAACGAACGTGCGTATACGTCACTTTCACTGAAGCCGTCGTCGAGTGAGGATCTTTTCTACTGGAAGTGGCTTTTGTTTTTATTTGATATCAATATACAGATATCTTTTGCTTTGAAAGCAATATAAATTACCTAATTTGATACAGTCACTATATATAGCAAGGGGTATATAGCAGGGAACTGAAACGAGATTGAATATAAAACGAAATCTTCGAAACTTTCTTGGTATGCTATTTGTAAAAAAAATATATTTTAAAATTTTGTCTACATTTTAACGCGTTTTCTTTATCTGATCTCATCGTGGGTCAGAAAGCAATTTATTTAATAAATTGTGAAAACTTTTGATAATAAAGTAGAATTCAATGTCAAGTGCATAAAATAAAAGATGAGCAAAGAACTTCTAGTATCTCAATATCCACGTCCTAGTAACAGGTCTAACAAGTGACCATGCGGCGTGTTCTACAATCGCGCGCGAGGTCAAGAGAAATGTGTCGACTGTCAACGATTACTTGATTACTGCTCAAGATTTATGAGTGCCTGGTACCTTTATTTGATTTTTATTCATTTTTATTTAAAAAAAACTTGATTTAATATTATTGCAAAATTGTTGAATGAAAAACATCGGGACCAGCTTATAGATCGCCAAAAAGCTTGTTGTGTATGTTATAGACAGGGTAATATAGGTAATTAAATTACTGGCACCAGGACTAACAATATAATGTTGGGAATGCACCATTAGTTTACTAGGAGTTGCAGGTGTGCATGAACGATGGTGATTTCTTACCGTATCCACATGCCTTTTGCCGTTTGACCTCCTCCTGTATGACATTGAAAGCATATTGATAATCTGCAAAATAATTTATTAGTCAGCAGCATACCATTTTTACTTCGTCAAATAGTGTACAATTTTGTGAAATAAATTCGCCATATATCAGTATAGTCAGTTTTAGTAAAGATAGCCATATGATTACCCTAAGGAATTAAAATCTATATCGATTAAATAAAGAGCTTCTTGAGTTGGGTAAGACTTTTTCTTGGTTTGGTCAATTTACGACAACTTCAATCAATCAGATTACTAAAAGTTTCTGAAACTTTTCTCTCTTCTTGCTTCCTAATTTTTTAAACAGTAATACAATTAACCATTTCCTAAATATATTTCCTTATATTACTTTTAATATTGAATGCTGTCCTGGTTTTGTTGATTTTTTCTTCATATAAGAAAGAATAAAACTTTGTTTTTTGTAGCATCTGGTAGAAAGTGATGATAAAAACTACAGTATAACACGTCCATCCACAAGATACGTGTTCGTTCGACCCTTAAAGGAGGTCAAATAGGTACAGGCAGTTCATTCTACACCTCGGTTAAATTCTTTATCATTTAGATATTGACAACGAAATAATTATACAGCCTTTTTCGTTTGTTAACAACTATTTGCAACTTGAGCTAATTTAACCAATTGAAAGCAAAATAACATTGAATTCAATGAAATTGCTAATGAAAATTCTAAAAATGAATGTATATAGTAAATCGTGTGTTGCAAAAAGAAAAATGCAAATTACGGAACTCGAAAAAAATGTAGAGCATTTCCACCATCAAATAGAGCAATAAATAGATTTCACTTCTATTAATTGTGGTAAAGATTTAAACAAAGTTGTAATAAAGTAATCAATGCAACGTTAGTTAGTTAGTTTATTCAGTGCAAAATCGATAAATTCAATACTAGCAATCGTCTTAAAAAAACACACTGACCACCTCAGAAATTCATTTTAGCCATCTGCATATGAGAATCCAGCGATTACTAAAAACTAGTTTTACGTAACGAAACATCTGCCGCTCAGTTCGCTTTGAACCTGTTACGAGAATGAATAAAAATATTCTGTACTGCAATAAATTAATTCTTGTTTACAGTCGTCAATTCATTGTTCAAAGTCGGTGGCTTCTTTTGTTAGTCATTTTGTGGTTATACGGTTTAACGATTGTGGTTACTTAGCTGTACGTTGTCTTGCTTTGAAGGAAGGTCGAAGTTTTTCCGGTTTTGCGCTTTTTGTGTTTACGCTTCTTGCGGTTATGATCTCATATTTGTTTGGAGTAATTAAGTGAATTATCGACTATAACTGGGTAATTGCCGAACAATATGACATTGTGCGGTTTGTTCTTTATTCATTGAGGATTTATTGATAGTGTTGGCTGCAAAACCCGTTTGACTGTCTAATAGGAGGAATTTAAATATCAAAGAACTACAACCATTCACGTTTTTTCATATATCTTATAATTGATTTGTCCTTTTAAAGCTCGCGAAATGTTAAGTTTTAGATAAAACCATAAATCAATGTGTTTAAACAGTCTTTCCAATGGATTACTTAATCGAATATAAAGGCGTCGGCACAAAGCTATCAATGACAAAATTCTAAATAGAGAGAAGCGGTTATATTCGCGTTACAATCGTTAACTACCGATTTTACTGTCGCTACGGTTACGACATCTAAAAACAAGTCGATTTGGCTCGATGCCTGTCGATGCTATGCAAATGCCAATGTAAAATCTGTATTGTTATCTATTTTTGGGGCAAAGTACGTTCACACTTTGAATGCATTCAAGACAGCTTGAAGCTTGCGAGCGCTGTTGTAGATAACATCAATTTGTCGCAACTTGAATGTCAGCTTATGCATCGAGCTTGATAGAAAGGATAGGTTTGAACTGTGCATGCTATCGTGCATATACATGAATGTAAGAGGTTTTCGTTAACCTAATCGTGATTGGAATCGATGTTGATTTGAAAAGCGTCTATAAATTCAGCTACAATGGGTTCTGTATTTGAAATGTTGATTTGATAAAAAAAGCTTTTTTTTTATTTAAAAACCCACAGTAAAGATATTTTGAGATTGATTGATTGATTTCTCTAGAGGTTTTGCTTTAGAGATAACAGGTGATAGACATAGATATCTCGTTAATAAACTAGCTCGAATTTTATTATTTATGTCCTACGTTGACCTTGATCACCTAACACTTCAAAGTAAATATAGATCACCTGGGCTCGTAAAGAAACTGGGTTGAAAGAAAAGATTTATTGATTCGTTCCTAGATGTATTTTCTCTGAATGATTTGTGGAATATAATAAAACTTTAGACATGTCATTGTGTTCTCTCTACTAGAAGTTACAAAGTACTATGCTAAGTTGGGTAGAAGTAGCATCCCTGTTAAAAAAGAATTCTTTTTTGCATTCCTATATTTTTGTATACTGCACTGCGATTAGTAATAGAAAACAGAATGGTGGTTTAAAAACGAACAGTGGAGTCTGTTTCGCTCGGGTTTCTTGGAATTCTATCCCGACAGAATTCCGATATTTTTGTCCTTCAAAATGCTTTATTGCGTTTTGTTTGAGTCTGTCAATTTTGTTTTATATTGACAGATGGCTAATATTTTAGAAATAATGGTAATCTGACTCTGTTTCGCATATTTTATTATTTTTATTTCATGGTTCCATTTTATACTAGCAGCTTATTCGGGAATATTACTATTGTGACACAACCAGTAAAATTATCCGACGTTCTATAGATAATGTACATGTCAACACCTATATTTTATATCAACAATATTTTTCCGGCGTTGATCGTTAACTCGAACTTTACCACCTATAATAAAAGGGTAATTTATCCAATTATGTCCCACCATAATACTGAATCTACAAAAATGCACAGTTTTTGCTACCTCAGGGTATTTTGCTGGACAATGGCAATCATAATTTAAGATGTTGTACTTCAGAATATGTAATGAGGATGTCTTGCAAAACCTGTCCTCTGTGTGGTCACCAAATGAACTGGCGTTGATGTGGTGATATTACAATATTTGGATATACTTTCGGGAAGTGATCAAGATACTTGAAATTTGGAAATATTTGAAACAGTTTCTCCTGATTTCAAGGTTATTGAAGAAGTTAATCTAAATAAGTTATGTCACATGACGAATATGTTTATTATAAATTATGGAATTCCCATTGCTCAATCTTCTGCTTTGTTGAATCCCATCCTATCTATATTTACATTCCAATAGTCTGAACATGCAAAATAAGCTTAAACTTAAGAAATTATGACAATGCAAATGTATTATTGGCATAGTTTAACATTTTCTTTGTTCATGTTTCTCATAGTTTCATATTCTTTTCCTCATAAAAATCTTAAGTTAATCCATTATTCAAATTCAGAATGGAATACGTGTTGGATAATGTAATGGAATATTTTCGGTATCAGTCTCGAGAAGTCTATTATGCTCTAAAAAAAAATTTGGCCGTAGGTACGTATGTTCTGTCTACATTATAGTTATTTTACATCAGTCAGAATTGGTATCGGACGCGGATGGGGTTTATAAATTGTTTTAGGTCTTAATTTATAATGTGATAAGACTAAAAGTGACACTTCAACATTTTTGTGGATTTCCTTTTTGTCATCCTATGTGAGAGATTTTAGACTATTCAGTAAGTTTCTAAATTTTTATCAAACGTCCACTTTCATATTAAATTAAAGGAAGTATATTTAATAACATTTTTACAATTTTTGTTTTGTTAACCTGTTTGACCGATTCATGCTGGTTCAGAATGCGGAACTTTATTCCTAATGCTCATATGAACGCATCATACCTATTTACAAGAAACTTCACAGAGAATTTAAGCGTGTAAAATTCATTTAGATCTGTAGCGCAGTGTCCGCACTAAACCATTTAAAATGGTTCTGTTTCTAGTTAAATCGTGATTACTTGATTAGTTAACTGCCGTGCCGGGTTTTAATTTCATTTAATTACCCTTTTAAGTGAAACCGAGATGCTGTGATGCGTTTTTGTTTCTCCTACCATGCGTACAAAAGCACTTTTATAAAGTAGCCTGTTAGAAATAACTCTACGTTGATTGGGTTCAGGAGTTATATTATTTTTATTTTTTTATTCAGGTTATTTTCATTAAGACTGTTTTGCTGGCTGTACTTTTTATAAGCAATGTTTATGCCATAGAAATTAATAATATTATTTTGACGGCTTTTCTCTTTGAGAGTTTTGTAATTGTACAATTATTTACGATTATTTTAGTACTGGTAATTTAATAAATAGTTATTATGAGGCAACTATTATTGCCTTTTATTCGATCGTATAATAAATTGTAGTTTAAATTTTAATTTAAGTAATTATAAGTTATGAATACAAGCTTTAGAAATTTATAAATAAAATTCAATTTTACAAGATTAACATTTTATGGTCCATGGTACAGGGTGTTCTTAAAAATGAAAATCAAAAATTCAGATACGATTAAAGTCAAGTGTAAATAAAATGAAAGTTAGTAAAGTTTGTAAGTTTTGTTAAAACGCCCATGCTGAGATGATAAAAGCGCAATGAGCTTAACGAGGAACTATCTAGAAATCAAAATATTGCCGCTATAAAATAAATTTCCGAAATGACGATTTTTTTTGATTAATCTAAAATTGAAAATGGAATAAAATTCAAGAAAATTAATGACCTGTCTTGATAGATGTAGAGTCATCAACAAATAGAGCTCTATTCCGTCTCTGGATAACCACGTCGTAAATGGCAACTTGTTTCAGTGACAACTGACTAAGTGTTTCATAATGAATGAAACGTTTTGAAAAAATTGAGTTGGATTTTATTGTTCTATTCCAAAATCACCTACGCGAGTCTAAGTAGAGTGTCCGTGACTGGACTTAAATCCTGCCTGTAATAATAATCGTTACTTCATATATGAAAAGGGACATTCTTTTCAGCTGTGCGAGCACAAAACTTCATCGACTCGTATTGTTACGAATGTTCGTATAGTATGGAGTCGGTTTGTTAGCAATAATTGAAATCTATCCATTGCTGCACGGCCAGCTTAAATCAATGTGTACCTTGTTAATTTTGAATGTTTGTAAACATGTCGTATTCTTAAATGACTGTAAAATAAAAAAGTACAATGTTACTAAAAACTTGCAACCGTCTCCATACTATACGAACTTTCGTAAACATACGAGTCGATAAAGTTCTGTGCTCGCACTGCTGAATAGTATAAATACGGAAAGGATGATGGAGTATTATTTTTGTTGTATCTTTTTTATGCTACTATTTATTTAACAAATTTATAAAGAGTGCATAGAAGATTAGCAATCTTAATTTACTTTTTAGAATTAATTTCAAACCAAATTCCACCATTATAATCCACAGAAAACATCTAAACACGAAACCAAACCTGTATTTTTAGAAGTAAAACCAAACAACTCTTTCAAAGCCAGAATCATTGCCAGTTTATTAATAGACTTTTTTTTACAGGTAAGTCCAGTCCCGACCAGTTTTCTAGACTGGTAAGTGTGCACCGAGCCTTCTAAATGATAGGTGGGATTCCTGACGGGATGTGAGGAATTCAGTTTCCCTTTTCTAAATGTTCATGCCCTTAAGGGTCTGTCTAGAGGTACTGTATTAGGGCTTGCTCTGATGAATGAGTACTTTGTACTGAGCATTACTTTTTTTATAGATGTTTAATTCTTTCAAAGGGATATTGATTGCGGTAGACGGGTTAAATCAAAGGATTTTTTGTCGTGATGTGTATGGGATGTAGTATGTTAGACATGCTTAAGTTAGATTCCAATTTTAAGTGTTTTCTTTTTGTTTGTTCTGGAAGCCAATTTGAAAAACAAGAAGAAAAGACAAGTTGATATGAAGTTGGCTTGATGACGTTGAAATAATTAATTTGACTGGCGTCAGCTGTTAAACATGGCTCGCGACATTTGAATTACTGTATTTTATCTTTTGGTAATAATTGAGAATTCGTAGTTGGTGTGTAAATTTTTGTTATTTATTTAAAAAATGTTATGGATGGAGCTTCCTATAACAATAGACATAGAATAAGCTGCCTTAGTATTATCTATACAGACAACATCATTGATTCTATTCTATTAATGCAAGATGCTTTTAACATCCGATGCAATTATTTTGTTTATATTATTAGAGTCCATAGTAAACATTTTATTATTCACACCGACAAATATATTGTGCCTTGCAAGTAAATGTTAACTATTTGAAACCTAACTAACCTGTAAGATTGCATCATCACAAGTCTTAGCTTCAATGATTTTAATAATAATAACCTTAAAAATAATGAGATATCGCAATATCCATTTGTACGAACATCCTTGAATCAAAGTCTATTATCATCATCGGAATTGTTAACAATGATGGTAGTTCTTTCAAAGCGGTTCTTCAATAAGTGTATGAGCTCATTAAAAACGTATTTAACTTAGCCTTTTAAAAATGCATCTTAGTTTTTTTTTTGTCAGAGGCCAGTATTCTTAAGTATGAAAAAGTATTTATCATGGCTGGAAAAAAAAGATAAAAAGTAGATATCTTTTTTTATTGGAAATAATGTTTCAACATATGAACATGAAACATAGAAATACAGGCTAGTTCTCAATATAAAATTCTGTAATATAAAAAACAAACGCACAGAAAACGTAGGAAAACAAGCAAAAAATTACAAGTATTGTTATATGTTATTAGGATCGAATTTCATATGCCTGTTAACTAATATAACGCTTTATTAATAACATGGTGTCATAAACTGTTACTGGGGAACATTCAACTAATGGTGGCTTCTCACTGCGCGTGTTAGCCCATGCCGCGCCGCGCCGCGCCGCGCCCCGCGCAGTATGAAAAGCGTAGTAGCACGCGCAGGGAGAAGCCACCTTAGCCCGCGCCGCGCCGCGCCGCGCCCCGCGCATTGTGAAGAGCTAGGCACGTCGCGGCGCGCCCTACCCGCTAAAAGTCGGTAGCTTCAAACGCGCCGCGCCGCGCCTCCCCTAGCTCTTCACACTGCGCGGGGCGCAGCGCGGCGCGGCGCGGCGCGGGCTAAGGTGGCTTCTCCCTGCGCGTGCTACTACGCTTTTCATACTGCGCGGGGCGCGGCGCGGCGCGGCGCGGGCTAACACGCGCAATGAGAAGCCACCATAACATTGAGAGTTTCTGATCTAGTTCGTAAAATGTACCTACTATATTAATTCTATTAAATTATAGCATAATTATTAGCGCGCGCTAATGGTTGTTTTTCAGATGCCATTTCAGTGCCCTAAATATTCTTACATTAATCAACCAATACTGGGTCATTGTATGGGTTTACGCTCAAAACCTCGTCGTTACCCAGGGGATCGCTATCAAAATATTTTCTCTGATTCTCTTTAGGTATAAGATATACATACATACATACATAACCTCACGCCTGTCTCCCTTTGGGGTAGGCATAGACAAGGGAACACCAATTGCTGCGATCCAGACATACCTCTTTCGCTTCTTCCACGTTCATCAATCTTTTCATACATGATCACCGGTTACGGGTACTTTTGACTAGGCCCTTTTTCAAAATGTCGCCAATTTGATCGGCATACGTTCGCCTAGGCCGGCCCCTTCCAACAACATTATCTATTCCTGTTCTGTACACCTCTTTCGTAAATCTACTTTCACTCATCCTTTCCAAATGCCCAAACCTCCGTAGCATACCTTTATATGATATACACTTATTGAAAGACAAAAACTTGCAAACTTGGTATTACAAAGTATTAATAGTAGACCGAAAGAAAAGAACCAGTAGGGAAACTCTCAGCAAAATTGCACATTAAATACCTAATATTAATATACATTTCCAGCAAGATCTCTCAATCAAAATGATAAATGTGCTTTCGACTATTTAAATATACATACGTACTTACTTTTAAATATTATGTTTAAAACATACAAGTACCTACTTTGAGTAATATAATCATTATCATTGAAATGTCATTACAGAAATAAAAAGTACTTGTATTCAAGGTGTGAATTAAAACGTTTAAAACTAACGTCATAACCAGTTTCAATAGAGGGCAACGCGCAATTAAAATATCATTCTATAATGAAGACACTGAATCTACATAATTATTTAAAATGAAAACATTAAATACTTAAGTTGAAAATTTAAGTTTGCGTTACAGAGAAAGGGATCTTTTGATAGCTTTTATTATAAGCACCTAAGGTTGTATTTAAGTCAGCAACGAGTTTTGACTTGCTTGGATGTGTTATTTTAAAACAGGTATTGTTTCAGGATTTCTTTTGAAATATCCTTGCTATGATAGCACGTCTGTAAGTGCTGTGTTTTATAAACTATTCCAAGCTAAATTCAATGAATTAGTTTAAACAAAGTATGATAATCGTTTTATTTTATAGGAACTTCTTTAAATAAAAATAAAACAAACGTTTAATTTTATTCACTTACTTATATTATATTGATTAAAATGATAGAGTTTAAATTATGACTTAGGCATAAACTACATTATAAACATTGCAGAAATATTAATACGAGTATATACAGTAGGTGTTGATGTTGATGCAAAAGAATCTCAAATATTTGAATAGCAAAAAGAATCTATCAATCTAATCTAAGTACCTTTGCAAGACTATCAATGCCTCAAAGAAAAACCCTTCAGTATCACTTAAAAACCTGAACGCAACCCTAAAACCTTTCACAGGCAAATCAAAACCTCTTAAAAAGACTCCCCGACTACAATCAACAACTCGGACTATCGCAAATCAAATTAAGAACGTTCTAGCACTTGTTAAAATCCGCATTTTCAAGGATTTATTTCTAGCCAGTAATTATCCGTTTAATGATCGTAGTGAAATTAATTACGAACAGGACCTGTCTCTAATTGTCAGTTTAATGAATTTAAGCCGGCGCGGTGGCAGCCCTATCTCTTGGGGAAGCGTTTGTTGACGCGGGACCGACTGCTTGCGTTTTTAATTGTATTATTCGACGTGGTACACTTAGTTAGAGCAGTGGTTTAGAAGATAGTTTTACCTCCTTGTGAATCGAGTAGTTTTGTCTTGAAAATTGAAAAGCTTAAATATATTCGATGTTTCTTCAGATGCAAGAGCATTGTTTACTTCGTAACACTTTGTTAAACTTCGTAGAACAACTTCGTAGACATCATAGTTCGCTCGCTGTATATCATGTACATACATACATAACTTCACGCCTGCATACCGTATGGGGTAGGCAGAACACCAGAGGCTATAAAACCATCTGATGTTACGTTTGACGCGTTTGGAGGAATGGGGTAGAAAACTGCCTTCTTATTGACCCATAACAACTGTCAAATACCATAGTAAAAGTTAATTTTATAGTGATATTGATCAAAAAATTAGAAATGTATCATTCCGTAGTCATAAGTTTTATAGAAAATGGATACCACAGTTTTTCTGAGGATATACACATGCGGAACTTGTGGATATTACTTGATTTAAACTTTTGTGGAAATGTACATAATTATTACGGTCCACATTTTTCATATTTTTATGCATGTGCTTACATTATTTTATAGGTTTACCCCAAAATAGAACACAGAACAAGCAATTTCGATTACAACTTGTTCATTTGATAGTTTGTTACGTGTCAAGCGTATAAAGCGATATCTATTTAGAGCTTTTGGTTTTCTTCTCCATTATAATGATGGACAGAGACTACAGGGGGTCAGCCTGTCGCCCACAAAAACGTAAGTAAAACCTCTGTCCCTTAACTGACTTTTACAGTATCCCCGGGAAGAGAATCAGCTGGTACATTCTATGTTTTTTTTTTATATAAATTACGGTTATATTTATATTTTTTTTGTAACAGAAGGTTTAAAGGAAGTTCATTTATTCTTAATGTGCTTCCCCTTGCGTAAGCCATATGTTGAATATTAATATATTTACAAACAACATTAGTACGAAAACACCTGCTCAGTATTATGTAAACCTGGATTGGTATGACAATTTACATTAAAGTAAACATACACTTCCAGTAACTGACAGGGTGCCGCCGTCGACGATGAAACGTCTGGGAGGACATCATAATCATCATCATCATCATCATCATATCATCATCTTGTCGGTTAACGGGCAAAGGATGCAGAACTAATGATGAGACAGCTTTTATTGATATCATGGTTCATATTTTGTATTTAATGTTTTAAATGGATTTTATTTCGACGTTTCGGTATCTATATGGACACCATTGTCCCTTTAGAGTGAATAAGGGAATATATAGACGTTACTGTAACAGTGGAGATTGTGATCTATTATCTTTTTTATCTTTCCTTATAAGCTAGGCCACTGGTATAAAAATTATGAATCAATAACTATAAAGCATTTCCTGGCACAAACTCTATTAATAAATTATTTAACTTTTTTTTTTGAACACGATTTTTTGCCAATGATGCCAATGAAACACACTTTTATTTTCAGGATTCATTGCTGCATTTATTTACGGCATCGTAAATGTTTATGTTGTAGGAGTACATGTAAAAAATATAGTATTTTATCCGCATTATCCTCTTAAGTACTTAAAATAATCACGTTAGCAAGTATATACCGGTTATGAGTGATTGTCTCCGCCATTAGCCCGTAACCTTGATTTTTAAATGCAGTTTAACTACTCATTTATGAATCGATGGGGTGCTCGGATGGTTGGTAATAATCGTTGTTCGATGCTTTCAATCGATTAACATTGAACACAAACTTACGTCTACTTCCCTTGAATTGACTCATTATGGTGTCGTTTCTTTTTTGTTACAATACAGCCGTTACAAGAGAATGTTACTACGCTTTATGTCCGTGAATTAAGACATCTATAAATAAATGAATAAAATCCCCAGCCAATCACACCAACTACATGGCCTCAAAGTAAGTATAGCTTGTGTTATGAGATACCATGTAGCGAAGTAGGGGGAACCTAGAATATGAAATACATATATCCATACGAATATAATAATGCTGAAGAGTTTGTTCGTTTTAACGCGCTATTTCTCTTTTCTCTATTTATCCAGGATGACTTGAAAAAACCGATCAAAAAGGTTATTTATTTCAATTTATGAATGTTAAAAACTTAAAAAATAATGTGTTAGTATCATTAAATAAATAAATAAAATCACCAGACAATCACACCAACTCCATGGCCTCAAATTAAACAAAGCTTGTGTTATGACATACCATGTAGCGAACTAGGGGGAACCTAGAATATACATAATAGATATATGTATTGGTAGGTAAATGCCCAGACCCGGAAACATTTTTTTTTCTCGTTCCGGGCGGATAGCTTTACCCCATCGCCAAAGCGGTTGTCATTTGGAGTCTCCGGTGAAACTCTATATGCTGCCATCGCAATGATAGCTAGCTGTAGGTACTATAACTTTGACGCGACCCTGCTATAATATGTACAAGCTTTATTTTTTATTATTACTTATGTTTGTAGACATGAAAATTGCCTGATAGATTACAGAACCAGTGACAATAGTTTCGTTACTACTACTCACCCTTTTTTCAACCATTGAAAATTATTTTAAGTTATAGTAGGTATATGTGTATTTGTATTCTAGGTTCCTCCACAAGTACGCTACATGGTATCCTATATCACAAGCTTTTATTACTTTGGGGCCCTTTAGTTAGTGTAATTGCTGGAGATTTTATTTTATTTTGATGTGGCAAATAATTATTACTGATATTAATTACAATTTGTAATATCGACGTCTGCGATCCGCCAATCCACATATATCTATAAGTTGCTAACGAACAAAAGCGAGATTACCAAAAGGCTTTTCGATATTCATTCATTCAAAACCATTTTACAATACATATACTCTTTATTTGATTTATTCGAAATAAATTCGTTCTACCCACAAAAAGCATACGTGGATTGTATGTTTTTATCTGTCAGTTTTTCTAGAGTTAATTTAAATTTAATTTGTTTTGCCATTATTCTGTGAAGTATATGTTCGTAGGGTATTATGTATTGAGTCATCCGTCAGATAATGGATATTGCTTTTTATTATTAGAAATTTTTTATTATTAGTGCAGGTTATACAGGTTGTTCGATTGAATATATTTTGCTTTACTTTGCTGGTCTAAGGGCCACCGTAACAGTAACAGTACGTACCTTAAAAATCATTTTTAAGCTATTGCATGGCTTCTATCGCGGGCCTTGAGCGTGGGGACCGAATCCAGAAATTCCGTAACGAAAAAAACCTTACACCCCCCACTCCGACCGGCACAGCGGTGATACTTTGATTTCATAACTTTACATGCGGGCTGTAATAAATAATCAGCGCCATCTACTAGGAACTTGTGGAACTTCATATTAGATCAAACATTACTGCATTAATAAAATAAATAAATAATTATAATTGCATAAGTTGATAAAAATGCTATGCAATAGCTTCACCGCGGCTGTCTCCGAGTGCCACACGTCTTTTTATGTTTTAATAGTAGATGAGCAAACTGATTAGTTACATGAAAATAGAACCAAATATTCTTTGAGCGTAGGTACTTCCAAATATATGATTTATACTTAATTGAGGAAGATTGCTGAAGGGGTATTGATTTCTTTATTAGATGTAACGGTCACTGTACATAATTTTTAGATTCTTCTTCTTGAAATGTACACCCTGTATAATAAATAATTACCTAAGTTCAGGGCTATGTTGTTCAAATTGCTATAAATTCTTGTTAACATCAGTTTACTTTTACATCAGTAGGTATACGAGTGAAAAATAACTATGATTATCGCATTATTCTAATGCTTATTATACAATGCCGATCTTAGATTTACGAATAATTCTTTGAGTAGATAACGGTCGCATAGTTAAGAGTGCCAAACGTTAACTTACGGCCGGTCTCTAAAATTACCATAATCAATAAATGCAGAGCATTAAAAAACCGACTTTACGTCAAAACTGGAAGGCGGTTGATGACATTATAACTGAATAACCGTCCGAAATATCGTGTAACAAAGACACAAAAAAAAACATGCACACGAATTGAGAACCTTCTCCTCCTTTTTTGGAAGTCGGTTAAAAAGGAAAAGATAGAAATTCGTGTACAGTCTTGTCTCAAATCTGTCACTTCAACTCAAGATAGTATAGGACTTTACTAAGTATTGAGACTAGCCGTTAATCGCAGCGCTCGCATGCAAAAGCAATACCTAGTCATTATTGTAATTTGGGGAGACGTAGTGTAGGCAGGCCGCCCGCAAGATGGACCGACGACCTGGTCAAAGTCGCCGGAGAACCTGGAGAACCTTGGGGTAGGCCTATGTCTACTCGACAGCTGATCAACAGCCTCCATAGCCCAGTGGTCGAGTATTCGGCTGCGGCGTGAGAGGCAATGAGTTCGAGTCCAAGCGGAACAATTTAGGAACGAACTTTTTTTAGTTTCTCTGTGTGGTTTTTTTTCTGTGTAAGTTATTTTAGCACAAGAAAAAACTCATAAAACAGCTTATTTCGTGGCCACATGATTGGTGTTTCAGTTTGGGTAGAATTTAAATAATTCGTTTATTTAGAAATAAATTTAGTTCTGTTAAGGCGCTTGCTGCAAATAAATTATAGTTTCGGAAAAAAATATAAAAACATAAACGCTATCGTACCGTTTAAATTAAGTCGTATTAATTTTACGTAAGTTGCGATGCAGGTATACGAATTTAGAAATAATCTTCAATGGGTTTTTATAAATTCCATTCAGACATTTATTTTATTTTCCTACTGTAAGAAAACAACGCTCATCTATTTACTAGTGAAGCAAGTTCAAAGACCAAGGCCGTCTATGATAACAAAATATGAAGAGGTGCATTCCTCTTGTTACCAGATATAGTGCCGGATCTATCAAAATTTTATCGATTCTATCTTTTTTAAACAATTTTACAAGTCACAACTGGAAACCTCTTCACTTTTTTGTTTATAAAAATAAAACGAGTTTCACTTGTTTTGGTGTTGGCTCTGATAGAAAACCATAATATTTTCTATTCCACCATTTTTCTCATAACCTTACTACATTGTTAATACATTCTTGGTTCACATGAATATTTTTGGCCTTGAAAATATCTTGGCCACAATAGTCATATATTAATTGTTTTTTGGGTATTCTTCGAGACCTTTTCCAAATAGGAGCATATAACTCATAGTTTTCTTATGGGAATCATCATAATCCAAAGTTGCTGCCAAATAGATTTGTTGGATGAAATAAAAAACTATTGACTAGGTTAAAACCTGTAATTGCGTAAGGCTAGATTATTTTTATTATTGTTTTATAACAAATTGATCAATGAAATTTGAGAAAGATCAAAAGACTTAAGAAATAGACAAGATAAGTTCAACCCAATGGACTCAACAGGAACCCATCAAATCACGCAACTCGTGCTCAAGTGGTACATCTCCTGTTCGGCGTATTGAGCAATTGTACCCACTTGAGTCGGACAATAAAACATATTTAGCTACTCTTAACTTAGAGATGCTGTGTCACGAACTATCTGGATCATGCTAAGGATAAAATTAAATACTTTATTACTTTTAGTTTGCGTTTTACTGACCTCAATCTCAACTAAAGGAAAGTGTGGGTGGGAAAAAGGTTAAAGAAGCACTTTCTCTTCACTAACTTTGTCGGAACACAACACTAAAAGGTAGTCGCTAGCTAGGCAGGCGAACCCAGAAGGTTTTAGATGTCAGACCACCTAGGGTAGCTTTGTTCATACGTGGAACAATTTCGAATTAAAATCAATAAAAAATAAATATTCCATGCTGGACTGGGAGCAAAGGAAAAACATAGAATGTGCCAGCCGCTTCTCTTCCCGGGCATATTGTAAAAGTCAGTTTAGATTTGAGATTTTTTGTAGGCGATAGGCTGACACCCTGTCACTGCAGTAGTCTCTCTCCACCATAATACCTCCAAATTTGTCAAACGTGACATTAGATGGTTTTAAAACATCTGGTGTTCTGCCTACCCCATAAGGGATACAGGCGTGAAGTTATGTATGTAGAAGAAAAACGGTCATATCGTATACAAAATTTACAAATACAAAGTTAATTGGGCGAAGTTGTTGAATTATTGTTACTTGTTTTTTTTAGATCAATTGAAAGTATTTTATACATGTAAAACTTGCAGACGTACACGATTTTACTCCTGTAATCTTTGATCACATATAATAAGTATTTTTAAGTTTGAATAAAGCTGTAAACCATACCCAGAAGCCAGGTTATCATATGTCAATTGTATTTTTTTCAAATCCAACGCCGCGTTTCTGAAATATCCGAGAATTCTAGACTTCAAGTTCTTCTGTTTTATTTTGCAAAATAGATTATTCTCTCCGTCTATTCGTGAACTTATATATTTATAAAGCTTCACAAAGTTTTGAACAGCAGAACTTTATAGGAACTTTTAATTGCTTCTTTTATAAACTGAAGTTAGACATGGCTGTTAACATTTTGAGATAATTATTGAGTAAAATTAAATGTTTCAATGATAGGAAATGTGATTTTGTCGAGTATTTGATGTAAAATATTCAAATAAATGTGAAGCTATATGTAATAGGTTGAGGTAAAATATCAATGCGCAACGAAATATATTCAATTAGTTTTGCTTTGCACAAATACCTTAAGTATGAAACAGCGTTGTTTAATTAGCGTTGTTACAGAAATATTTGTACATGTGTGCAATGTTAACAAATATGTTTTATACACAGAAATAATTGTATTGAATTGTGTAGATATAGATATCTAAATATATAGATACTTCTAAAAATATACCTACTTCCATGCTGGACTGGGAGCGAAAGAAAAACATAGAATGTGCCAGCTGCTTCTCTTCCCGGGCATACTTTAAAAATCAGTTTAGGGACAGAGATTTTACTGGCATTTTTGCAGGCGATAGTGACAGGGGCACCATCATTATAATACTTCCAAATTTGTCAAACGTTTTACAGCCTCTGGTGTTCTGCCTACCCCATAAGGAATACAGGCGTGTAGTTATGTATATCTAGAAGTCGTCGTGGCGCCGTGGTTACTGTGTATATCAAACTATATCACACGTTAAGCAAGGTTCGGCGCGGTCGGTACTTGAATGGGTGACTGCCGACCATTCATTTCACACGGCGACTTCCGTGCATCGCAGGGCTCGTTAAGCAGTCGGTCCCAGGTGCTGTATATTTGTATACTGTAGTCGTTAGGGTTTTTCAGAAGCCATTTCGGCGCCCTAAAGATTCTGACATCCACCACCCAGCACTGGGCTAGCTTGGTGGATTATGGCCTATACCTCCTCGTCACCCAAGGGAGAGACTCATAGGCCTGCAGTGGGCTCATTACAAAGAGTCGTGATTATGATGATGAGATATCTAAACCGTGAGTATTAACCTGAGTAGTATTAAGCGTTTGAAGCTAAAATGATAAAAGAGTTCGTAAGTGTTACATTGAAAGATTCTAAGCCCGTATGGTGTCAACATTGACACTAAACTTACCATGTAATATGATTAAAAGGTTAAACGCGGGTCAAAAACAAAGTCACTTTAAAAAACCGATTCTCATATATTTCGGTATTGAATAACATAAAAAAGCAATACATTAAATACGAATACAATTTGAGCAACATGTTGCTACGTCCCAGTCTGGCTCGTTGCAGGTTTTATTGGTAACTTTATGTAGCTGTCACTTTGATACTTGGCTACACCGCCGCTTAGCGTTATTAGATGTAGCTGTTGTTATATGACGTCGAGAGATGTGTATTGAATCAAGGAATTGATCAAGTAATTACTTATTTTGCTTACATGCTGGACTGGGAGCGAAAGAAAAACATAGAATGTGCCAACTGCTTCTCTTCCGGGCATACTGTAAAAGACAGTTAAGGGACGGAGGTTTTATTGGCGTTTTTGTGGGCGATAGGCTGACCTCCTGTCACTGCAATAGTCTCTCTCCATCAAAATAATACCCCCAAATTTGTCAAACGTGACATCGGATGGTTTTATGGCCTCTGGTGTTCTGCCTACCCCATTAGGGATACAGGCGTGAAGTTATGTATGTATGTATGTTATTTTGCCAAAGAAAGTGTACATATTTTGGCTATTTTACATGGCTTTTGATGATTTATCAGAATTGAGAACTTTACATGAATAAAACCATAAATATCCCGTTTATATTTATTTATTTATTTACACTTCAATCTACACGTTGATTCGTAACTACGAAAAAAAAACAGTTTTTTTAGAAAGTACAACGGCGGTCTTGTCGCTGAAGAGCGATTTCTTTCAGAAAAACTTGATACCATACCTATAGTATTGACTGTGATATATTACTTACATATTGCCTTATATCAAAGAGACTTGTGCTAAAACGCTGCTAAAATTGATTTGATGGTTGTAGGTACTTTCCTGCAGATATAATCTCAACGAGTTACCAACCAAAGAGGTGCTACGAGTAAGTGTGACTTGAATTAGTTACTTCGTCTATCCTTATCAGATTTAGGGGTACCCCCAGCCAGTCCAGTTCCATATTAGAGTTTGAGATTAACAATCAAACTTGGTTCTATAACTTTTGAGCGGTCAACTATCAATCATGCAATTTGTAATTTGTTAACCAACTTAATATATTATGTATCATAGTAGTTTTTTAATAAGGAATGAATGAATAAGTATTATAATGAGGAAAGATTCAATTGTTTTTTAATAAATTCAAATACTAGTCCGAAGTTAAGGGCAATTTTACTGCAAAAAACTGTATTCAGAAGTTTCTAACATAGGCTATATTTTGTTACGAAATCCTCAGAGGATCTGTAAGATATACGAGTGCATCTGCGTGGCACTCTTAGTCATAAATAAAATCGCGATTTCAGTAATCCTTTCTTGCGATCCAGAGATAAACCGCGTAGGTGCGGGTAGCACGTATCTAATACACAGAAATCCACCGACAAATCCTGTAATAAAAGTAAAACAGTTCTTATCGACGATAAAATGCAAAGAAATAAAACACAATGTATGATAATGACAGCAATAATATAGTGTGAATCTGTTTTACGGGCGAACATTCCGATTTATGGACGAAATGTCTAGAACATTCTCGCGATTTTTATCGATTGTTGGAGTTTGATATATTTTGATAGCACTCTTTAATTGTTGGTTTATTCCTATATCAAATCAAAATAATTTTTGGATATTTTTTTCACTTAGATACATCTAGCCCAAACTAAGCGGTACATGTATAATAAGACAAACAGATATAATACTCAAATACTTAGAAAAGTTTATACAATGCCGATTTATAGTATAGCTCACTAGCGAGAAGACCAAACTTTGATTAATTTACTAATTTCAACAGAGTCTTCTCTGTTGGAAACTATCACCGGCTTGCAACCCTATTCTCAAATATATTAAATCAATCATTCATCAAACAGCACGACCTGAAACTCAAGACACTGTCAACTCATTCTGTCTTAACTAGAACGTAGTGATTGTATGCTTTTTGGTCTTAACCCTGAACCCTACGCTCGAAGACTGAGAAACAGACGGAAATGATGTTTAACTTCTTTCACATATCAATCTGACGCCTTACACGTCAGTCGCTTGTGACCACGGGGTATGCAACAACACCGAAACGTCGAGCTAAAATGTAAAGTATAAATTATACCCATTAAATCCGGATCAAAATATTTTAATTTAAAAATTTTATTCTTTTGTTAAGCTATTGTATAGCTTCTATCGCGGACCTTGAGCGTGAGGACCGAATCCAGAAATTCCGTAACGAAAAAAACCTAACACCCCCCACTCCGACCGGCACAGGGGTGATACTTTGATTTCATAACTTTAGATGCGGGCTTTAATAAACAATCAGCGCTATAAACATCTACTAGGAACTAGTGGAACTTCATATTAGATCAAACATTACTGCATTAATAAAATAAATAAATAATTAAAATTGCATAAGTTGATAAAAAAATGCTATGCTTTACGCTTTACGCGGCAGTCTCCGAGTGCCACACGTCTTTTTTTTTTGTTCTGTGATGTACAAAAAGGCATAAATAAAAAAAAACACCTAAAACCATAATTCCATCGGTCTCAGTCGGCTATTCGCCAACTAAGCCACAAAGGTTGTCAATTGAATCATTTATTTTAATTCGAGCCAACTAAAGAAGCGCTCAATAATTCAGTCGATGCTTTGGATTTATTGAAAGTGCAATTTAATACGAAATAGGTAATTATATAGATACCTAAATAAGGAACATACGTTAAAAAGGAATAGATAGATTTTACGGTTTCCACATTCGAGTAAATTATCTATGCGAATCGATAGTGTTTATTTTGATTCTTCACTTTACATGCACAATGAAGAGGGTAATATACCCCCAACGATTTTTCTGTTAATTACTATAGGCCTGTGAAACGAAGTGCGAGCTTTTATTTTTTAATGATCGGTAATTATACTTTACGATCTTTTGTACTCAGTAAATAATAAAATAGTTCTTTTATTCATTTGGGGATTAAATACAAACAATTCAAGTTTCAAGACTTTATGTTCTGCAAATGACAAAAGTCTACATTAAGCTTAGACATCACTCTATAACGATGAGATGGAATCCAAGTGACCATGTATATTTTCTTTAGTTTGCTTTCTTATTCTATTCCTTTTGCTTCCTTATTCTCTTTTGGACCAAATTGAACCCAATCCTTTTTTCACCGGAATACCAGACGCAGACAGAACTTCCATACCTATTTAGTGAATTTACCAAGAAGTCGAACAAACGTTTCTGTAGTTTTTGTTTGGTACGGATTGCCAAGGTGTGGAACAATCTGCCTGCGTCTGCTTTTGCTGAACACTACAGTCCTGGTACATTTAAGTGTCGAGTGAATAGGTTTCTCGTCGTCTTCATGCGCACTTTCCATCTGGTGGCGTGGGAGATAAACGGCCTATCCTTATAATATAATAATAAAAACAATAAAAAAAAATTCTTAACAGCTGAAGATGAAACCACTTTTGCCAGCAGCACGTTTGGTCATTGATTTTCATACATTTTCAACCGACTTTCAAAAAAGGAGGAGATTCTCAAATCGTTTGTATGTTTTTTTTTTATGTCTTTGTTACACGATATTTCAGACAATTATGAATTGATTTTAAAGATTCTTAATTCATATGTTAGAGGATACTTCATATTTGGTCCCATAAAAATTTCATCGAAATCAGTTGGGTACTTCATTGAAAATTTCAAATTTTTGAAACAATATGTATGATTTCGAAGAATGTTTACGTGGATGACATTATTAGTCGGCCAAAGTGTTGACGTGAAGTCGGTTTTTTTAATGCTCTGCATTCGTTGATTATACCCAATAAACTTATAAGTAACTAATAGTAAATCACGTAAGCACAGAATACACTAGCGTTAATCAGTATACCGGCAGGGGGTTATTCAGGGATGTATTTCGTGTACTGATGACCTTATTTTTTTTTTCAATTTAATGCAACTGATAAGCTACAGATTATAAAGAAAAGTTTATTTTAATGCTATCCTTCGTACAACATCAAAGAATTAATCAATTTCTCGCCATCTTCTTACTTGGCCTTGCTACTTTCGTGTGTATATAAGCTGACGGGTTGAACATTCTCAAAGGGTCTCAATTTGAAGTATAATTTCGGTTATGGCAAGGCAACCGGAATTTTGAAAAATTTTCGAGAGCCATTGGTTTTTAACTTCGGTTTTAGGACGACCAAGTCTTGGATCTATCGGTCTAAAATTGACGGTCATTTACTGCTCGGTGGTAATTCGTAAATAAATTTTTACCTTGTAACACATTCGGAGATAATGGTTTTAGTGCATAACCAACCAGGGTCAAACCCAGGCGCAAAGACTCGATAGGAAGTACAAGTACTCATCATCATCATCACCACAACTCTTTGTAATTAGCCCACTGCAGGTTATGAGTCTCTCCCCTGGGTGACGAGGATATAGGCCATAATCCACCAAGCTGGCCCAGTGCTGGGTGGTGGATGTCAGAATTTTCAGGGCGCCGCCGTAATAGCTTCTAACAAACCCTAACGACTACTGTATACAAGTATACAGCACCCGGGACCGACTGCTTAACGTGCCCTCCGAAGCACGGAAGTCGCCGTGAGAAATGAATGGTCGGCGGTCACCCATCCAAGTACCGACCGCGCCGAACGTTGCTTTACCTGTAATGTCATTTGATACACACAGTAACCGCGGCGCCACGACGACTTCCAAGTACTCAACTTCAATTCAATTCTCGAATGAAAACTTTTTTCTTCGCTCTATTCGAAATAAGCTGTTCCTTATCTCAAACTGTCTCTTTCTCTTCTCCGTAAGTTATATCTCTTACCTCATGGAATTTTCATTACACATTAAAGTGAGAATGACTTGAAATCATTATGTTTGAGTCATTAACAACGTCTCGCTTACTAAATACATACTTACTGTATCGCGTCTTAGTCTATATGTCAGTTTATTTCTATTTTTGTATTCTAGCTTGATTATAGGGTTGGCACTTTTGATAAAGAATATATAAAAATTAAACCAATGTAGGATATCTCAAAAATCTTGTTAATGGTTCCCATTAAAACCTTAGTACATTTCATTTTAATAAGAAATAATATCTGCAAATCTTCCAAACATAATACGTAGGTTGGCTATCAATTGAATCCGTAATCTTTCGCGTAAGATTTCTCAATAAACCTAATCCAATTATTTGATCAATTATCCAACTCCTAAAATATAATAAAACATACCTCTTGTGATTTAAAACTTTCCTTATACGACTGCTTTACAGTATTCGAAATAAAATTATTTGATAGGTTCTACCTAAATGTATGACAAACTTTGTCTGTACCTGTAACGATTTCATCCACTTTAACTGGATATATGCTACTAAACGCTGACTTTATTCATCAAAACTTGTTTGAAACGTATTTTATCGCCTTTGAATGTCGTATTTTATTTAAACTGCATGCGATTGTACAATGAACGTGACAACCCTATAAGAAACGAACAAATGATGCAAAGCTATTAATACCATATCACGACGGACAATAGGGCTGACAAAAAAACTAAGTGCCATGATACGTTGTAAACTAGACAATTTGTACGTGATTCAGCCCGTTGTACATCGATTTAACTCTGATGATACGGATGTTTTAACATTTTTTTGTTAAGTTAAACTGGTATTAATTTATTTGGTTCTTAGTACGAGTATTATTTATCTTGGCTTTTTTTCTTTGAGATTAGAGGCAAACAAAAAATGAATTAAAAGCCTTTCAATTGAAATTCTAAAAAAACTTACTCGTGTCTGCGCAAATGGACTTTTATTACGAAGTTTGAGGAAGAAACAAGTGTAATTATAATTAGTATAAAATGTAATTTTTGTTTCCTTTTGTTTGAAGAAATTCAGAGCATATCCTTCATATCGAACTGCAATGGCTTATAATATTAAGACCTTTTGAAACATATCAAAATATTCTTTATATGCAAGTTGTGGCAAACCAAGGTTGTTTGCACCACTGAGCAAGTAATCACTGCGTATTAATAAAGGAAGACTAAATTCAAACCAGATAAAAAACCAGGTAATTTAAACAAAACATTTATAACATAACTTTTTTACCTGGCCCTAGTTCACTATCACCATTATATGTTAATATTTGACAACGGTATATTATGTATAAAAAAATACTTTTAACATACATACATAACTTCACGCCTGTATTCCTTATGCGGTCCAGAGTTCCATACTTAATAAAACTATCTGATGTCTCATTTGACAAATAGGCATTATAATGATGGAGAGAGACTCTTGCAGTGAAAGGCGGTCAGCCTATTGCCCATAAAAGAAATCTCCAATAAAACCTCTGTTTTAACTGACTTTTACAGTATGCTCGGGAAGAGAAGCAGCTGGCACATTCTATTTTTTTCTTTCGCGTTTTAACAATTTGCATTAAAAAAGAAAAACATTTTTATTCAAGTTAGGTACTTAGTTCTTTAGTCATCAAACACATCCTAATAAAACTCAACAAAAAAAAATTAGATGTAAAAGCCCACAAACAATCTCCTGATATATTCAATACGAACGCTAATGAAAATCAATGAGGTCAAAGGTATCGAGAGCCGTAATCAATAATAATTTAGGCAACCACAAATTATCTGAATCCGACGCCATATTTTATTTTTATTGTTGGTAACACTCCCGTCAGCCCGCGTTAGTTGCTTTCTATTTTGATAAATGTTACTTTTTTGGTACTTCTCTTATTTGTTGCCGAGATTTTATGTGTTTTTTCACTGGGATAAGTTATTTTTGTTACTTTAAGTTTACCTTGAACGAAACCTTTTCGAGTGAAAACCACGAAGAGTCAGAGGGTATAATGCCAAATTAATGATGTTGACTTTAATGTGGACTGTTGCTTTATGAAGTGTAAGTTTCTTGCCAAAACTTTGGTCCTCTTTACGTGCCATCGGATAATTTGGATCAAACGCGGACTAAAATATTTCAGACAAAAACCGTTTTTCTAAATATTTTATAAGGACTTTTGTGTTTGACTGTCCACTAGTACCATCAGTTTTAAATGAATCAACTTTAACTCAACCATTCTAAAAATAATTAGGTACACAATTTTCTATAATTTATTAAGTTCGTAATCATTAAAACGGCAAGACCTCTTTTTATGAAACGAACTGGAAGTAAATAATTCACGCCGTCAATTAGCTAGCTACAAAACAAAATGCGTGTTTAATTTGAAACCTCCTTTGTTCAATAAAAACTCTTTTGTATTTAATGCCTTTTTTATCGGTATCTCTACCACCAGCAAAAAGGTTTCATAGTATGTACAATAATTACGAAAATAATACAAGTTAATTTCAAGAAACTACACTGTACCATCACCAATACTACACACTTGCATCACTTAACATCAATAATTTTACTTGGTTCAAAACGTGATGTTGTTTTATGGAATGATGAAAACAAGACATAGATATACCTACGCTCATTACAATCGTATTAGTAATTGAATAGTTTAGTTATTTATCTCCCAAGTTCTTATCGTATTCTCTCTTAAAAATATGCATTTAAATAATATCAGTAGGTATGGTATGTAAGAAAATCTCGAACAGAATAAAAACACGTATAATACAGAATTTTTCAGATTATTATTTTTTAAGTCGATTAACAATAGTAAACTTTATCGAAAACCGCGACAAGATTTTATTGAATATACAATACTGCTGGTGGGTAATAAAAGTTTAACGTGTGTCTATCCGTACGATTATGACATGTTGTCTATTTAACGTGCTTGTGTTAAATGTTTTGGTGAGAATCGTGTTTTCCTGTCACGATCCTATTCGAAATACAAACGTTTGAATTTGTTTTTTTTTGTGTGTATGGCCAGTAACATTGCACAGCATTACATTTTATTATAAATAGGTAATTTTTATTAGATATTTGATTGTATTTATGTTGTTTTTGAAATCAGGGATTCTTGACTATACATTTATTCAACCTGGTAACTTCAATGGCAATAAAATGTTAAATAGCACAAATTTAGGGTTAGGTTTAGTCTCTATTACTCTTATAATGATAATAATAATAATAAAATCATTTATTCGGCGCAAAATCGACACAAAAGTAATGTTAACAACATTTAGAAAAACAATTTGACTTAAAACAAGGTCTTTAAGAAGAAACAAAAGGAAAACACAAACACTAATTTGACGCCGAAAAGGCGTATAGTATAGTATAGTACCTACGTTTTTTTAATTCAATGTAGCTGTTTACAATGATGGGAAAGGGGGCTTAAAACTATTGTAGAGACACTATTTCCGTATTCAATTCTAAAATTTCTGATGACTTTAGCATTCTTAACATCTAATTAAAAATCACTGCAACACAAACAGCCCAATAATGTCACGTTACTAATACCTAATATTATAAATGTGAAAGTTTGAATGGATGTCTGGATTTATGGATGTTTTTTCCTCAATCACGGCAGAACGGCATAAAGGATTTAGACGAAATCTGGCAAAGCGTGCAGCCTGGAGTAGCACACTCTACTTTTTATTACGATATTCCCGCAGGATTGAAAATTGCGCTGATAAAACAGCTAGCATAGAAGTAATTTCGCACCCTACGCTCAAGGAATGGCGATATTAGAATGAAGTGTGAACCACTCGGTCGTATGTCGTCACTCTGTGGTCACGCCGTTGAATGGAGCTAATCTAACACTACTGGACAATTTTCTGTTATTTGCTATGTGTGTTATTTGAATGGGTTGTTGAATAGGTTGTTTATGAATTACAGGGTTCTGGCACTAGGGTCTGCTGACACTTTTTAAACAAGTTTATTTCGTAATAGGAATACCAACTGCCAAAGTAATGCGACAAAGTTATTGCTATTGGAAGAAAGTCAGGTCACACTAATATTAATCAATTTAGAGCAGTGAACCTTCTTCGGTACGGTGCCGTGTTTAGTGATACCTGTATGTCGGTACAGAAAGGCAGTACTTACAGTAAATCCTGGACTTGCAAAACAGCTTTGAAAAAATGTATCTTGTGTCAGGGTGGTAGCGATTAACTCCAGTTACACCAAATTTGCCCTACATTTACAATAAGATTTAGATCGTTTAAAGGTTTTTAAATCGGCAAAAGTTTGCACTTAACTCGTAGTAAGTGCATACTGATTTGATTCGCTTACCTTAATTCAAAGTTGAAAGCTAAGTTGTACCTAAACTTGGACTTAGTTTTACCTAAACTAAGTTGTACGTACCTAAACTTAGTTGTACAGCCCTTAATAAGCTGCTTGGCTTCGGCTAGGTTTTTCTTTCCTCATCCGGAACTCCACTGAATGATTACGCTACGAAGCAAAAAAGACCTTCAATCAGAGGTTATTGGGCTGTATTTCCGTTGGGAAAGTGATTTTTCTAGCGCTTATTCCAGACTGGGTGTTAGTGAGGTTAGAATTTCATATTTCAATCTTCGTATTTGCGCTACAGGAAAACGTAGATAGACGGAAAGGAGAAAGTCATGTTTTCTAAGTATATTGGATGTCGTAGTTTTAAAGGAGAAACAAAGTTGAATCATTTTGAAATAAGAACAGTTTTCGAATTTTTTAATACTATTTGATTTTTTTTTCTTTCCACCTTAATCTAAGCAAAGATTAAGGAAAAAATGTTGAAATCATAAACATGAGCCTTTAACACTTGGCGACCATTATGTTGTTCAATTATAGTTATAAATAATCCTTGAATGTTCACATCTAAGAGTACTTGATATAAATAACCATTAAGAATGTTTTTATTCACGATTCTCAATAAAGGTTGACTAGAATGACATCACTGATGCTGCATCTGTACATAACATGACATTTATGTAAACTCATAAACACACTTAAGGAGCTAAGTTGGATGACATCTACTAGTAGTATATTTAATTAAATGAATAATTCCCGAGACAGGCAAACCAACTACCAGGCCCTAAATAAAAAATTGTGACATTAAATACCGTGTAGTGAACGAGGTGAACCTACAATATTAATAAATGTACAGAAGACAGCAAATAAAGCGTTACAAATTTGTCAAATTTCCTCAACCAATTTTTCACTTAATGTCGAGGGCATAGAGTTCAGATTCAATAACAATTTTTTGACAGATTTAGAAAGGTTGATCTGCGGCCTTCTTACCATTGAAGCATTTTATTTTCTTGCTACTTGTGGGGATCGAACCCGCTACCACACGAATTAAGTATTAGCGCCTTACACCACTTCGGCCGTAGATCATCACATAACAACTTATAAAGTTCATCTAACTTATTTCGGTTGAAATTAACTACAAATATGTGTGTAAAAGATTTTTTACTGTGATAAAACTATGGTTTCCAACTTTTGAAGGCACTAAGGTTTACTTATTTGCTTGCTTTTTATCTTGTGAACTAAAATTTACTAACTGTATAAATTTGCAATAATTAAAACAATTTGGAAATCCTATGAAAATGGTTCTGCTGATAGAGAATTCCAGTAACAGTTGCATGTTATGGTGCGTACAGATTGCTGTAATGGAACAACTAATGTAACATTTTGTGATTCGATACGAGCGATTTGACGGTATCAAACTCTGTATCTGCATGATAATGGGGCATACCTGATTGTAAAAAGTAAAAAATATTCCTTTATAAGAGTTTAAATAAACTCAATTACCTTACGTCGACCTAATGTGGATTAAACGTAAGTAAGGATAATCGTTTGGAAAAAAAGTGTATATTTTGAAATAGTATATGGAAAAATTCCATTTGACAATAAAACTAACAAACTTTTTTAGTATCTTTTGTAGTATCAGAGTAACCTGAACTATGGTTTTGAATAAGCCTATAAATTTCCTAGATGTCGTTCCGATGATGAGAAAAGCCCAACTCGGGATTTCTCAGCAAAGGGGGTGTTTAGCGGGTAACACTGGGCTTCGGTGAATCCCGCACTTTTAGGGATTGGCTGGCGGGGTAGTCCCCCAAAGGTCCCCTCTTCGTTCATCAAGCATTCACCTCCTCTCCTTCTGTGGCTTCCTTCGGGGGGTCAAGTCGGTAGTCTAAGCTTTCTTTGGCGGAAAAAAAAGAGTGAATAGTTTTGTCATGAGTGGTTGTTTACACTTTAGTCTTCATGTTCACTTTTTACTAAGTGGCATAGAAGCCAAACGTCCTGCCCGTTCTTATAATGTAAAAGAAAATATAAATATTTTGGTTTAGGTGTTGACCCCATCAAAAAAAAAGTAAGTGACTTCAGGGCTACTGAGCTGACACCGACTTATTTATTCTTGTAATAACATCGTATAAGTTATATTCTCTATCGTATAGGCAATAAAGATAATATTCCAATGATGATATCACCTTACCAATCCATTTGTTTACGAACCACTTTAATGGAGTTAATACCGAATGCAGTATTTTAATAATTCAATATGTATGCTGCCTGTACTATTTAACCGATCGTCAAATTGTTGAGGGACGTGGATGTCCATTTATTTTATTATGTCAATTTCATTTCATAGACGGCTAAAAGTTGCATGGTTAAAATATATTTTGAATGTGTAATGCAATTCGTTTGGCGTGAATACCGGTTTTATTGGGCTAAAAATGTTTGGATCTTTTCAATTAACAAATAACAGAAATACGTAAAATTTGAGAAATTTTCAAAGGAATTTCAATGGAAAATTGAGGGTGAATTTTAAGCCATGACGCACATTTGAGCGCTCTTCCAGAAACGGTGGTATTGAAAAATCTTTAGTGGAAAGCAGAAAGCTCAACTAATAATGCACAAAATCTACTTTCATTTTATATTTAGAAAACAGGGCAACTGCAGACAATAATTATTATTATCTTATTTTGACTATATTGCTTCTTTTATAGAAACAAGTCTGTAGCGTTTAAACACTGAAAATGTAGTTCATAGTCCAATACACTTAGGACATAGTACATAATCAATCCCTAAAACATCCGTAAATGATCTTTACTTCTGAGGTTTTCTATTTATAATCAAACAAGAAAATCTAACTTGTTCATACTTTACAATGCATCCTACAACAATAAAATTATTTCAAAACAAATAAGAAGCAATACCAGTTGCTTCGTGAATGTAACTAAAATCCAACCTGCATTTTCATTCATATTATACAAAATGTTTGTTTACATAGATACCATCTTGTAAAGCGATTATAATATACAGATTTGAGATAAGGAAATCGTGTACAGCATCGTAATTTTATTCCTTGTTTAAGAAAAGCTAATTTGAAAAAAGAATACCTTCAACTTTTTTAAACTTTATAAGTCTTCAACTTGATAATCTTAAAAGGAATTAATCTTGAAAGGAGTTTTGAAAATGGAAATGGAACAGAGCAGGTAATTTAACATTCATTAACGTCGATCGGAGATTATAGCTTTTTTTTCTTTGATAAGAAGGACAATTACTAATAATTCATAAAAATACAGATAGCATTCAAGTAATAAAATATATATGATAGTATATGGATAAATTGATCGAAATAAAAACCTAACTAAGGCAATGATATATTTTGTCTGACATTATCTTTAGATATGTCGGTCTTTAATTGAATTCGTTTTTAATTTGAATTTTCAAAACAGATTATGTATAGAAAATGTAATCAGGTAAGACCTATGTAATGCACAAATATAACGTTTGCTGCTATGTACAACTGATTAAGCTTAAAATAGTCGAGGAGAAGCGTCTGGCATTTTCATTCATTTTATTGTTTTGTTGTCATTTGTTTAAAATTCTTGCTTAACATTTCACGCTATCAAGCATATAAAAGGAATTCAAAAAAACTCAATATTCAAAAAGGATGAGAATAAATTAGAAGATATGAATCAAAAAGCTCTCCATCGATATTGAGTTATGACGTTACAGATATCTTAGTACTAGGTATTCCAATTTTAAAACTTTCATATTGAATACATTTTGAACCAATGTTGCGGTGCCTATTAAACTTCCCTCTTTTCAATCTTTCAGTCACTCTTACGTCTGAAAAGTGAAAGCAATGAAATTCGGTTCTTAATGTCTTGTATTATATCTAATATTATTTGAATTTAAACTTGAACTGCATTATTATTTTGACATTTTAATTATGCTATTCTTAAAACAGATTCCGATTTATTTATATTAAACGCTGGACCTATTCCATGCTGGACTGGGAGCGAAAGAAAAACATAGAATGTGCCAGCTGCTTCTCTTCCCGGGCAAACTGTAAAAGTCAGTTAAGGGACGGAGGTTTTATTAGCGTTTTTGCGGGTGACAGGCTGACCCCCTGTCACTGCTATAGTCTCTCTCCATCATAATAATACCTCCAAATTTGTCAAACGTGACATCAGATGGTTTTTATAGCCTCTGGTGTTCTGCCTACCCCATTAGGGATACAGGCGTGAAGTTATGTATGTATGTATGTTATATTAAACGATGTCTATTTATATAACAGTTGCGATGTGGTTATTCTCGTTCGCTTACAGATATTTCATTTTGGGTGAGGAAAAGCAAACTTTTCTATGAGCTGTATAAGATTGGTTTGTAGAATCTAATTCCACTATTTTATTCTAAATTCGCATTACAGTCACAAAAAAATCGAATGCTTTTTCTTCTTTCTTTCGTTTACACGGAGACTGAGAGATTTCTTAGCAAAACACTAATTTAAGATTACGTTTATAAGGAATTCTTCTTACAGAAAGAACCATCCCAAACATTCTTGATGTGTCTATTGCAAAGCTTAGGCCAACTAACACTAATATGTATGGAAAACATTAAAACATAGATTCAAATTCGTCGAGCGGGGCTAGCATGATACCGTCGACAACGATAAATTGGGCCTTTTATCGATATTTTCTTAGAACATGGTATTAATTATTACTTTTATCGATATTTTATTAGAATATGGTATTAAGTGTATGTAATTTATTAATATTATGACATATTTGGTTCTGTGGTCTTAATCATGGCATCAAATCGAGTAATTCTATCTATTATGGTGCGCATATTAGCTTACATAATAGGATAAAATAACAATATAATATGTATCTCGTCGATTCGACTATTTATCGATGGTTGCATGCTAGACATAATGCTGAGGCAGTTTGCCGTTTTCACATTCACAGTTTTATTATCAAGTCTTTTTTACTTTTATTTATTATACTTTCAATATTTTGTTTTAATTTAAGTTTTTTTTTCTATTTCAACTTTGTAAACAGTTTCTGTGTTTGTGAAATAAATACTTTTTCTCTCTTTTCTTTCTTTCTTTCTTTCTAGCCCTGCAGTGCACAAGTGTTTTAAAACCAAATGTCTCCAGAAGTAAAGCTTTAACTCGGTCACACTTGGCGCTGTGACGATCGTAACTGTATTACGTATGAAGATTTATGGCTATCGTAACGCGTAAGTGGGTCGTCCCTGACACGTCCTCTGGTTATTGTTTGCGTCTTTATTGACGAGTGCGTAGGCGGAGTGATATTTATTTTTAGTCCTTTCTGCTTTAGCAATTAAGTTGAAAAAGGAAAGAGGTTTTCATTTGCATTGTTATATGTTTTTGTTTATTTCTGGATTTTTCTCGACTTTTAAAAACATTGGGTATATCTTATATTATGTGATCTATTACTTAGGCATAATAATTCACTACCCCTAAGAATTCATCATTGTTAGTTGGTGATGATCAAAATACACAATCTACAGATAAATTAATGGAACTATAATTTATGTAAAATTATAGGGGTTGAAATCAGAGACTGCATATCGGTATAAAATTTTTAAATAGTACTAGTAAAATTTCAGTAAGTACCCTTATTAGTGTAATGCTTCATCAAACACAATAACTGTACAAGTTATTAAAATCTAAATTAATTATATCAGTACCCAAATAATGTATATCGGATTAATTTCTGTAGATGTTTGAAGTACAGAAATATTTTAACTTATTTAATTTCTGTACCGAAATCTATAGGTCAGCATATGTACCTACGCTTCATAGGCTTCAACTTAACTATCGAACATTCTACAGTTATTTAAAAATAAAATTTTAATATCAATATTAATATTAATACCGGAAAATTTCAGTTACCTAACTGAAAAAAAAATCAGTTATGCTACAATAATAAAAAAGGTACAAGAATTATTTCAGTATGAATTCCTGTACTGTTATTTTTAAATACACCTAATTTAACGGTATGACGTCATACAGAAAAAAAATTTACAGAAATTCATACCGGTATACAGTCCTTGGTTGAAATCGCTTTTCATTATTACTCATAGTTACGATATAGTTTTACGCGAAAAATTTACCCTTATTGATTAGAGTACGAGAGAGTACATGTTTCCTGGTACAAACAACGTTTGCGTTTGAAACAAACCAGTGCATTACAATTCTTTGACAATTTTCAACCGACTTCCAAAAAAGGAGGAGGTTCTCAATTCGTCTGTATGTTTTTTTTTGTGTCTTTGTTACTCGATACTTCGGACAATTATGAATTCATTTTGAAAATTGTTGTTTCATATGATAGATGATACTTCATATTTGGTCCCATTTAAATTTCATCGAAATCGGTTGGGTACTTCATCGAAAATTTCAAACTTTAAAAAAAATATGTATGATTTCGGAGAATGTTTACGTTGATGACATTCTCAAGTCAGCCAAAGTTTTGACGTGAAGTCGGTTCTTTTATTGCTCTGCATTCGTTGATTATTCGAGAATTACAATAACTCTATCTTATTATTTCAAAAATCAGAGTCTTAAAAACACTTCGGGCTCGAGACAGGCGGTATCTCGCGCGGGGCGTTGTGCGATTTACTACATCGCTGGTTTTACTTTGGAACTATACACTGGTTTAGAGTAAAGCCGGCAATGTAACAAGAACGCGCGAAGCCCCTGCTTTATCACGTAAATATTAGCGATCAGCTATAATGGCGCAGTCATCACGCCATGGACGCGCGATCAATTACTTTACATCGTATTATGTAAGCGATAGCTGTTCAATCGTTCGTTGATCGCAGAATGCATTTATTGCTACGATACTGGCGCCAAAAACAATTTGGTAGCTAAAAAAGAAACTAATAAAATGTGAAACAGATGTTTGCTTTAAAAATTTCGCAGAAAAGTACACACGAAAAGTATGAAAGTCAAAGAGATTATATGAACTTTTAGTACATCGATTGTACGATAGAGGCAGCACAGTCGTCGGATTGCTATGGCTTTGTTTTTGCTGTAGCGTAATACGAATTAGTTCTTTTTTAGCAATATTTGCGCAATTCATGCCATCGCTTTGCTCTTGCAAGTTACGTGATATGGCAGCCGCCCGACGCGCCGCCTGTGCTTAAACGTGTACGTCATGCTACTCATAGTAGCATCAAATAAATCTTCACAACATATAAGTAATACAGCACATGGGTCGTGACTACAACATTGTTTACGATTAAGCCGACCATACAATTATATTCATTAATTCACGATAAGAAGTTAAAGGACGCACACTTTTAAAAGTCATTACTACGCAACGTTGAAATGCCACTCAATATGCAATTATCCCTATTGATTACGTAATATATGCCTTAAAGCCATACAAATAAGACATGGTGATATTTAAATAGAGACGGGACAAAGAAAGGTATAAGAGAAAGTTATAATAATTTATTAATCGATGTCTTCTAAGACACCTGTACTCTTATTAAAAACAAAAACATCTGGAATTTTCTAGCCTTCTGGTATTAATTGACGGTTTTAACTGTTTTATTTTGTATTGTTTTCACTATAAATAGGACCTAGATCAGATTTTGCTTCGTTTTTATTTAAATGTAAGCTCTATATTTACATACGAGTAAATAATACAAGTGTTAGAGAGAATAAAAAAAAGTGCAAAATGAAATTAAGGTAATTAATTTGCAATTAAAACAATTACAAGATGATTAAAATTATTTTAAAATTTTATTTTTTTTCATTCACAATCTGTTATAACCATGTGTGTAGGTGATGAAAAGAACTCCACCTTATTCAAAAGTACCTATAAAATACAGGGTAGGAATAAAGTTACTTTACGTAATTAACACAAAAGAATAATTTTCATCTAATTTTAATTGTCTCTGTCTCTGACAGTAGATAAATAAAATATGACTCAATTACTTCACGACAAATGACTAAATGAAGATCGAATCACAATCACTTTATGTCTGAAGTTACGTTCACTTAGATACATTATAAATTCAGGCTTTCAATCAGCTACGAAATTCCAAATTCAAATTTGGCAAATTGACGTCTGAATGACATTTCAAGTCTTGTATTTTGAAATTTATTAAAGCTCTTCTCATGACTCAGACATAGATTATTTTATTTTATTTCTTATCATACGTAAAGAAGTGGAAATACCCAGGAATTGAGTAGGTGGACTACTCTACCTACTATCATCATCTACCTACACACATAACTTCCTTCACGCCTGTATCCCTTATGGGGTAGGCAGAACACCAGAAGCTATAATACCATCTGATGTCACGTTGGACCTTGGAGGTATTATAATGATGGAGGGAGACTATTGCAATGACAAGGGGTCAGCCTATCGCCCATAAAAACGCCAAAAAAACATCTGTCCCTTAACTGACTCTTACAGTATGATCGGGAAGAGAAGCAGTTGGTACATTAAATGTTTTTTTTTGACTCCCAGTCCAGCATGGAAGCTGGAACTGTATCATCTATCAATATTTTAGTCAAAAAGCATAGAATCACTAGATTTCAGTAAACTTTTGAAGTACTTATGTCAAAGTCTCTAGTTAAAGTTGCAGAAAACACTTATAAAAATAACGTAAATAATGCTCCAAAAAAACCCTACACTCATTCAACAAACATATCAAATTACTCATTCAATTTAAATTAATAACGTCCTACAGGAAAATCATAAATTGACGTTGTGTTTTACAACAGCGGACAGCCTTTGACCACTCCATTCACTTTACCAGAAATGCGGCATTTGCATTACCCGGCAACATTTTGTGCCATCAAAATCAAATCCTAAAGCTACTTCGACAGTAACTGTATGGAAATTTGAAAGCAGTCTGTGGATTCTATTTGCATTTATCTTTTGGTCGCAGCTACCTGGTTTGGCAACACATTTTAGTGGGCTCGAGTTTATTAGGTTATTCCAGACTTTGACCAAAGGTGTGGATTGATGTGATGGAATTATGATTTTGCGTATGTGGAAGATCGCTTTTCAATAAAATTGGTTTGTGTAGTTATGCTGTTAGGAAGTCAATATTTGGGAACCCCATTTTTTATTTACTGAAGAGCTTTTGTACGCGACTTGGTACGCCAATAAAATAAAAAGTCCTAAATTTCCCGTTCTTGTGGGAATTTCTGGAATTCATGGAAGTCATAAAATATTCTATAGTTTACAAAAAAACCAAAAAGGATATAATCATTCCCATAATGTGACCATTGTCGTAATTTGTACAAAGCATATAAGTAAGATAGCGTTCATATCATATGTTTATTATTTTTATGTTTCAACCATTGTCATTGTTCAACAATAACAACAAATAAATTTGTACAAAAACATAATCAAGATTGCTGAAATACCCATGCACTGTTTCCATTAAAAGAAATATTTCAAGAACGTGAATCCATAATACGATTGCTAAATGATAATATTCATAAAATTCAAGAAACATATTTAAATGGATTTAAAAAATGGAGCTTTACTGTACAGAAGGCTGCAGATCAAGCGTTCCAAACCTGAAAAAAATTGTAATTGAATCTGAACTTTAGGCCCTGGACATTAAGTTAAAAATTGTTTGGGGAAATTTGACAAGTTTGCCTTCTGTACAATTTAGACCTCCTGGGGCCTTCTTTTGGTTTTAATATCGGCAGTGGCTAAATTATTGACTGTTCTGCTTATTTGGAGCATTGACTTGGACCTCCTGTAGATCGCAAAGTAAGCTTTGGAAAAAGTTTGTATATTTTTGTAATGATGCGCCGGCGCCGTAAAGTATTCCATGTAAATTCTTATTGGGTTTTATAATTATGTTAATTTCACATTTTTTTTTTTTTTTTTTTTTATATTGTAAGGATAGGACGTTTGTCTTCCATGCCACCTGATGGAAAGTGCGCATGAAGACTATGGTGTTACACGTCCTATTTATAGTGCGTACGTGCTTTTTTGCAGAATTAATGGGGTATTTAGGATTTTTTTAGCAAGCTCACATATATTTAAATTTTATAAATGACAATCAAGATCTAAAAAGTTTAGATTTCGTCACATTTAAGATTTTATCTTTAAATATTTTTTGGTTTCTTTTTATTTGCACAAAAATACATACTTATATTAAGACTATACTTAAACATTTTCTGAAACCCAAAGCAATAATTAGAGCCAATGAAACATAATATTACGTGTCTTTCTTAAATCGTTTACAATGTTATTACGAGACATTTAAAATGCTTTAAAGTTTAAATCTCGCCAGTACAGGCACAACGATTGCTAATTTTGTTTTTTACAGCAAAAAGTGTTAATGTTCAATCATTATCTTCTGCCTTGTCAGGAGTAATTGAATTTCGTTGTACTTTATTTTTATTTAAAAATATATTTTTTGTTTATGACTCATGTTTTAACCACTTCTTTAACAATCACTATGTAGAGACTGAATCTCTTTATATAATCCAATAAAGAGGATAAAACGTGTTATATTTAAATGTGTAATATAGCTTTTTACATGTCCTAATAAAACATATCACACATCGTCCACAAAGAATTTCAAATGAAATTTGACTTCATAATATGCGATGGCATTTGAATAATACTATACGTCCAGCGAATTAAAAATAAGCAAAAAGCTGATATATTACCATTACAGAAGACTGAAATTTATGTTCATCTAATCAGAATGGCTTTAATGTTGTCAGGGAATTTGAATATAGAGTTGGGTAAAGGGGCTTACACGTTGGTGCTTCTGTTTTATCTGCAGATACTTATGCCTATCCACTGTAGAGACTATGTGAGTATAAACAAATCAAATATTTTTTTACCTTAAAAGCAGATATATTAAACTAGAGTTAAAGAAGATTCTGTTTTACAAGACATGAATTATTGTAAAATGATTAATGGCAATAAAAGTAATCATATTCAACATATCTGTGATTGTTTCTCAATTTTTCTATTGAATATATTGTTGATCTACTGGTTGACTTTAAAATATATAATAACAAAGACACAATTAAGTAACTTATAAGGATTTGTAAATGGATCACGCAGAACTAATACTTTCTTAACTCCGGATGACGTCATTGTGTGAACCCATCAATCTTCATCCGCCATAGCCTTCTTGTCTACTAGCTTATAATTTGTGATCTCTCGGGGGTACACAACACTAAAGATAGTTAGTTCTACTATCAGTTAATAAGATATTATGTTTTTGTTAGATTATTCAAACCGTGACTAAAGAGATGCTTTTACTAAGAAAAGCTAACAACGTTGATAACTTCACGAGATCCTGCAAGCCAATTCAAAACTAGATTATAACAGTACTTTTATATTGCTTTTTCTTTTTATAAATCGCAACTTGTTACCTTATCATCAAATTAGTGAACACACTTCTTAAAACAGGCAAAAGGTCATTTTTTTTTCAAGTCAGTCTATGGAGTATCTTTGTTGTAATTGCCTCTGAAATAAGTTTGTTAGAAAAAGGGCGCGTAAGGTTGCTTCAGTGCCCTGGTCGCAATTTGCAAGCATTATGCCTTCCCCGCCTCGTTTCACGATTTACGGGGCGCTTTTTATTCGATTATTACGTTTTCGGAAGAGCTTTGCTATCATCAAACAACATTCTTCGACATTTCAAAGAAAAAGTTAAAAATACTTTATACAATCCAATTACATCGTCCACTTTGCGAGCCTAAAGTTCTCACTTTGATTTATTTCCCATTTATCATCATTTGCTTAATTCAAATCGGATGCACGTGCAAAAACGAGCTGGTTAAGCTTTTTATATATTTATATTAACAGTCCTTTCGTCAAAACGTATGACAATAAAAAAAGTAATTTCAAAGTTCCAACATTCGTTTGCCGAGTTCAAAAAAGGACATGGAACAACAACAAAAAGACACAAAACGATAATTCATTTCGACGAAGAAAGTCACAAATGAAAATAAAAGGGTCTTGTGGTTGCAGTAACAAACTGGTTCTGGCAAATTTTAATTGCACTCAAAATTAAGCGTGAACCGGCGGCGATGGTTCATGGTGTAATCGGAATGGGCGCTTCGGAACACGAAACAAATTAAATTAGCGCATATTAATTATGAACTAAAGATATTTAGGAACCTAATCATTATAATTATGATGTTTTTGATCATATCTCTCATTAACTTTTTATAGAAACAAAATTTAAACAATATGAAACTTGTATATCTACTTCAATAAATACCATTTTATTATTGTTTTTGAAAAACGCCGAGGAAGCACCTGTAACACTTTTGGAATAGTTACTTCCATCAAACACCAAAATCTAAACGATAAAGTCATCATTATAAATGTTTTATTAACTCCTTTAAAAGTCGGTCTCTGCATACTGATCTCTAATGACGTTAAAATAGATGTCATTTTAGAATTCACTTGTTGTCTTCCGTAACTCATAACAATATCCTTTAAGGTTCGGCAGGTAGAATGACATGTGGTAACAACCGTATAATGATCCCTTTGTCCGATAAATTGTCCGAAACCCCGATTTATGAAGTGAACTATGACCACTATTGTTCCATCAAGTTTTGTCCATTCAACAGTTTTATTGATCCGGCTACGTTTTTTTTTTATCCATAGGCTACAAAAACGTGAGTTGCGTAGTTTTGTCCGACGTTGCGTTAAACTGCTGTCCGTTGTTAGCTGTACAGTCTTTTGTAAATTGATCGATGAGTTCTGATTAAATGCTATCAGTATTTCAATAGAATACTTATTGAGCTTTATTATACATGCAAGAGTTTTTATTTTATTACATACATACATAACGTCACGCCTGTATCCCTAATGGGGTAGGCAGATCACCAGAGGCTATAAAACCATATGATATCACGTTTGACAAATTTTCAGGTATTATTGTGATGGAGAGAGACTATTGCAGTGACAGGGGGTCAGCCTATCGCCCGCAAAACCGCCAATAAAACCTCCGTCCCTTAACTGACTTTTACAGTTTGCCTGGGAAGAGAAGCAGCTGACACATTCTATGTTTTTCTTTCGCTCCCAGTCTTGTATTATTTAAATTTTAATAAATACATACATAACCTCACGCCATTATTATCTACTAATGTTTCAAACTAAGATATATTATTAATATTTAAAAGAAAATAATCTGCTTAAATCTCGATCCAGAGGAAATATCAAGATTAATAGGCGCTTCAGCAGTAACGAGTCAATCAAGAACCATCAACGCAGCCATAATATTAGTAGGATTTATTTAAGAACATTCTTCTCATACTCAAATCGGAAAACGTTGTGAAGATGAATGTTTGATGCTCCGTCTCGCTGCTATAACTTGGCATGAATTTTACACATATTTTTATATATAGTCTAGCTAATGAAAGTAGGGAATGAAAAAATCTGGCGAATTTAAAAAAATCGTCGTAACCCCGACTATGACACATATGGATTAAACAAACTTGATACTTGATTATTTTATTATCAAAGAATCGTAAAAAATAACAATATTGGTACTATCCTACTTTTTGATAAGAAGTTTATAATTAAAATGATAGGCAACTAGTTTTCAGGCTTAAAAATGAAACAATAAAATACAATAATTATTTTTATTCATTGTAATCAAAATCTGAATCCAGCAATTCTATATGGAATGAATCTTCAGAGTCACTGATATCGCTGTTTCCTACATTGATTATGAATTTTTTTTTTTTTTTTTTTTTATTCATCTTCAAATATGAAAACTCCAGAATCTCAATCACCAAAACCACCAACAACTGTTTGATTGACAACAGTGACACCAGAAAAAGTTGCCATATAAAAAGTTTGCAAAAACTCCCATTGTCTACTTTCGTTAGCCAGACTGTATTTTTATTTACACGGCACAGGGATATATCTAAGAAGCTATGAGAACAATAATGTTTTGTTACCTAGTATAGTAGTGTAGTAGTAAGTACCTATTATAAATAAATTAAAATAAATAGTGAAGTTTACCTACATAATAATAAATCATAAGTTCCCACTATGTTAACCTATATCAAATATAACCTGGGATAGGTCCCGACCGAGTTTTTGTTTTCCATCTTCTCATGGAGTCGGAACAAAGGATAGATCCCAGATAAGTGTCATTTGCATTGAATGGGTCCCGGTAACTCAATACTATTGCCAGAATCGGTCGCATACGGCCTTTACCGCCTAAAACTCTGCCGATGTTATTCAAATCAACCGAATAACCTAATTTTGAAAAGGGTCTGCTTTTTGCAGTGAAACATTCACTTGTTATATGGTAATTAGGTTTCTTATCAACCTTTGGAGACATTTGAGGCGGGTCAAAATGTTATTTTAATTTGCTTCATTCAATTTGATTTTGCATCTTTATTTATTTTAAATATTAACTGTCAGAATATAAACTCTCTTCGGTATTAGCAATTGCGGCAGGTGTTAACATATTGATGTTATTACTCTGTGCTCAGAAAGCGTGTTGTACATGATAAAATGAATGTTTCATAATAAAAAGTAAACAACTCTGTAAAATTATTAACACTTCCATTTATTTGACACTCTAGTTAGTTATCATTTGATAAATTTACTATTTTAAATTGCAGGTCATAACAAACATTTCACTCCTGCGTAAAGGATTTAGATAATTTTCGAATAACTACGAATCATCACACGGCTATGAAACTATTTGAAGGAAAAAACGATATGATGTTCCGAATCGTTTATTTCATTTATTTTAACATTTACGAGACATACCGTCCGTCTGTCTTTGCGCTTAGGAAACCGCGTTTATTTTTGGAAGTTTCGTTTCAAATAAGATTGTGGTTTTGAGCTGCGTCCAAGTTTTTTTAACAAAGAAAATTAGCGTAACTGACGGTTGTCTAAACTCTGAGTTAATGACGTGACGCCATTTCAGCTATCCGATGTTTCTAGGCCGAAAGTTTCAAATCCGAAGTGTCGTTTATTTGACACGGAATACGTTGCTGGGGCGATACCCGAAATTCTCATTGTTAAAAATAGACTGTCTCCTGGTGAAACGCCTTGCCAATACTTAATTAATCTTCGCCGAGTGACTGACGGGTGTCAGTTCAGCATCGAGCTTGGTTCAGGAGTGTATCCACATTCAATTTCACGGTGGATGCACGCGCACACACTTGACACCAAAGAATACACGTTTTGTAAAGTATTCTTATAGTTTATGCTCCAATAAATGCCACGGAGCTGTACTTTGATCTATTTGTAGAAGACGCGCTTGATCGCTTCAATCGTCATTTTGGCGTTAGTAGCAATTTGCGTCAAGAAAATTTACTATTTATTTAGTTTTAAGCTGTACAATACTCAGACCCGCATTCAGAAATACTGGTTTGGAGTTATAATATAAAAGTCCAGTCATAGAAGCGTTCATATTTTGATAAGAAAGTATTAGAGCTTTAGGCATGTAACAAATGAGTTATCATTTTATTAGATTAAGGTCAAAATCAAGGTAACAACATGCTACCAGATACAAACGCTGATATTTACTTCCATTGAAAATCGATCTTAAACCCGTTGTTCGTGACCCATTATGTTTATCAATTTAATAGATCTCATCATAAAATTTGACGGCGTCCAGTGGTCTTAGACGCTACTCAGCAAATCGTTAGGCTTTGGGTTCCAATCTACCACGGAACAAAAAAAAACCGTGTCTAGGTTTTTTCTATTTACATATTTAGCTTATAGGAGCCCCCCTAGTTCGCTACATGGTATCCCATATCACAAGCTATGCTTACTTGCCATGTATTTGGTGTGGTTATCTGGAGATTTAATTTTTTTTATTTTTACAAATCTAACCACTACCTTTCTTTGTCCACAGGTATATGTGTGAAAGTGCAAATCTCGTGCGCACGCCGCGGCGTCCGCATTCATAGTGGTGTGTTTTGATGTGTGTCCGTTAGCTCTTCGAGCTGGCGTGGTACGGGGCAGGGGGTGGGGGCGCCATGCAGGCGGGTGGGGGGTGGTTTGTGCCATGGACGATGGGTATGCAGAAGTTTGCCGTGGCGCTGCCCATGGGCGGTGTGATGCCGTTAGTGCCGCCGCTGTTTTCGGCGATGCCGCCGGCGCCGCCGCCGTTACGGCTGATTGGGCCGCCAACACTCCCTCATCAGGGTCCTAGAAAGGTAGGCTTTTTGATTGGCACACTCATCCTGAAAATTGACAAAGCGTGTAGTTTGTTATACGTTTTCTCTAAAATTACATATAAACATTCGTATACGCAAGTAGATGCCATTAGGTATCAACATTCTTACATGGAATAAGCTTAATTTAAAGATTTTTTTACTCGCTCTACCTAATCTATCTCTTTACACTAAAAACCTGCAAACTTTTTCATTGTTCAAAGAAAACGTTTCTCCTCAGCAGTTTCTATTTCAAATATAATTATCCTCGCAGTTGACAATTACAAAAAAGCTTCGTAACATTCTGTAACACAATGAACTTGTAGGAAGCTACAAAGGCACTTACTTTATCAAGGTATTTAATAAAGCGGACCTTTATAGCTCTCAGTCCTCGAATACTGATTGTATCATAGTGCTACACAGAAAACAAACCTGTCCTTTTGCTGACGCTACATTTATAAGTAGACTGACTTTTGTCTTTTCGAAGAAAGACAAAAGGCATCACATAACTTGTCTTATGTCATCAGGAAAACAAACACAGGATTACTTCGCAGAAGCTCCTTTTCCCTTTTATATGAATTAGGGGTCTATTAATTAAGTAAATTATAACAAATATCCTGTAAATAATATTTTTTGATATACTAATATGTCTAAGTAGAGGTAAATGGGTAGAATCAAAGGGTTGGTGTTAGAACTCAACGTAATTTGATGTTTAGTGAGAATTGACTTGAAGGTATTGCACCTATGAAAATACTAGAAAAAGACTTAGAAAATACAACAATATAATAGGCAGATCTTGCATAAAGGAGGTTCGATAGCCAGGGAAACCCAGAAACCACTTATAGTCCTTTCTAAACCAATTCTTCACAAGAAAAAGTTGTTTCATATAATGCTGACAAAATAACACCTACCAAACACGCTTTTATCTGCTTAATAATAGCTTCAGTAATACCATCTAAATACCAATACCATTGAAATGATCATCCAGTTAAAATAGTATAAATAATTAAGTTGCTATTTAGAGCTTTTAAACGGTTTGTGGTTTAGCTCTAACTTAAATATAGCATCAAGCGCGGTGGTTAACAGTTTCATAGCCCATTCGAGTGGGCGAATGTAATATGTTATTTATGGCTCGTTTGAATCCATTTTAGAATGTCAGTAGCAAATCAGAAAAAGCGGCAATTTCATGATCATGAGGCCAGCAGTTTTAACCGTGGTTCCAGCTAAATGGGCATTCTGGTAGGGTAGGTCTAACCCTTCTTAGGGGTGAAAATTGTTTCATCTTAGATTGATAGGTTTGTTTTTATACCTAGTTGAAAATAGATCTGGACAGATATTGGCCACACAAGTCTAAAAGCTTAGTTTTTTTTTTTGGGAAGGAATTGACTCAAACAAAAGGAAGAAACAATTTTTATTAGCTACGTGTTTAAAAATCAAATTAAGAAGGAGCCAATTATTTTCATGAATTTGAAAACTTTTAAAAGTAATAAGGCATTTGTATTCAGGTAGCGTATGTAGTTAATTAATTAGTTTTAAAATTGGATATCCCAGCCGAGTTGTGGCTAATTTACAACACAACCCATTTCACCATCTGATTATATCAAAGCCAACGACGTCTCGACTAAAGTTTTTAATTTCATGACATTTATTTGTTATTTTAAATATTTTACTTAATGGAGGTATTTATATTTTTATTTTACATTATTAGGATGGGACGTTTATCTTTTATGGACAGTGAACATAAAGATATAATAGATGAACGTCGATCAGTTTTTCTGATCGGATCTTATCAGATTGGTCTATTAAAAACTATTGGTCGACGATCGATTGATTGGTGTTGTGATGGTACACGTTCATCCATGAGAAACATATTCTCTCAACACTTAAAAGTACCAGGGCTGCAGAAGTCGTTAGGAAAACAGACGCAAGCTTTTCATTCCACACCTTCGCGATAAATAGGAACTGCCAAAGCGCTTCCGTACAAATATCAAAACTCATGAATCACACTCGTCTAATTCACATTTCATTAAACAATTTTGATGCGCTAAGTACCGTCCCTAAAATTCGCTTCATTTCTGGGAATCGAACTGTAGGCTGAAACGTCCAGGCGGGGTAAGAGCTGATCTTGTGCCAACACTGGAGATTTCTCAATAATTCCGCCGATATACATTTCAGATATCATCGTAAAATTTTGACATACTGTAAGAGGAACGTTCCTAAATTATAAACATATGGAAGATTTAATATCAATTAGGTGCAAAGTGTTGTTAAATGGTCGTAAAAATATTATCTTAGTCGTATATCGTCTTGTAAAGTATTTATGAATCCTATAAAGTTTATATTTTCAAATTGAGATATTACTCATAAACTTTTATCTTTGAGTGGAAATATCTTATCTGTATCGATTTTTATTTCCTTTACATTTTGTATGAAAATTCCCAAATAAATTTAACCAACGTCTGAAGTATTTATCTTACTTAGCATATTTTTATCTAAACAACTATATTTCACCCGACAAATAATAGTAGTAAAGTTTCGTGGCTGATATTAACATGTTAACCTGTACAATCCCGCGTTCAAAATTCAAAAGCCGCGATCATTTTGGAACCATTGACAACTTTGCTCAAACTTGAAAGTTATACAGAAAAACTAAACCAGCGTTGTATTGGAAACAGATTTCAAAATGCATCAATTCCTGTAATATGTTTCTCGTAAGTGGTTTGTTTTGTGGTATAAATCAAGTAATAATTACGATGGCCACGGATGGGTGATCATTTGTAAACCCGGCCTCAAATTAGCGTTGTACTGGTTTCTTTGTGCGTCTGCGAAGATTTGCATTATTTTTTATGCAGTGGCACGATGAAACCCTTCGAGCGATCTTGAGATTGCAGTTTTGATTTTTTAGATTAAATTTTGAAGAAGTGAGTAATTATAGATTAGGATCGGAGTATTTTTTCAAAGCCTACATGCAAGGTTATATTATTTAGTAAAGAGTTTAATTTGTTCAATATTTTATAATATTTATACTTTAAATAAATTTTCAAGTGATAAGAACAAGGTCACCAAAAAAAAAACTCGGCAGTGCTTCACACTATTTTTCTTTATACGTACATAGCACATATCCAAATCTTAAATTTGTTCTTGGCTGTTCTATGGTAGAGCTGTCAATATTAAAGCATCTATAATATCTTTATTTCCTTTCATTAGAATAGAGAGTATTTTTTATTGTACAAAAGAAATACGGAAAAAGCAGTTTTTATTTATTTTCTTAGAATTTTTCTTTGGATTCCTTTATTTATGCTATTATAATTTATACTGTATACTATAAGGATACATAAATCGATAACTTTCTTGTATGAAGCATGCACTTTTTTTAGCTTATAATTTTGTTAGGATACCTGCCATAATAAATAACACACGCTGCGTGGAAATTACAGCCAGCAACAAGCGATAAAGACTTTTAAATATGGAACAGACGGACAGTAGACACGAAGGGTTAGTAAAGGGTTCCGTTGGCGCATTTTCTATACGGATCCCTAAAGAAGTGTCGTTGTGCATTTATACTGTTAATAACACATGCCTTGAAGCTAAATTAATATAAAACCGTTGATTTAAGAATCTATAAACAAATCGAATCAATTTCCTTTTAAACATATTACCTTAGACATGTAGAAATATGGACGGTACGTAAATAGGTGTATTTCTGAATGCAGTTAACCAAGATTCTCACAGTGTCTTGTCTATGACTTTTAATATTTTTTTCACATGCCATTAATATTTCTCAGAAATGAAGTTAAGCTTAAGCAGCTTGAAATAGAGTTTAGTTTCGCATGCTTATAGCCTCAGTAATATGTTTAACATTATTTAGCTTGACCAATATATCCCTGGTCAGCCTCCAGCTATGTGTACGGATTATTAATTGCTTCATTGAATTTCTGGTTATTTTTTTAAAACGCTAACGCGACGGAAGAACTTGTCCTTTTACCGGAGACTATTTTTTTTCTGTCACTCTTGACTATTGCGAATAAACGTGTGTACTTTAAAGGGATTCTAGCTTCTATATTAAGAACTAGTAGATCTGTCTGTTTTCTTTTACGCATCGAAGTGAAGGTGAGCTGGTTTTTAATTGGAAATGACAGAGTGCCTCGCCGAGCTACTTTTTTATAATCAATATCGGCAATATGATAATTTAATCATGCCTCCAATAAATATTAATTGGTATATCGGTCGCTTCCTTGACATATTTACGTTTTAGTTTTTTGTAAAGGTTTCAAGTTTATAAATAGAGGTTGTGCAAAGATAGATGTCTATAAAGACACCAATCCTTTGAGATAAAAGTTATTATTAAAAGATACCTGCGCTTCTGATAAAGTCTGGTCTTTTTTGTTTAAATATCTTTCATCTAGCTCCAAATTATTGATTATGGCAACCTTAAGAAATAGAAAATCATTAATTTAAAAACGAAATAAATCCAGATACATCCCAAATATCTGTACCTAGACCTTACAAACATTTGTTTCACAACACGCAACCCTACACTTCGTTGCTGGTAGTTCACTTACAGAGAAGACCGTCAATATAAAGTAAAACCAACAACGATTACCGAAGAGATAACCGCACGGATAAAAAATGCCCAAATTTAGGGTTTTTACATCCAATTTGAGGTTTCAATTACGCAGAGCTTCCTTGCGGCAGGGTTAACCCATTTAATACTTATGAGTCAATAAAATATGGCGTCTATGAGAAGGGCAGGGCCTTTTGAAATTCTATGGACGACCGACCAGATATAGCCGGACGTGTAACAATTTGGAGCGGACGGATTAGGTGTGGGCTGTACTTTGATACGTACTTTGTCCATTTTTTCCGCATTCTATTTTTAATATCGGCTTTTAATAGTTGGATAGAAAGTAGGTACTGTAATATAAAATAAGATATTTGCTTTTAATACAATATATTTTTCAGCGATATTACTATGTGATATTTAAGGTAGGTAAGTAGGTACTGCAATATTTTTATAACAATAGCCTGTCCAACTCCAAATTTTGTTCCACTAATCTTTTAGTTGCGCAATTTCGTATTTTCCGGAGTGTAACTTGACATACCCTTATTCATTATCCATCAATGGTCAGTTAGCTTCAACTTTAACAAATCAGCTTCTACGCTCCATAAAGTACAGCTATTTTGATGTAGGGCTGTCAAAATTGAAAATTACTTAATTTTTTAGAAGAGACCTACAAATATAAAAGTTGTTTAAATGTGTTTTCGTGCCAGATGTCTTTGCTTAAAATTCTCAAGAAACCTGATTTCCCTTTTTTTTAAAGTACAATTTTTATCGTACACTAGGTAATAATAAAAATGGACACGTAATGGTAAATCAGAATCTTTTGTAAATTTTACGTAAAAGATTAGGCTATGGTCACAATTTTTATTTAGATTTAAAAATTAAAAGTCGTAATCTTAAAATTGCCTAAATAAAAATACAACAAAAAACATTATTAATATCCTTCTTTACTACAAATCCAAGTAGAAAATGTTCATGCAATTCTTATAAGAAAAATACGTCTCTATTCTCATTAACAGTTCAAGCATGGACCTACACACGTCCAGTTACGCATGAAAATAATATTTTCAAAACAGGACCAGTGGCAGCCCTATTCTCGTCACGCAGCAATAGAGCCAAACGCATTTTTTCCTCGTCGACCGCAAATTTATCTCAGTCAATCGATACAAATCATGGAGCGTCGTGGATGTGCTCCGGAACCAATTTCCTGTGCCTTTTCATATGGTAATTCAAGTGGCGCCATCTAAAGGACGGGACGCATGAAAGAGCGCAAACAGCAAAGCAGGTTAACAAGGTGGTTGGTTGAAATCATGCTTTTGCTGTGATGGCGGGTTTTGATGGATTTTTTAGCTGCTGACGTTGACGAGGGGTTAAAATGATCTGTCTGTCTTTGGTATTATGGCTCCCATACGCGTTAATCAATTTGAATGTGTTTTAATTTAATCGAATATATTATTTGTCAAGATGGTTCTACGTTTGGTACCTAGTAATAAAAGTAGTTGGTTCCTACGTGTCTGTCTGAGCTATTGTAGCTTCCTAACTGTTGAACCGAATAAAAAGCGTTTCATATTAAGTCTAAGGCTTCTCTATAGAGATGATTTTTAGCTAAGTTTGTGAACAGTATATCAATCTACTCCCATGTATTCAGCTATTATTAGAAGTAATGACAGGTTACTTTCAGGGAGATTTTTCATTTTAAAGTAATTTTGATGTGTAAAGTCGTAATTAGACTTGAATTGCTACAATTTACTATCTGAATTTTCATCTTTGAGATATAAGGCCACGTTAGTTGGCGTGATACTTACTTTAGGTTTCTTTATTTATTCATTGATTTTTAAATTTAACAAACTTTTGATCCCTATGTTATGATAAAGACGCAACCTCTTTCATCTGTATTACCGAAGCAAATATAATAATATTTCATTCATTTATAAAGAAGTAAGTATTGGAAAACTAAGCACAAACGAATCACTGCGCATAACGTAAATAAATACACATATTTGAGTATAAGGAAAACCATCTAATTGCATTTAAAACGTCGATTTTGTGTTAGATCCGACTAATTCGAATCGCTTAGCTCAGTACTAACTCGATTAGTATTCGATTGAAACGAATCGCTCCTTTGATCAGAGTTCAAAAGGAATTGACATTTTATTAATCAATTGAATTTGGCAAATGTAAACTTGAGTGGGGTTGCGTCAGCTGCCCCCGTGATAGGGTCCCGCTTTTGTCAGCTATTATTTTTGGGTGCTGAAGAGGCGCGTTTACATTAAAACTCCGAATAACTGCTACTTTAAATCTAACTGTATTGAAAGTTTGGCAGCTCTACTATTAATGAAATTGAAAGACTGTCTGTTCAGAGTGACTTTTAAAACTACAAATTGGATTTAATTCTGATTTACACTAATACACTACCTACAGGCTCAGTTCTCATAGATTTTGTTTAGAAAGTCGTTGAGAATATCGATTTGAAAATACTTCAACGCCATCAGCCAAACTGGAGCCGGGTCCTGCGAATAATTATAGATTTATAGAATAGAAAATTATGTGATAGCTGCGAAGGGTAAGAAAAAGGCTCTACTACTCCTGTGTGTCGTATAAAGTGATTCCCAAAAACCACCGCTATATATTACCGCAACACAATTACAGATGCAAGAAATCAACAAGGAACTTGATGAGTTGTTAGCGGAGTATCAGTTAACAGTTTTAAAAACAGGTCAAATGCTCAATCATATTCATTATTGAGGATTGTAGTATCGTTTTCTTGATATAATTCCTACAAAAGTTTATGCGTGAAAACCTTATTACAGACTAGCCACCGCGCGCGGTTTGACCCGCGTAACTTTTGATCCCGTGGGAATTTCGGGATAAAATATAGCCTATAACCTTCCTCAAGAGTTGGGCTATCAAATGCAAAAAGAATTTTTCAAATCCCACTAGAAGTTAGCTTCTGAGATTAGCGCGTTCAAACAAACAAACAAAAAAACAAACTCTTCTGCTTTATATATTAGTATAGATGTAAAGTGAAGAATTGGGACGTATTGCACCCTACATTCTCAAGTCACTCTAATGTCAAACACAGTGGCCTTAAAATTAGTTTTTGTAGCAACAGAACTGTTAAGTTAATCTCTAATTTGATAAACCAGCGATCTTAACTTGAGAATATAAATGTTGTTCAATACAACATTTTATACTCTCAAGCTTAGGTCTCAAATTGGATTTAAATAGTTTTTAATTTAGCCTCAAAATTAATTCCAACAACTCAAGCTTCGGCGTTTGTTTAGTGGAAACAAAATAATTTATCAACATACGTCCGGGCCACGTTGCATTCCGTGACAAGGGTCAAACGTATATCTCATTTTTTTCTCTTTCCAACCGAAACGACCGAGGCCCTCGCATTTCTTTATTGCTTTTATTTTATGGCGAATTCAAAATGGCGGTAAAATTAGGTTGACGGACAAATATTTTGGGTGACTATCTGTTTCGCGTGATATTACCCGCGCAATTTTAATCTCGCTTCAATATCGGGATAAAAAGAGGCCTATGTTCTATTCTAGGCTGTACACTATCACTATGCCACATTTCATCCAAATCTGTTAAGCCGTTCTGCCGTGATTGAGGAACAAACATCTATACATCCATCCAAACTTTCTCATTTATAATATTAGTAAGATAAGATAGTACCTACTATTAGTTGCAATATAAAAGAACTAGTTAAGTGAAATCACAATTATTGAATACTAGACACCGCGCGCGGTTTTACCCGCGTAACTTTTGATCCCTTGGGAATTTCGGGATAAAATATAGCCTATAACCTTCCTCAAGAGTTGGTCTATCAAATGCAAAAATATTTTTTCAAGTCCCACTTGCAGTTTTTGAGATGAGCGCGTTCAAACAAACAAACAAAAAAACAAACTCTTCAGCTTTATATATACATTAGTATAGATTTGCTTAATAGTACAAAAACTCTACGTGTTATATCCCGTGAGAAAAGCCGTTTGGTTTATAAATCTCAAGAATTTAGAATCAAAAAAAGCAGTTTCCGATTGCTGTAATTCGATTTGTCGTCCGTCAATCCTACTTGATTACAATTAACTTTTTATTTCGCAACCGAGATGTTAATTCCTGTACGTGAGCGCATGGGATGTATTCCGATATGTTGTTCGATCACAGAACCGGTTGGCTGTGTTGACAAAAGATGAGAGCTGTTGAGATTTTATTAGCTTGATTCTTCATTTGTTTTTTTTTCTCAAAGGGTTTCAATTGGGATCAATGGACTTCGATGGAGTTCAATGGGGGCCTAATGTGACATTGTTAAGAATTTGATCATGTAATAAGTAACGGAAAACATCATATAGAGAAAGTATTTCTCATTATCTTTCGAGGCATAGAGTCTAAAAACTGAAAGTGCTTTTCGAAAATTTAATAACATTATTGTTAAGTTATTACATTTCGCCTATAACTTCAGTCGTTAAAAGTGCAGTATCTGAAAAATAAGAAAAGATACCTATGAACATAATGGAGATTTTTTAATATTAAATCAAGTCTTATAGATCGTTTCAGTTCTACTTTAAGGCCTTTAATTTTAGAAGGTCAACCCAACAAGAAATAGTTATAAAGAATTTCAGGGATTCCCCTTTATCAAGAATCTTGATAAGAATGTTCTATAAAAAAACGTATTGAAAAAAGTATTACAGTCTTATTGGAGTTCTGCAGATTTTTCTGGCTAGCAACCGACCATCTTATAATGTCTAGCGCAAAATTAACCAAATTAAGATCGATCCGTCGATTTTTTTATTATGAGTCACTTCCAGTCTATACCCTTACGCTACATCTTTGACCTCATAGCCATTTATCATCATGACATAGATGTCAATTTTGTAGGTTTATCAAGTTACTAATAAAAAAGTTACCCACAAAAAAATCTTATCAGAACTAATTTTGTGTTTTATCGTAAATAATAGACCACAAAATGCAACTTTAAGTAGGTAATTAAGAGCACATTATGTTATCTGCATGGTTACAACCAGTGGTCGTTAAGGTTTTAACAGAAGCCATTTTGGCATCCTTAAAATATATATCATTCTCCAAAAGCTCGTCTAGTATAGTAAATAAAGTCTCAAAGCTTCTCGTCATAAAAGACTTACAAAAGCCCTTGCAGTCGGTTTATTAAAAAGGTCATGACGATGATGATTGACGTGAAACGAATTCCAATAATCGATTTATTTTGTCATAAAAATGTATCGAAGTATATCGATTCATCCCTTAGCGATTATTTTTAATATATACGCGATCAATCAAATTTGATAGCTTTAACTAATTGATAAGTTGTTGCTACTCTCTTTGTTTGGAGGTGCGAGAGGTCGACGCCATTTTAATTGCCTTTTAGCTTCAGTTTGAAAGTCTTATTGTAAAGGTCAGATCATCTACTGAAGTTTATTTTACTTGTTCATGAATATGAATAAAAGGTATAAAATTGCCTTATTGATGTCTGAAATAAATATTAATAATAAGTCCACTTACATTCTTTGTCTCAAAAAGTTATAAATGTCCAAAAAAAAGCCCAAACTGCGAAATCTAAACCCTCTTTGCAAAATAAAGAAGTAAAGTTATTTTTGTGATTCTTTTTGCATTTTTGCTTTGCTAATATTGATCGACACCGAGGTATTGCAAAAAGTCAAAAACGTATGACGTCCCATTGTCGCAGACGTTTTTTATTCCCTTGAACACAGCCAGCCTTTTGATCATGTTGATTTTTTCATTTAACGTTAAACTGCGATTTTTTAACGTTGACAGAATTTATTTCAACTCTTTCTGTTTCAATTTTAGTTATGTATCTTAATCAGATAACGATTGAAACATAACGGATTCCAAATTCAAAAACCTGGACTGTTGATTTCTACATGTTTTTGTTTTGAAACGATTGGCTAACGAATTGTCACCGATACGTTCGTCAATATTGTAAAGAGAAACAAACAGGCGCAGTCGTGCTCACATTTTCCCCATTTGCAGGTGTATTACATATCGTTCGAAATTCAAATGTATCGGAACGAGATGACGTTTGCACGGCTGAACTCAATCTGTTTTCAAGTAAAGGCTTTTTATCTATGTATATTTTTACTCATATTCTTTATAATATAAAGAACATCTACTCATATTTTTTATGAGTGATATTTTTATATTTATTTGGGCGTATTTAAAGATTGTCCATATTTTTAGGTAGAGTACGATAACGCTTGCAAACCCTACGCAACCTTTTAGTCTGTGAATCGTCGTAATGACCTACTTATTGATCATAAGGCCTAACAAACGATCCTCTTATAATAGGATTGGATGAAATTGCCTCAATTCGGAACAACTCATTCTTCAAGATTCCTACAATTTAGGTAATGAGATGCCTATTATTATGAAAAATGTTTGAACATTCCATTTCATCAGGTTGTATTTAGCGGTAATAACTCCAAATTGAATTCTCAGGGGCTGATGATAAACCGGGTTTGATTAAACTTCAGTTAAGTCTTGAAAGAATCTAATTTATGGAAAAGTCACGACCTTATTATGAATATTTTTTAAAGGATTTACTTCAACTATGAAAATATTATTAAAAGAACTTGCACGGAGCAATCTGTATATAAATTGATTCTTGCATAAGTACATACTTCAGAAAATAAAGTTCTGCAGTCAATCTTTATTATCAATCCATAATAAATTCACACTTAGTTTAACTTGCCTGAGGTCAAAGAAGACGGGTAGGTAAAAATGAAAACTGTATATACGGGGTTGATTTGTAGTCACCGGCCAAAATATTTTTACACAATAAGTATCATTTATAGAAACCATTTTTGCAAAAAAAAAGTTTTAATTTTTTTTACAAAGAAATAAATATATCCGCTAACATATTAAGCAAACCATGGTCACTCTAAATTACCATTAAAATAAAGGCAACTACGGGCTACTATAAAACATTTTATAGTACTACGTCGTAGAGATATCAATGACATGCCGTTTCGTAGTAGGTATGTCCATCAACAGAGACTATTTTTTAAAAAGTTTGTGGTTCCATATTTCTACTTTTTTGTACTGAGCGACGCTAAAATAAATATGCAGATACGTTTATATCGTATCAAAGAAAGTAACATTTAAATTTGGCTGTTGACTATAAATCAACCCTGTATATTTCTTATCTAGTAACCGTTAGTTTCTTATCTCTTATCTAGTATCCATTCCACAAGTTTTTCAAGAAACTTAATTTGAACCAGATTATCATGAAAACATCTACTTGATACAACAACCTTATTAACCTAAATATTCGCCATATAAATACAACAAAACATCCCTGTAATTGCCCATTTGACAAGTTGCGCATTTTCTCGTAATGTTCACAAGAACTGCGCCTAAGTATAGAGTTTCACACTCTAAACTTTGTTGCCTGCACAGGTTTCGGGTTAAAAGCTCATTGTTCAGCCTGCCGCGCGCTGCGAGCTTTTGGTAATGATTTTCATTTAATATCATATTGTTCCTTAAATGGCTGCCCTTGTACGCAGCGTTTTTGGGCTTGGTGCAAGAATTTTTGGATTATAGTTGTGAATATTTTTAGTTACGAATATTTCTTGTATATAATTTATTAGTTGCTGGCTTATTTCAGCGATGATAATTGTATTTCAGTACAATTCTTTTTACCAGAGACTGCATATCGGTATAAAAATTTTAAATAGTACTAGTAAAATTTCAGTACCCTTATTAGTGTACTGCTTCATCAACACACAATAACTGTACAAGTTATTAAAATCTAAATTAATTATATCAGACCCAAATAATGTATACCGGATTAATTTCTGTAGATGTTTTAAGTACAGAAATATTTTAATTTATTTAATTTCTGTACAGAAATGTATAGGTCAGCATATGTACCTACGCTTCATAGGCTTCAACTAAACTATCGACCACTCTACAGTTATTTAAAAATAAAATATTAATATTATTACGGAAAATTTCAGTTAACTGAAAAAAAATCAGTTATGCTACAATAATAAAAAAGGTACAAGAATTATTTCAGTATGAATTCCTGTACTGTTATTTTTAAATACACCTAATTTAACGGTATGACGTCATACAGAAAAAAATTGTACGGAAATTCATACCGGTATACAGTCCTTGCTTTTTACATAATTTTCTTTTGTACTTTCTCATCCGTTTACTTTCTGGCTCGGGTATAAATTGCTAACACTACATTAAACGCTATTTACGAGAGGCTAAACCTACACCAGTAAGCAGTACCACATTAACAATATTCAAAGATAAACAAATTGTCTATCACATGCATTTCAAATCCCATTATTGCTTTACGTCAAAATCTTTACATTAGCTAAAAGGAATTTAAGCTAATACTAATGATAAATGGATCAATGCTTGGTTACGTGAGTCATGTGTATAAGTAATTGAAATTAGGATACATGACAGACACAACATGATATTCCTTCTAGTTATCGCTTGTGGATGAAACTAGCTGATATAGCTTTACAACTGTCCATTTAGCAACGTATTCAAGTTGCTTATACAAATTACTATAATTGAGCTTTATTTCCCGTCCGTTTGTCAATTTTTCGCGCCCATACTAACAAGTCATATCTGTAACTGCGTCAACTATATTCCTATTTTAATCGTACTTTAAATAATAATAGCGAACAAATTTTAATATAACGTTGCTTTAGAGGCTGATTTTTAGGTTGGTGTACGGGTAAATGCGAATTACCCGTGGGTAAGGCGGTGGGTGGACGGGTCATGGCCCGTTAATAATGAAATAAACAACCCAAGCTGACACACCATTTATGTTCCAAAGTAATCATTGAAAAGCTTGCGTTATGGGGTCTACTGTCGAGTTACCTAGTTCACACCCAGACCCGATCCAATTTAGAAGAGTTCGTTTTTTAAACAGCCCGATCAGGTCCTACAGAGCTCTCAGACTGCAGGAAAATACTCGACTTTTGCACCACGGAGACTATCAAATAATCTACTATAAATAGTCATTTTTAGAAGCGCTCTTCCGCTTATGCATTGCACCGCCCCATCGCATTTAACACCCGAATAACCTTGTAAGCTCTGACACCCGACCACAACACAATACACTATACAAAATATTTCACTCTTAACTGCGCTCCCAGCCCCTTTACATGTGACCTTATAATGAAATATTAACGATAACTACGCCCATCTGCTTAAAAGGAAACACTATTACTGCCCAATCAGAACTAAATCGTACTGTCAACGTTTTTTTGGGTATGGATTGTGAGGAAGATAAGCTTAAATGAAATATGAACTCCATATTTAGAATCTGTAGAATCTGTTTACCATGAGATTGCTCAATTTGGCTATAGTATCAACATTGTTTACTCGACTGTACACTAGTTAGGAATACCCACGGGAATACCTATACAGTCTAGTGAGCTCATAATACAAACTCATTAAACTAAGCATGTTTTTTTTTTATAAAATATGGATGGGACGTTTGTCTTCCATGACACCTGATGTTAAGTGAACATGAAGACTAAGGTGGTAAACGAGAAACCTATTCACTCGACGCTTAAAAGTACTAGGACTATACTGGTCAGGGAAAATAGACGCAGGCAGTTCATTCCAAACCTTGGCGACCCGTATCAAAAAGGAACTGTTACAGCGCTTAGTTCGACTTTTCGGAATATCTACCACATACGGATGGAAGTTCTGTCTGCTATTTTCAACTCTACATAAGTCTGAGTCAACGCTTAACGACTTCAATATTGTTTACTTAATGTAGAGCACAATAAAGCACTTTTTCATTTATAATATAAACTTTTGTACAGCTACTAAATAAGCAATTAAGAGGAATAAGTTTTCGTTGAAGAAAAAAAAATCTTTAGTCGCTATCAATCTCACTAAAGCTAATTCCAGTTTGTATTGTATTTTATAATTAACTTTACCAACTGACACTTTGCATAAAGAAATAAACATAATTTATTTTTATACAACAAAGAAAAAAAAACTTCTTAATCCCAGACAAGTAAAAAGGTCGCAGACATATTTACAGTAAATACTTTGCGGTTACCAACTTTATTGCTAGATAATAAAACTGTAAGATATTTGCATGCAGTCCTCAGAAATCTTTGTCTTGTTTTTACGTATTTTTGCATTTATTCTCACAGATGTCAAATAAAATTAAGTACTTTATACGAACGAAGGGTTAAACATACGCGACGGTAAAAAACTAGTATAAACAATTTCTTTAGTAAAAATTATCCAATTACTGTTTCTAGGGGAAACTTTAAGAATAAATATCGTTTACACCTTTCACACGATTCTTAACTGGTTCGAATTTTTGCATCGGACATAGTTTTTCGTTGTTAAACAATTTATCGTAAATTTTCTAAGAAAACTTTAATGACAACAAATAATTAATATTTATTTTTTATTCTATTTATTCCCTTTATGTATGATCTCAAACTATCGCATCCTTGAATTTCAAAAGTGTGTTACCAGCCATCCTGTATATTGCATATTGTAACATACATACCCATTCACTCCATAAAATGCATCCCTGAAGAAAATGCCCTTAGATATTTTGCCGTGAACACTAGATATCGGGTAAATAAATGTAAAATTATAAATTTAAATTTAAACAGGTGGATGAGTTTGAATACTAATATCCGAAGTTTTTTACAAAAACAAAGATTTTGTGGCTATTCATCCAACTAAAATTATAAAAAACGCTTTAACTACAGAACTTTCAACGGTTTTTCATATGCTGAATTAACACTTAATATACCCTATATGTTATCTTGGAAATGTTTTCGATCTTTCGATTTAGTGGTAGAGTAGGAGCTAGCACTTTAGGTATACCTACTGGTAAAATATAAGTAACTATTAAACCTTGTTTTTACAGCAGTATTTTAAGGGTAATTCATTTCAATAACTCTCTAGAAGCAAACAAGTGAACTTAATGACTTCTTATTTTACAAAAACCAACCAAACTTATGGACATCCCTAGGTTGAATGAATCAATCATTCAACCATAGTAACATGTCAGTTTAACTACAGTACAGGTATCTGCAGTAATTCAACTCGGCCGCATCTTTGAAATAAATGCCTACAGCGCCGCGGTCCGTTCACATGTGATAGGGCGGCCAGGCTTAAGCTTTTAAATTACATTTGCCTACTTTGTGTTTACTTCTATTTAGTTTTTTGACTGCAAATATACTTTTTTATAGAAATAAATAAATTGACAATTTTGTAAATTGAATAGGAAGTGTTCAACAAAAATACGTTTTGTGTCAAAAAACTATGTTTACGTTTGAATAACAAATCGGTCTTATAAATTAGTGACCGAAAAATACTTGCGCCTCGACTGAGATGCGAGCAAAGTTGTATTATTAAATTTTAAAGTATAAACGATACGCATATTAACGTAAAGCTCAATCAACAATTGTTTCGGTATGCAGACACTCGCGACTGGCCGCATGCCGAGATCGAGCCGCGTAGGTAAAGCTCGCTTTTCGTCCGTTTGTATGAAGTTGAATTACTGTAGATATCTGTACTGTGGTTAAACCTAGCAATTAGGGTGACCATGAGACTGAGTAATTTTTATAATATTTTTTTTAATCCTACAACTTTTTACATATTTTTTTCTTAGGTCACGTATTAAAAAAAAGAGAAACAGTACTAAATACATATATCAGTTTATAACTATTATGTTTCAGCCTGTGTATGCCGATTCACGAGTGAATTCTCGCTTGTTCGTTAACTCTATTTACACTAGAAAACGGTATATTATAAAACAGTAGGTCAAACAAATATAGTTTTATAGTAGAATAGTAAAATAGGCTACATTTATTCAGGATCGACTTCTTACAACACAGCTTATAACTAACTAGATGTTTCAAACTAAACTTTGTGTGGTTGTAGTTAGGAAAGAGAGGTTTCGTTGGATTAAATATCTCAGTTAGACTATAAATAGTATTTTCACTCTCTTGTTTTTTTTTTGTCAATGCAAAGATCTTGTTGGTCCCCTTTAGGCTCCACCTGGCTAACAACCACCCTCAAATAAAAAATGCCGCCAAATATCACCGCAGTGATGTGGAGCCAGGCCCTTCCTGAACCCGTGTTCTGTCAACTTCGACCTCATATTGATTAAAAAAATTGAAGTTAACAACACGACAACAATACAACACTGAGTTCATTTAAAACATTTTTTAAATTAACGAATTTTCATAAAACTTTTGCATATTTTTTTTATTTTCTATTTACGACTTATTTTTCACGCTGTATATGTAGATTCATGAGTAAATTCCCGCTTGTTTGTTGACTCTATTTGCATAAGAAAACTGCTTACAGTAGTAGTACAAAGATAGTTTTATAGTTTTATAAAAGGATTAGTAAAATAGGCTACATTTATTTAGGATCAACTTCAACATAATTATGGACCTGTGGGTAAAGTAGCTTATAACTAAGTAGATGTTTCAAACTAAACTTTGTGCGGTTGTAGTTTGAAAGAGAGGTTTCGATGGATTAAATATCTCAGTTGGACTGTAGTGTCAGTCAGATGGATTTATAGTCTTTTTGCCTTACCTGTATTGGCCTTGTCTGTATGACATTTATAAAACGAATCAACAATGTATACGGTTCGCTAAATGATTTTTGAAATAAGAAAGCAACTTTAACCTATGCAAAACCTAAAATCGTCGTGCAATGTTATCTACAAGCGTTTAATTAAGGCATGTACTTAACACGCCGACGAACAAATCTGATTTAGGGTTTTAAAAATAATTAAAATGGGTAGGAAAAATAATAAGTTAATAAGTTGGCAGCTACAGTGAAGTAGCAATTTAATTATAAAGTAGCAGGTTTATATTGAGTTCTTAGATTTGTTTAAATTTAAATTGGCAGTGATTTTTTGGATTTGTTGACTATGATAGCCGACCTAGCTTGTGGCGCTTCGCCGGCCACTACCGCGGCACCGCTCGCTGGCCTCGCGCACGTATATAACTATATACAACCTAACATGCTCCTCCTCGCTACGTTCGTCGTCGCACCTAACCGTACCGACTACGTCCTACTGTTAATATTAGCTGCCAAGTCATTATTTGTAATACCTCATCTATTATTTTTGTCACCATTTAGTTAGTCGCCTAATAAATTGTTGGTCGCCTCAAAAATAATAATCCTTTAGTTAAACGCTGCTGAAAAGACAAGCAAATACAAATGAAAATAAATGCTTCTGATCCTCCCAACGAAAGTAATTTTATATCGGTAATTAATTATCCTCCCTCCCCCCCCATTTCGTTGAATAATGCCCGAATTCTTCAATTGAACATAGATTATTTATTACAGACTATATAATCGCTGTGACAGCTAACGAACATCTGTCAATTTGACAAATGAAAGCCGTATCGGCCGTAAATCAGTGTTTCTTTAATTGTAAAGCGTAAAGTAAAGCTATCAGGTCGCATTGCTGGCCCCCGTCCAAAGTAATAGGTCGCATCGCCCGTTCTCAACTCTGCAACTTCTGTTTGGTTCATCTTTTATGTAAAATTTATGATTATATTTACCAAAAAAGAAACAGGCATTTAAAGGAACCTTTCGCTATAAATTTAATATTTGGATGCGTTAAATAGTAGTACAGCCATACCGCCCTTGGGAAAGGTTTTCGTAAAATATGACTTTCCAAGTGGTCATAACGACAATCTTAGAATCCTTATGTAAGCCAGCTCACATTGTAAATTGCCCCGCTATTTCACGATAATTATCAGCTTTTGTCGACTTCTTCATTAAAGTTTTGTCATATCGTGGATGTAGTATAGTATCATTCTAAAATTTATTTCTGTTTTAGTATGATGTTCATTTTCATATCAATATTTTATCGGACTAAACCCATGACTGTAATCGTAATCTCACCTACTAATAAGTGATGATGATCTTTACAGTTTGCAGTTTTAGTGACTCACATTCGCTCATCACCACAGTGTCTTTAAAGACATCAAAACGTCGAGTTAAAATGTAAAATATAATTATGTCCAATTACCTACATCCGGTCAAAAAAGTGTTTAATTTTGTGCAATAAACCATGAATCTAAGATTTATTGCTAAACTGAGAACATGCTAGATTGAATTCTTAGGCACTAAGAGATATGCCTGTGAGTCCATTGTCATGTATTAAAGGATTTGAAATGTCTCCAACGTGAAATTTTATTTAAATGTGACGTAATTAGTTTTTGACTCGAATTAAAACACCGACTCATTTGTTGAGTTGATTTTCTCGTAATCACTCTTTTTTTTTATTGTAAGGATAGGACGTTTGTCTTCCATGCCACCTGATGGGAAGTGCGCATGAAGACTATGGTGTTACACTTCCATCCACGAGAAACCTATTCACTCGACACTTAAAAGTTCCAGGACTGTAGTGGTCAGGAAAAACAGACGCAGGCAGATTGTTCCACACCTTGGCAATCCGTACCAAAAAGGAAATATCGAAGCGTTTTGTTCGACTTCTTGGTAAATCCACTATATAGGGATGGAATTCTGTCTGCGTCTGGTAGTCCGGTGGTAAAAAGGAGTGGGTTCAATTTGTTTCTTGGATGTGTTTTTATCCATAGTCTTGTTACAATTATGTACTAGTATACTTTTGTAGTATTTCGGGAAGTCGTCGTGGCGCCGTGGTTACTGTGCATATCAAACGATATCGCAGGTTGAGCGCGCTCGGTGCGGCCGGCATTAGTATGGGTGACCGCCGACCATTCATTTCTCACGACGACTTCTGTGCTTCGGAGGGCATGTTAAGCAGTCGGTCCCGGATGCTGTATACTTGTATACAGTAGTCGTTAGGGTTTGTCAGAAGCCATTTCGGCATCCTTAAATATCTGACATCCACCAACCAGCACTGGGCCAGCTTGGTGGATTACAGCCTTAACCTCCTCGTCACCCAGAGGTGAGACTCATAGTGGACTCATTACACGGAGTTGTGATGATGATGATACTCTTGTAAAGATGGAGCAATGGATTGCAACAATAATTAGTGTATTTTTTACCACCTAGTTTCACTTAAAGTACATCTTTATATTAAAACATTATGTGGTTTGAGCGTTGCCATGACAACAAATATTACTAGGTACAGAAGGCAGCACATCAAGCAATACAAATCTGTCAAAAAATGTTACTTGAACTCTATGCTCTCCACATTAAGTTAAAATTGGTTGGGGAAATTTAACAGGTAATGTAACGCTTGATCGGCTGCCTTCTGTACATACATACATTATTTCAATTTCAATTTCAATTTATTTATTCATCAATAAGAGAAATGTACCTTAGCATATAAATAAAAACAAAATTTATGATTAATTTGTACATACAAGCAGGTTGAACTGAAATCCATAATAGGTCAAGCCTGAGCTATGGATAACAGAAATTCACAAAAATATATGACAAAATATAAAATAAAATAAAGCGACACATTGAGAATCTTATAACATTACAAATGGTTACAAATTATGGTTACAAACAGTTTCTGCTCTTACATTTAATTTGTGAAAGTATTTGGTGAGAAGATCAATGTTTTCGGGTAGGTATTTGTATGGTAATGAGTGTAAAATTAAAGTTAGTTTACACTATGGGAGTTAAAAAGTTTTCGGTTTTTTCATAATCAAGTTTATCTAAAAAACTTATAATAAATATTTTAAAAGAAAATATGTTAGAGTTTCTCAAAGAGTTTCTATGAATTTTATTGTACAGAAACGGCCCAAGAAAGTAATAAAAACGATTTGCAAAGCGAGTCTTACAACGAGGTGAGGGGACAACTAGGTTGTTTCGTCTTGACTCTTGAAGACTGGAGGCTGTTTCACGATGCTGTTTTAATAGGATTTGAAGGATAAATAATTTTCTAACAGAGAGAACCGACCAGTAAGAGTACAGCTCTGACGTGGGAAACAATTGTGGTTTAAAACTACAAATCTTAAGAATTGCCCTTTGTGCTCTCTCCAGAGTGACGAGATGTGTCTTGGCGGCGCCACCCCACGATGTAATGCAGTATATTAGAAGAGACTGGCATATGGCTAAATATACAGACTTTATCAATTCAGGACTTGCAACATGACGCAATTTCTTAAAAACGAAAACAAGTTTTCTTACCCGACCAGTAATCACACGCACATGATGAGAGAAGTTCAAATTCTTATCAATATGCACGCCCAGATATTTAAATACGTCAACCATTTGAAGTGAAGGGCAAGAACATTGTTTCGGGAAAATATTATGGCAACAGTTAACATAAAGGGAGTATACGTTGGGTGGTGGGGGTGATTTGTTATTCAAAGTAAATACCATATACATAGTTTTTTGAGCATTCAGAGATAAGCGGCTTGAATTTAGCCAGGCAGCGACAGTATTGAGACCGTTTTGAGCAGCCCTGAACACATCATACCATGTTTCACCGGCGAATGACAAAACTGTGTCGTCAGCATATGACAAAATGCGACCCTTTTCCAACTTGATATTACACAATCCATTCAGAAATATCAAAAACAAGGTGGGTCCCAATATGCTACCTTGTGGAACGCCGTAATTTATGGGAAGTTCTGAACTAATAACTCCGTCAATAGTGGTACACTGTGATCGCTCCGTTAAGTAACTCTTGAAGAGAGTGAGCTGCCCACCACGAATTCCAATATCGTTGAGTCTGCTTAAAAGGATGGGAACCGACGTCGTGTCGAATGCTTTTTTTAGGTCTAAGAAAACAGAGATGCACTTTTTACCCTTATCCAGATTTAAAACAAGGTTATTGGTTAGCTCATGAACGGCGTCTGAGGTGGACCTGTTGCGTCGGAAACCAAATTGGTTGCTTGATAGTAGATGTTTACTTTCAAGGAAATTTATGAGTCTAGAATTTAACAACCGTTCAAGAATTTTAGAAATAGATGGCAAAACAGAGATTGGGCGATAGTTATCAACACAACGTCGGTCACCGGATTTATAGACAGGGTGAACAAGAGCCTTTTTCAAGTAAACGGGGAAAATACCGGAATCAAAACAAACATTGAATATGTATGTCAGCGGAGGCACAAGAAGGTGTTTATTTTGTTTTAAAATAGTCGCGGATATACCGTCCCAGCCTGTCGCGCAGTGACACTTTAGAGAGTCTATTATACGTTCTACTTCTAAGGGATCGGTATTTAGTAAAACGAACGAGTTGTCAGATTGTATAGAGGATGTTTGTAAGGGTGATTGAGAAGCATTTTCACCACTTTCGAAGTTTTCTGCAACTTTTTTGCCAATGTCGACAAAAAATGTATTAACGTTGTTCACAACTTCAGATGGTGCATCATTGGAACAAATTAAATCCTTAGAGGATGGTTTGGACTTTTTTAGACAAGAGATCTCTCCGATAACTTCCCACAGTTTCTTTGTGTTAGTTTTGGCTTTTTCCAGCTCCTGTTTTTCATAATTACGTTTTACTTTCTTGATCAATTCATTACAAAAATTTCGGTAACGCTTATAGGAAATTATTAGGGATTCATTTTTACAGTCTCCTTTTAACTTCTTATGCATTTCGTCTCTATTTCTTATGCATCTTAGTAGGCCTGGTGTGATCCAGGGCTTTATGGATCGTAATCGCCGAGGGAGGGAAACTAATTTGGTGTGACTACTCACAGCAGATCGAACAGAATCAACCAAGTAACCAAGCGCAGAATTGGGGTCTGTAGAAGAGTAGACAGGAGCAAAATCTATAAGCTCTAATGATTTAGATATCTGGGCATAATCAATTTTCTTAAGAAGTTTTCTAGTAGCTAGAGATTTGTTACAAGCGAGAGCCAATAAGACTGCATCGTGGTCAGTGACTGAAGCTTGCAGAACTAATGTTAGCGCTGGGACAGAAGTTTTAAGCATTACATGGTCTAAACTTGATTTATTATGAGTTGGAAGAGTATGGGCAGGCAGAAGGCCATGGCTAGCTAACATATTTAGATATTCGTTGCCTATAGAACTAATACTATCGGGGAGTATATTTATGTTGATATCACCTGTAACAATAACTGTTTGGTAACTGGAAAGGGAATTCAAAAGATTACTAAGAGAGACTTGAAATTTTTGAGTATCCTTGAAACACCATGGTCTATATATAGCTACAATTGCCGTTTCTTTGCCTACCCTGACTACCAGGCAACTGGCTTCATCGAGAACAGGCTTCTCAACCTGTACGTGTTTTATCTGATTGTTAATATAAACTATCACGCCGTCACTTTTATTAATTGGGTTAGAAGAACAGTAATGCTTGAATCCATCTAATTCGGGAATAAGTGGATTACACATCAACCAGCATTCAGGCAGTACTATAAAGTCTGTATCTATTTTAAGTCTTTGTAATAGTATAGACAGTCCGTTTATATTGGCCGATAAACTACGGATATTTTGCGTTAGTATTTTTATTGAATTATATTTAGTTGACAAAAGAGTTTGACAATCTTCAGGGTAACATAATTTAGAATCTGACACCGAGATACTGTCTATATAGTCCGAGTTATCTTTGTTGTTATCGAATGTGCAAAAGAAAATATTTTTTTATCTAAAAGTGGTGCAAAATGAAATACAGAGTTAAAATAAAAGTTGTAACAGGTTAAACAAAGCGCAAAGGAATCATTCACGATTTTCATAAAATAATTTTGGCCATGGGATAAAAAATATAAGCAAAAAAGATTTAGTTGGGTCTCTATTTCTGTGTGTAAGCGTGACCTGTAATGAGTAAGAACATTCATGTGTATATTAAGACGTAAAATGTCCTCAAAACATGTATGTATGGATATACAAATGTTTTTTGTTATTAGGTGTTTGAACAAAACATACAAAGAAATATACAAATCAAAATAATAGAAAAATAAATTCGAATATGCGTATGAACATAACATATGTTGTAAATCCAAACAAAACAAATCACTTCTTAGTATAATTGCAAAATAAATTACTTTAATTATCTCATTACTATCAAAAAGAAAGTTAAGGTGTGCATTTGAGCATAACAAATCACTCTTCATTATTATTACAAAATAGTTGAAATGAATTAAATCAAAATTATAAAATAATAAGTTTAAACATGCATAAAAACATATAATAACTAAAGGTGAGCATAACAAAACACTCCTCATTTTTATAGCTAAATAGTTTGAATGAATTAAATCGAAATTATAAAATAATAAGTTTAAACATACATAAAAACATATAATAACTAAAGGTGAGCGAAACAAATCACTCCTCATGTTATTCTCAATATTATTTAATTGGATTAAGTTTTCAAGACCATTATATTTTGGGTATAACTGTACTAAACAACTAGAAGTAATGACGATGACTAAACCCAGGATAGTTACAATGGATAAAATAACATATAAAAGAATATAAACAATAAAATAACATTTGGAGATTGCATTTAGAACCATACCTACAGTTGGTGGAAAACAAAAATTCAATGCTAAATACAAGTTAATTTCCAATTTTATTGTTTTATACTGGTACAATAGAAACAAGAGTATAAGAATCAAAAATAATATCAAAGTATATATTAATAATATTTTTAAAAAATTTAGTAAATGATATGAAATAAAACTATGAATATTGAACATGGAAAATTGTAAATTATTCAATAAACAGAGAGATTTTATTATGAAAAATAGTCATGTTTGTGTATTCACTTTTTGAATTATTTGTGACTCATCTGTAACAACAATTATCTTTCCTCCTTCTTCTTTACGTAAAAGAACTTTCGAATCGGCTGTCCAACAGTATTTATATAAGCCTTCTTTTACTAATTGTCGACCTTTGTAGTATAACAAACGGGATTTTGGGGTTAGGTGTTCACCAATATAGACAGGCTTAGTCTCAGTTGATAGTCCAATGGCGGTAGTGGATAATTTGTTATGCCTATTTTTTTGATTATAATTCTTAAAAGCCTTAAGTATTTGATTTTTCAGCAAAGTTGTAGATAAAGTAATCAAAATGGTTTTGTTGTCAGTTTTAGATGGTAGCCGGCGCACATCTTGTATACCGAAAGGAGCGATATCCACTTGGAGAGTACGAAGAGTACATTCCACTATTTTCAATAAATCCTCTTGTGTTTCGTTTTTACTGCAATTTATATTACGAAGCTCCAGTAAGTTCAGACAAGATTTACGGTTTAATTCCTCAGTAATCTTTTCTATATGATCAATTTTGGCATCAAATTTAATCGTTGTCTTTTCAGTTTCCGTCACTCTATGAGACAAATCGTCAAATTTATGCGATAAAAACTCAATAGATTTCTCAATTTCACTGTTTGTGGCTCGAATGCTGTCCATTTGCGTTTGAACGCTAGTAATAGATAATTGGATATTATTCAATTTAGTATCCTGTTCGGCCCTCCATGAGTATAATAAATCTTTTAATTCTTGCATGCTATTACTTACATATGTCTCGCAGTCACCACCGCAACGGGGGCGTCTTTTGTTTCTGCTAGTGACATTTTTAAGCGAAGAAGGGTTATCTTGACAATCCTTATCTATTTGAGTACTTATGTTTGGAGAAGTACCCAGTGTACTTACGGAACTGTGTGGTGGGGAACGATGCATTATGATTTTTTAATTAAAATATTATAATGTCTACCGATTTCTGTTTCACGTTTAGAATCATACGAGGTATTCGATGCAAATGTTATTTTTAAACTTTAAAATAAAAATATAGCTCCAGCAAAATCTGCTCCCGGCGAGATTTGAACCCAGGATATTCGAATCTATGAGTCGACGCTTCGCCTCCTGAGCTATTCTTGTATGTGGAAGTGTAGTCGAAATAGGAGATCTGATGATTTGATTTGTTTATGTTGCAAAAAAAAAAAAAAGCAGAGGGTAGTATTAATTTCTTCGTTATGGTATATTTATAGCTATTTTTGATAACACTTATAGTTAATTTTATCACTGTAAGTTAAATTTCACTCAATTTAATGAACGGGACTCCTTGCAATAAAAGGTTTTTGATAGAATTACACTTCACTAAATTAGGTTGTATGAACGTTTTTTTTTTTTTTTTTCGATTTTTTGTAGTCACTATTTGTTCTTGTGAATATGACTATTTTATTAAAAATACAGTTACGCAAACACTCTCACAGTTAAATTATGTCTTTTTTTCTAATATGTGCTGATTTAGATCGATGGATTCGGATTTTTACAAATTATTTTACAAATAAACACAGAGCAGCTGATTCTCGCGCGCACTACCCACTTGTGGATTATAAGTCAAAGGCTTGAATATTTCATCCAACTAGTAATTGTCATCATATCTAGCAAATTAAATACATAAAAAAAATGAGTTCACGAATGTCCTTTAACACAGAGTGACTGTAGGTAACGAGATTCAAAAATATATCACGGAAGACCGTCGACTCAAAGACATTTTTGAAGAAGTCCTATGACATTGATAATGACAATTGATGCTCAATGATTGATGATGATTGATAATGTTGGTATTTGACGTAATGGAAACTCAAAAAATAACCTACAGTATGGTACAGGAGTGCGTTAAAAATCTTTTTCAACCGACTTCCAAAAAAGGAGGAGATTCTCAATTCGTCTGTATGGTTTTTTTTGTGTCTTTGTTACACGATATTTTGGATAATTATGAATCGATTTAAAAAAATCTTGTTTCATATGATAGAGGATACTTCATAGTTGGTCCTATATCAATTTCATCCAAATCGGTTGAGTACTTCATTGAAAATTTTAAATATTTGAAAAAATATTTATGATTTCGGAGGATGTTTACTTTGATGACATTATAACTCAGCCAAAGTTTTGACGTGAACTCGGTTTTTTTAATGCTCTGCATTCGTTGATTAAGATTCAAGAAAACTGTATTTGCTTGATGTAATGACTAATGACTGATAACGTTGAGAATCGTGGTTTACTTAATAAAATGTTTAAAACACTTACAGCATTATAAATGCGCGTTAAGATACATCGAAAATGTTATATCTTAAGAAAAGTAAATTTGAATTTTTCTTGCCTTGTTAGAACCTAACATGTTGAAAAATGATCATGCAAATTTATTCAATGGCGCTATTTTTCTCAAGTTAAATATTTTCAGTTTCGCTACGCCCATCAGTCTTAAATTATGTAAAAACTTTTAATGGTAACCAATTAACGCGTAAATAAAACTGAAAATTACAATTTTCTAGTTGCAAGAGCATCACTAAAATAATCGTAAAAGTGATCAATATAGACTTTAGAGAAGATTTTATTACGTGTCGTTAACTATCTATATTTACATTTAATTAATTGCTCCTCTTAGATTTTATTGTCGTTTTAACATCCTCCGTGGAGAAATTAGACAAAACAATGAGAAGTCAGTTTTATTGCTTTACTTTTATTTTTCGGTGGCAGTAAAATGAAAAACCTTGAAACGAAGTGACAATGAGTCTGTGGCACTTCAAGTCTAGATGAAAATAAAAATATATGTGATTTGGAATTGTTTTGGGAGTAGAGGTGCCAATTTTTTTCAAATCTGTTGCAAAACTATTTGCTTTTAAAATAATAGAAGTATAAGTATGCCTCTTGGCTCTTATTGGTTGTTATGTTGTGGTAGGACGATGACTCGAAATTGAACTCGACGTTTTGTTGTCATTAAACTTCAAGGATACTGAACGAAATAGCTAACTATTCAAGTATTCTTTGAAGTTTACCTTATTCTTTTCATTGGTGAACAAAGCTGCGCTTGAACTTTTCCTGTGTGATTATAAAGTCTCAGAAAGGTACGCCTTGCTAACGACCACCCTTCATTAGAAAAATACCGTCAAAATTATTGCTCTCAGTCATGAAGACATTTGACGACCGGCTGGTGGAGCGGTAACATACATTGCCTTCTATGCCAGAGGTCCTGGGATCGAATCCCGGCGGCGGCGGATATTTGTGTGATGAACACAGATATTAGTCGTCAAGTCATGGATGGTTTATATGTTTTTTAAGTTTATTCTTATAAAAAATATGTATTTATTCAATATGTATGTTTATATATTTCTTAAGTATATCAGTTATCTAGTATCCATAACACAAGTTCTTTAAGAAACTTAATTTGGGCTAGATAATGTTGTTGTGTGAGTGTCAGAAATATTTATAATTTTATTATTTATTATGAAGATTGTTCGCTACATGGTATCCCAGAACACAAGCTATGCTTACTTTGGGGCCATGTAGTTGGTGTAATCGTCCTGGGATTTTATTTAAAAAAAGAGCCAGTTCTTCGCTATAACCCATGCACTCCATTTTCAGCCTTATCTTTACTCTCATAAAATTAGATTGAGATCCATTGCGGATTCAGATTTTCGCAAAAAAACTTGCAACTGACAAACTTGAAGGGTTTACAAGAACTTTAATCTACACTTCCTTATAATATTATTTGAGGAGTTCATTCTCGTTTCATGCAAACCGAAAGTAGCAGAAAAGGCAATTTCCGCGAAGGTGCTTTATTTGTAATTTAGGGGACAGCATAATTTAGGAGCCCTGTTGCTTTAGAACGGTAAACTTCAATAGGATATCAAAATAGCTTTTTCTTTAGATAATGAGTGTTCATCACGAGTTGAGGGCGGTTTGTGCGATGGCATGTCGGCGTTTTCTTTGCTTTAGAAGAGGAATACTTTTTCATGCGCCTAGAGTATATTCATCGCTTTCGTAAATTTTAGGATTTTTGACGGTAGATATGCGTGTTAATTCGTAGATGTTTTTTCTTTCATTGCAACTGTTTAATTAATGTAAGTAAACAGCGAAACCTATGTGCTCTATTGTCGACCTCATAGTTACTTATAATCAGACGAAATGGACGTCTGACGCGAATATAGACGACGAAAAAAGATATTAAGGCCATTTATTTTCAATTACAATAGATAATCTTTATTATAAAGATTCATCAAGTCAACCTTTAAAACATTTTCATTCATATTTTCTTTTTGAAAGACTGCGTTCTGGTAAGTTTTTTGCTTGGTGGTAGGATCCCTTCTGGGTCCGCCTGGCTAGCGACCACCCTTTATATAAAGTCTGCCGCCAAATGTTACTGCTCCGGCGGTAATGTGTTCCGGCAATATTGTATAAAGAGCCAGTTCCTTCCTAAACCCGTGTGCTTTCATCTTCGACCTCATCGTCACTTACCATCAGGTGAGATTGAGGTCAAACGCGGGTTTAGTCACTTATAAAAAAAAAAAAAAAAAGTTTTTCGTTCAGTTTTTCAGTAACCAAGAGATTTGCCATATTTTCCTGAAAGCAATATGATACATTGACTTATGCTGCGAAAGCTTCTGCTCATCGAATGAACTTTTGGATTAGACCATGAAATATTATTTTGTTTTCAATAAAGCTCTAATGACTACTCGTCACGCGACTTCGTGTGTTTCAATGTCTTTGAACTTGCCGAGTTTTAGGTTTTTTAATGTTTCTGTCTTTGTTGTTATTGTTTAATTAGAAGCTTGGTTATGGAATTTTTTGGTAACTACTGAAAACTTAGTGAAATTAAAAATTTAGGACGGTTTTACGGTTGCAAACTTAAACTTTTTCGAATTGAACTAGTTCTTTTACACTTTATCCGGTTATTGTTGTATTTATTTTTGTAGGTTTACCTTTGATAGATCACGATCACATTTGCTAGTATATAATCTTATATAATCTATAAAACAAATCTTGTCACTATTGTTACATTATTCCTTTCACTTTTCAGTCACTTCTTATTACTAGCCAACAAGTAAGACTGAATTCCAAATATTTAGTACTAGCTGTTGCGCGCGGTTTTACCCGCGAAATTTCGATTCCCGCGGGATTTTCGAGATAAAAGGTAGCCTATACGGATTCGGAAGAATCCCTCTAAGTAATGGTAAAATAAATTTTGAAATCGGTCTAGTAGTTTTTGAGCCTATTCAATACAAACATACAAAAATACAAAGGTTTCCTCTTTATAATATTAGTATAGATTATATACCAAATATTACAATTCAATGCTGCTTTCATAACGCAAAACCAACAATATTAATCAATCAAAATATGTAATTTTCGTTAAATTAATTGCTTCATCTTATATTAATAGCCCTAAGTGCCCTGACAAATCGGCAAAGCCTCATAAATTTCAAATGAGTGAAACCGACTATCTGCGGTCTCTTTTTATTTAACCATTCTCTTAAACCGCATTTGATTTAATACGGTCTTGACCTGACCACCATAATTGCTCAGGATTATTTTATTTATAACTTTGAGAACAAATAAGGTAATCATTCGTGAGATTAGTACGGTCCTAGAGACCAACTTGGCTTTGAACCTTGTACTTCGAGGTTAGTGGTTTAAGGCGAATTGATAAGCCTAATTTTGAATGTCACCGGAAAATCGATGAACCCTTTGGCTAATAAAACTACTTTTTTACCGGATTAATCGCGTATAATTCTCGTGACGACGTCGCTCGTTACCACGGGGTCTGCAAAGACACCGAAACGTCGAGTTAAAATGTAAAATATAAATTATACGCGATTAATCCGGTGAAAAAGTAGTTTTATTTAAATTATGAATCGTGAAAACTTAAGAGCATTGGCTTATCTTTGAGCGTTGGTTATTATTAAGTAAACGTTTTATCTTCGCTTAATAAATTAATTAAATTAAAAGCTGATGATGTCCTAAATTATGAAGGTACTCAGAATTAATCGGTGCTTTTTAAATATTCGAACTACACGAAACTGTATCACGTGTTCCGTTTTACCTTGGAGTTTCTACAGATTTTACAGGTGGTAGGTTTTAACATCAGTTCAAGCTTTACCAATCCACAAAAAAAATATTCTAAATCCTTGAAACAGTCAAAAATAATATTGTCGGAAACTTGTAATATTGTTCTACATATTCAATGAAATAAAATTAGAAGCCTCACAATGTTATCAAAATACAATGTCACAAAATTGCAGTCACATTATTAAAGCTTAATCTGCGAATATATAGTGGGTGTGTATGTTGGATATTTTATTAAAATTATCTGATAATCTTATTTATTCTTAAAATTTTCAACATAATCCACGCAGTTTATTATATACCTGTTCCTTGTATCTTATCTTATTGATGTTACTTATATTATAAATTCGAAAGTTAGGATGGATGTATGTATGGATGTTTGTTCCTGAATTACGGCAGAACGGCTGAACGGATTTGGATAAAATTTGGCTTAGTAATTGTGTACAGTCATAGACTAATTGATTGAATCAGGCGTTACTTTGCGGAAATTCATGACAACTATACCGAAAAAAGCTTTTTTCGGTGGTGGTCGTTGCGCCCTGAGGATGCTTCTGGTTGAAGCGAAACACGTGTCGGTGATAGCTTGTGGTGTGGGTTCCAAGTGTGTGTTCATTGCATGTCTTGCTTCTTGCTTGAGGGTGAACCTACGCATGAAAATCCAGCATCACTAGTGCAAGTACAAGTCGCGGAATTAGTAAAGTAACTTTTTATAATAGTAGTCATAGACTACTTTCTTTATTTATGATATTCCCGCGGGATAAGAAACCGCGCAAAACAGCTTGTTTTAATGTAATGTTAGAGATAGACCCAAGCATCTGTTCAGTTTCATTTTTGAAAACTGTTAGTCAAATTTTTTCAACCAGAATTTTCATAACACTATCCAAATTACGGAAACCAATTTATTTTTCGGATTCAATTACCTACTTTAAAATATTAAACCATTTAAAACTGTCAAAATAATGAGCTGTCAAGCTTCTGCAAATGTCACTTTTGATTTCTATCCGGATGTTGCCTTCAAAAGTAATTAGGTTCAGAAATAATTTTGACATTTATATATTTCCGTTTTCATGTTTTCTTTACCTAGTTTATAAAAAATGCTCTTTAAAGCATTCTTTATAAAAACAGTCTTATCCTTTATTATCATTATGAGCATCAGCAGCCAGTTGACATCCACTGCTGGACAAAGGCCTCCCCCAAGGCCCTCCACGTCGCTCGGTCCCGCGCTGTCCACATCCAGCGTTTACTGGCGACTTTGACCAGATCGTCGGTCCATCTTACGGGGGGCCTGCCTACACTGCGTCTCCCAGTACGTGGCCGCCACTCGAGAACTTTTCTGCCCCATCTAGTTTATCCAGATTATAAGAATTTACAGAAAATTGTGGTTTTAAATTTAATACGTTGATTGATGAAAATTGAAAATTTACGTTAGCATTATTGCTAGTTGAACATGGCCTTTTAAAGAGAGAATGACATAACAAATTATAGATACTTAAAACCCTGAATCATTAGTACCTACCATATTCTATTAATCATGTGTCCGGGTGGCGATTACCGTCTGAAGAAACCAGTGCTCTTTGGCGATTTTGTAAACAAAAAAGGGTTTAAGTTGTGTCCCTAATTTTTCATTCCTTGTATTCCTTTTTATTAATAAAGTGACTTTTTAATAAAACAATAAATAATAATTATGATAAATACCCATGCTAAATATTACAATTCCGTTTGATTTTGAATGAACAATCGTCCCACTATTTGCCATTTTGTGATTTTCACCGCCAATCGTAACTTCTTCTATAAATATTTTAAATAAAATTCGATATTTTCTGTACGACAAATGAACTGACACGTGCAGATGCCGTGTTCCGGGAACGATATTCAAATTTGAATCTGTATTCGAAATGAGTATTGTTATTTTTGGCCAGTATAGGACTATTTGAAGCCGCCCTTGGTACAGTCCTATTCTGAAACAGATGTAAAATTTGCAATTCGATTTTTGAAAATGATAACATTTTTATCTTAGATGTAGGAACGATTATTTTTATGACGTCTTTATAGTATTTCGGTTTAGTATTTGTGTTAATGATTTAACAATGGTTTTCTTTTATAGTTTTTTGTAGTTCCCGAAAACTAAATGATAGGTGCTCATTTACTATGATATGAAAGAGAAAAGTCCATTTTTTTAAAAGAATAAAATATAATTCATTGTTTACGATTTGAATGCAGCATTTTGTAGAGGAAAATCTTTTGGGACATGCAAAATACATTCAGGATAAAAAGTGGATGAATAAGCTATACCGAAGTATCCTTAAGCGTACCTGGAAAAAGTTAGAATATCCGTGTATTAAGATAACGTCTACAAAAGCGATGTATTTCCGTTTACTTCTTTGTAGTTCTTTCATACTTGGATAAATCCTTTCCTTATTCTTAATATTTTTTTAGTAAAATGTGTATTATTACAAAAAAAAATATATGCATGTTATCTCGCACTTAAATCATAAACTATACGCTTACCTTAGGCTAGATGAACATATTATGTACGTCCTAGGAATAGACATTTTTCGTGGTAAATGAAACACTATTGAACCGGATTTATCGCGTATTTTAAATTGTAACGAGAGACTGGGGGACCCCTGGTCAGCCGAGCTAAAATTTAAATTGCTTGTCAATGACTCAAAATGAGCCTTGTTTTAAATGTATTTAATTTATAAATAGAAATAGTAACTTAAATTCCAAAATTAAAATAATAGCTTTACATAACGATAAGTTCAATTCTATTCGAGCCAGTGACAAAACGAAGCAGCTGCGAATAATAATTAACAGCACATAATCCTAATAATATACATTAAAGTCACACTAAAACATTGCCGACTTCATATATTCCCGTCTCTAACGTCGAAACTGAAATTGTTCTCAAGAATAATAGTTCGGTAACTTGTTGAACTGTCCATGTAGACAGAGACAGAGCGATAGTGCTGCGTCGCTCGCACGTCGTGTTCTACATTTGAATTTACGATCGTTTGTCTTCGTTTGGAGGTTAACGCATATTGAAAATGTAACTGTGGAAATTAAGCTCTTCAGATCAGTTTTATGTTAAGAACTGTGTTTCACCTTTTGTGTTTTGGAAGAGGCTTTTTAAGGGGGCTAGGATTTATTTAGGGAATAAGGGTCCTGGCCAACGGCCAATTACAAAGAATTTATCGTAGTTGTGTTTCTGTTATCAGATGTTATTATTGCTATTTTAAAGGATTATTGCCATGCCATTATATATCTATTAATGCAAAACGTATAGGGTTTGTAACAAATTTTCAAAAATTGTAAGTAACTTTACTTTTCAGTCCAATTTTTTTGTTTTATTCCGAGATTGATTTACTAAATCATTGTTGATCTTTATCGTTACCTAATCAATCAAACATCGCACATCTTATCTCTTCTCCATTATCAGGAATGTCAAAATCAACCATCAAAACTAACATCTAGGAAAAAAACAATAACAAATCTTTGACAGGTGACAAGTCGGCATGTAAACAAACAAACAAGCAACCACATAAACATTTTAACAGATTCACACTAGAACATTAACGAGCCGGAAGCGAAGGTTGGTTTATATTTGACGTCTCTATTTTGGTGCAGCTTTTTCGAGCACGCTGTATAAGCTTCGCGAACTATTTATTTGGTTCTAGTATATTTTATTGAGTTGGATTCTATACCGAAGATTTATGTGATGTTGTGGTATTTATTTATCTAGATTCTAGATGTAAATACTAAGCTTACATTCTTAGAGCCGGATTTATAAACAGCTCTCAACTCTCATACTGAAAAAGTCAGTTAAGGGACAGAGGTTTTATTGGCGGTTTTGTGAGTGAAAGACCGACCCCCTGTCACTGCAATAGCCTCTAACCGTCATTAAAATACCTCCAAAGTCACACGTGACATCAGATTGTTTTATAGCCTTTAGTGTTCTGCCTACCCCATAAGGGATGTACGTATTATGTCTCAATTCTAAAACCAAACTTAAAAGAGTGGATTTCCATATATTTACCGGACCTTAAGTACGATCTCAAAGTTGTGAGTTTTATTAATACGGGTCTTTAACTCATACAATAGATCTTTCTAGGTCACAATATTATGAGTAAAACTATCCTTCGTAGTATCCATCCGTACCTCATCGTTATTAAATTCTTTGTAACGCAGAACTTTTGCTTGCTTTGTAAAGAACGCGGTTTGAGCTTTGTCATTATATATTTTATTTTAATCTAAAACATTTTTAACGTTTTTGTATTTGAATAGTTGTAAACGTAGAAACTTCTGACAACGATACTATGTAATTTTGACAGATCAAGGTCGTTTGCTTGCTTTGTAAAGAACGCGGTTTGAGCTTTGTCATTTCATGATATATTTTATTTTGATCTAAAACATTTTTAACTTTTTTGTATTTGATTAGTTGAAAAGATTATCTTCTGACAACGATACTATGTAATTTTGACAGATCAAGGTCGTTAAAAATTGAATAAAAGAATTGAAGAGAGAGTTCACAACAAGGTTTCTGTTTTAAATAACACATATTTTCAAATCTAGGCATTTTATTTTAGACATATCATCATGCGTAAGTACTAATGTTTAACAAAATCATGCTTGCTGTGAAAATGACACTTTAAAGCAGAGATTCCTAAACTTTTTTAGTCGTAGACCCCTTGCCATGTTTTACGGTATTGGTTAGACCCCCTACTCACCTGATACTGGTTTTATTATTTAGTCTGCATCCTACAGCTTATAAAATTTAATTTACTTTATAGGTACTTTTATGAATACTTCACATTTCTTTTTATTATAAGATATTATAATGTAAGTAAATAGGGACTATCATGGACCCCCAAATTTTTTTAGCTGACGTCGATAAGACCACTTTGGGAATCACTGCTTTAAAGCAATAAATATACACATTTATAAGTGGAAACAATTCCATTAATAAAAAAGATTTACTTATATATTCAAGATAAATCATATTTGTCATCCTTATTGTTTATTAAATCGGATTTAAATGCATCTTCCCAAGTATGCAATTGATTATGTATACTTGGGAAGATGCATTCTTTCACATTTAGCGTTCGAGCATCGGCTTAACCCACATTTAAACTATTATTTATTTTCCTCGTAGAAAATACTACACACACTTGACCAATTTTAGTTTAACTTATTCTTACCGATGTACAATAAAAGCCTATTGAAAAAGCTTTTTAATCGCATTTAATTAAACATTATTAATTAATTATTTCGATTAATTTAAAGATACTATGGATTGAAAGAATAAAGATTGTCATATGTGGTTGAAAAATCTTCCTTTAAATATCACACAAAAATCTAATCTTTTCTTTTTATAGTTAAAATATCAATATCGAATCTTGCCTTTTCATAATGTTAGTATAAATAGAAAATATATTTTTCAACTCAAATTGAGGGTCGTAACAAAACACGTCAAACGTAATTTAAACCAAATAATGATGAAAGTTTAACCATTCAGGCCGACGTTTTCGCAGCTTCATATCTCGTTTGCCACGTGCCTCGTAAAACGTTAGCACAAAAGCCGACTGTCAAATTCACGTTTATATCTTATCATGAGATAAGATTGTTCCTTTTTTTGGCTAAATTCATCGTGAGGTGTAAATGTAGCTATTTGTTTTGGCAAGGATTGCTTAAAGCCTTTTTCTTCTTTTATTGGGTAAGCACAGAGATGGAAGGATGTTACTTATTACTTTTATTAAGGAAATGTGAATTCAGGAGTTTTGAACTTATAGCTACCAGATGGGTCCGACAAGGTGAAGAACATATATCGCACCATTAAATATTGAACCATTCTACTTCCACTCCCAAAACTAAGCTCAGCTTATGATATGGAAAAAACATGTCGAAAATGGAACGAAATATTTCTCATAATATGGGAAGGACATGCAGAATATAAACGGAAATGCACGTTTTTCTGCAATTATACAAAGAAGCGTCCTAGAATATGTGCAGCTTGAAACCGGGGATCAAAACCGCAACCTCTCCATATTCGCTTCTACTGCAGCGTGGATTTTCTAAAACGTGAATCTGCATTTATGAATAAATTGTTAACTTGTATATTCGCGCCGTACAATCTGAACTGTCGTGTCATTATTGCTTTTTTAGAGCTTCATATATAAACCTTCACTTTAAGGTTTATACGTGGATATAGAGAATCTATTTGACCTGCCACTTGCTCAAGAAACCTTTAAAATGAAAGCTTTTGTACCGCGCTACTATCCTTTCAACCAAAGAAACTACACATTGTAGGTAGAAGCTCCAACAATTTCAAAAATATTGCAATCTTCTCTCCAGTTATTTACGAGTGCAAGTTCTGTTAGAATTCCTGCAACATACACCGTATACAAAATGAACAGCGTGCCATACGTTCCAGCCAAGAGCGTTACCCCTTACAGTTTTTAATAGCAAAATAGCAACAAGTTGCATTCTACTTGTAGTTTTCGCAGGCACTTTGAGGCGGCTGAGTTTTCTCTTATGTCTATAATGAAAGTATACTTGAAATTTTTGTCTTAGTACTTATTTTAATTACAGCGGTAATTTTATTTTATTTTACATTATTCGGAAAACTTACAGCTGTATTATAAAAAATAGACAATGTTATAATTAGTTGCAGAAGGCCATTTAAAAATTTCCACAGATAGTTTGGTTTTGAAAGTAGAATGGTTCAATATTTTTATTTACATTTTTGAAACGATGTATGTTCTTCACTTTGTCGGACCCATCTTGTAGCTATAAGTACAATACCATATATAATGTGGTCAAGTAATCATAGGCTGGAAGGAGACTAAAATAAGTTTAAAGTTAATCTGACTTGAAGTAAAACCATAACTTCAAGAACCATGGTCGCCATAATAATATTCATAACAAAGTCTTTACGAAACTCCTGAATGAACATTTCTTTAATAAAAGTAATAAGTAATTGGTTGTTACTTGATTATTTATGAAATACGATGACATATTTTATGGATGTAGGAGTTTTTTCGGGCCATATTATGAAATCCTTTTTAGGGTAGCTTCCGGATTGAGGCCAGCGTTTTTATATTCTAAGTGCTGCTTATGTTATTCCCAAATTTATTCGAAAGGATAATCATAGGCCGAACGTCGGAATTTTGATCTCTGGGTATAATGTAGGTAATTGTCAACGATTTATACTACGTCCTTTTTGTAAGGGTATATATGTTCTCGACCTTGTCTTAACAAGCCCTCCGTTACTTACGCTTAACTCTTACACTAGTATCTATGCTGTACCTACCATGAAAACCTTAAACGCCTCGATCAAAATACGCGCAATTTACCTCTGTATTGACAACAATCTAGTTACTAAAAATAAACTTGAAATATATATATTTTTAATAAAAATACTCCATCCTGAAATATAGCACTATGTAGAGCCTGGAAAACATAGCATAGCTTGTATTATGGGATACCATGTAGCGAACTATGGAGGGAACCTAAAATATAAATACATAAATAGATAAACACCCAGCATAGAACATTTTTTTTTCTTGTTCGTGTGGGAATCGAACCCGCGACCAGTGGCGTCTGAGGCAGACAGTGTTACCCCAGCGCCAAGGTGTTCGTCGTATTTCACATTCCAACAATTCCATTAATTTAGCTTTCAGATTACCAAAGATAATCATGTATAAACGTCAATTTATTCATGAACTCCATTTCAAATTACCACAACATACTCACGTAACTCAATAACGTAACAGCGACGCCGAAATAAAAAGAGAAATACAAAACTCTCTCCCGCGTCCCACAAATTCAGACATTATAGCATTTAAATAATCCCGTCATACGTTGGTTAAAATCATATACGTTGGTTGAAATCACACACGTCGGTCCCTCGGCTACGTAAATGTATTAATGTATTAAGTACACTTAGGCGCGTTAAGTAAACTACGTTATGCAGCAAAGTGCCTTGGTGATTTGGAAATGCACATTTTATTAACACTTATTTTTTATTGAAATTTCTTTTAAATTAGTTAAGTTTTTTAAACTTAAACAGTTATATTGACGATATATTATGTGTATTAATAATAAATATAAGGGATTTCTTTGTGAGTTTACTTGTTAACACTAATTTGGAAAGGTTATAAGACTATTGAAAAACAATGCATAAAAAGCTCCTTCGACATTATCTGAAACCTTTCTTACTGAGATTATTTAAAGAAGGTAATTTTATAATACGTAATAGAAGCCTAACCTACAAAGCAAAAATCAATACCATTGACCAATTCAATTGTTTTAATTCATAAGATCTGCGGTCTAAATTTAAAAAAAAAAGACGTGTGGCACTCGGAGACTGCCGCGGCAAAGCTATTGCATAGCATTTTTTATCAACTTATGCAATTATAATTATTTATTTATTTTATTAATGCAGTAATGTTTGGTCTAATACGAAGTTCCACAAGTTCCTAGTAGATGGCGCTGATGGTTTATTATAGCCCGCATGTAAAGTTATGAAATCAAAGTATCACCGCTGTGCCGGTCGGAGTGGGGGGTGTTAGGTTTTTTTCGTTACGGAATTTCTGGATTCGGTCCCTATGCTCAAGGCCCGCGATAGAAGCTATGCAATAGCTTAAAAAGTCAAATGCTTCTTATTTATAATAAGAACTTATTCTTTTATTTTTTAAAGTCTTAATTCAAAATCAAAACAATCACCCAACCTTTATTTTCAAACGCCAACGCCAAAAGACGTAACCGAAAAAAACATTAATAGAAAATGCCTTCCGGCAGGTATCAGTGGCCCGATTCTCTTAACAAAACTGCAACTGCACTGCAACGTCGCGTCGAAAATATGTCAAAAATATATCAAATCGGTATTCCCTTAAATGATATTTGAGTAACCGCGTCAACTGCGCGTCGACGTCGACTTCACTGCAAGAAAACCAAAAAATGGTAGTCGCTTAAATTAGTTCGCAGTTACGTTGCAGTCAAGTCGCAGTGATTCCGTATTCCCATATTTTTTTACTTACGAGAAATGTCAAATCTCGCAGTGTTTTCGACGTAAACAAGACGCAGTTTCGCAGTTTATGTGAAGGAACTTTTACAAACTTTTCTCTAAATTTTGTGTATTAAAAATGAGTTTTCATTTGGCTTGGCACATTTTAGAAATAAGCCACGCTGAAGATGCACGTCCAGCGAGGCTAAGACGGCGACGAGATAATAATGATGCACTATTTATAAAAAACTAGCGACCCGCCCCGGCTTCGCACGGGTGCAATGCTGATACACGCTCTTGCCGCACCGGGCAAACGCTACGTCCCGCAATTTTTAAATCTGTAATATCTTCGAAAAAATTCTCTTAAATCATACGGTGTAAAGGGCCATATAGATCTATATTAAATGAACAATGTATTCAAGGTATTTAATTGGTTAAGGATTAATGCTGTATTGGTTAAAATCGTTTCGAAAATTAACCATTATTTGTCGTAAAAAGTAAATGACAAAAAAAGTTATTGTGGGTTATCCATAAGAGATAGACATATACCATCACGGACTTTTCTGTAGACCTTTTTAATGTGTACAATACTTAGTACATTATTTTGATAAAACTCGTAGGGTTCAGCCTGCGTTTGCAATGTAAGCGGAAAAAATTTAATTATTTACGACATCACATTAGAAACCTCAAAAATAACAGTACTTCTCCACTATTTAATGGATGTTATTATATATATAAACCTTCTTCTTGAATCACTCTATCTATTAAAAAAAACCGCATCAAAATCCGTTGCGTAGTTTCAAAGATTTAAGCATACAAAGGGACATAGGGACAGAGACAGCGACTTTGTTTTATACTATGTAGTGATTATAGACTAGATAAGGGTAAGCGATATTAAACATATTTTAAATCCTGCTTATTTAAGACTTAAAACTAAGACCGTTTCATTTCCAGATTTAGTCCAAATGCTTAACATTTCTTAAAGATATGTGATGCAGACTTAAAAATACTGTGCATAGATCCTAGCAATCCTGGATCAATGCATGATTCCACTATATGGACGAATCATCCCTCGAATTCCTATTTGAATTCCCTATTTGATGAAGGGGAACAAATATACCTACTAGGTAAGCAGAATAAGTATTGTTTAATATTTAAAACGACGGAACGAAATTTCGGTGTTGGCCATCTCAATCTTTCTCAGCAATGACAAAACATTTGAAGGTGAAATTTAATAACATGATTCTTCATTATAATGACTTAAATTTGGTATAATATGTGAGCATCGTCCTTTCATTAATTGGAGAGTCATATACCTTCGGGGAGAGATCTCATCAAAGTTCGCTAAGATTAAGGTACATTTTGAAATGAGATGTGGATGAACACTTCTTTAAAATGATTTTATGTGTATAGGTGACAGTGGTTATCTCTTAAGAAAACCCTTAATGACACCTTATTTAAATGCTACCCCAGCTACTCCAGAGGCACTTTATTATGGAATGCATGTGACTGCTCGTAATACTGTTGAACGTTGCATAGGTGTTCTTAAGGCTAGATATAGGCAAGTCAATAAATACTTAATAGCTACATAATTCATCAACAATAAAGATAATTTTGTATTCAGAATATAAATCTGTTTGAACATTTTTAGATGCTGTCTGGTGGCAAGATGCCTACACTATCACCCAGTGTTTGCTGCAAAATTGGTCAATGCATGTGCAGTTTTGCATAACATTGCAGTTCAGACAAGACGAAACATTTTGGGCAGTACATACGTTGAAGCCAGAATTCGGAAAGACATTGAATTACCACAAGCTTCCCGAAATATAGACTTGGTGCACGGAACGCTGTACAGAGATCTCTCATAAATACCCTGTGGTCCAATAGGAACATATGATTGACCTGTGTAGATCAAATACCTCCTCCTGACTAAATACCTACGTGTAGGACGTTCTGTTGTTAAATAAAAAGCTTTAATAGAAAATATATTTGTTTTATTGGAAGCAACTTAAATAAATAATAATATTTTAAAGAAAACCAACAACATTCATTTTTTAGTCACCAGTGTCACCACCTTTTGATCTGATACATATGAAAAGTTTAAGTAGGTACATTTGTGGAAAATGAAAAGATTGTGATTGAAAATTTTATATACCTTTGCTGTAAATTGTTACTGCTATTTTTGTTTGTGCTTGGGCGATTGTAGAAATGGCATCTGCAATCTGAGATAGAGCAGCGGGAGACCTTTCTTCTGGATTGGCTATTTCTTGCCATAGCTGCTTGCTACAATGCCGCGCATCTCTACTTTTCAGTCGGCCGAGCACTAAATCTTTATGTAGAGAGAATCTTTATGTAGAGAAATCTTTATGTAGAGATTCTACAAGTATTTCAAATTGCCTCGTAGATACAGTTTTTCTATTGAAATACTTCTGAAATTAGTATGAAAAGTGAATTTCGACAGCTATGTAAAATTTTAATCTTAAATTGTTTATTGAAATCACCTTTGAAATAGAAAATCGATTTGTTTTTAGTAAACTTTAAATCTCCCTCGGTTTATTTACTTACCTACCACTGACATATATTTTGGCACTTCATGTCAACTTTCGAGACAAGAAGACATGCGCATTGACGGTTTTCATTCCTTTTGGTTCAGTATTCATTCTAATTTCAGCTGCTTACGCACTATTTTATGGTTTCTTAAGCATCAATCACTCGACGTTGACGTGCAGTTGAAGTGAAGTCGACGTGCAGTCGACGTTCAGAGTTTGAAATAAGAGATTACCAAATTTATCCTGCGCGTCAACTGCACTGCAACGTTCTCTTGACGCGCGTACGTTCACTTTTTATTAAGAGAATCGGCCTACTGATGTCTCTTGAGATAGCTATTATGTTTTGGAGCCTCCCATGCTTGGTTTCCATGACAACATTAATCACTGTCATTTCAAACCCTGCAGTGTATCATCTGTTTGTGACGTAAGTTTCTGGAATGTTCTTGTTGCGAAGATGGCTCACGTGTGATGTGTGTAATAATGCTGGACATTATTTTTTGTATCTCTAGGTTTCTTTATTCATTATCTGTACTATACTAATAAAAAAGCTGAAGATGTGCTAGCCGAGAAAATTACTAGAAAATAACATATTTAAAAATTGTGGGCGTTAGTCTGTCACTGCAATAGTCTCTCTATGTCATTATAATACCTCCAAATTTGTCAAACATCAGATGGTTTCATAGCCTCCGGTGTTCTGCCTACAATATTAGGGATACAGGCGTAAAATGTATGTATATTTTTAAATATTTCGCCAGGGTCCAGAACGGAAGGCGTGCGTCTGTTTTTCCCGACTACTACAGTCGCGATACTTTTTAACCGACTTTGTATGTTTTTTTGTGTCTCTGTTACACGATATTTCGGACAATTATGAATTGATTTTGAAAATTCTTAATTCATATGATAGAGGATACTTCATAGTTAGTCCCACAAAAATTTCATTGAAATCGATTTAGTACTTCATGGAAAATTTCAAAGTTATTATTCAATAATACATTCGGATAATGTTAACCTTGATGACATTATAATTCAGCCAATGTTTTGATATGAAGTCGGTTTTTTTAATGCTCTGCATTCGTTGATTTTTTAAGCCTCGAGGGAATAGGTTTGTCGTGGATGGACGTGTACCATTTGATGATAAGTCATCATGCCGACTGAAATGGTACTCCCTTTTCAGTCGGCATGATCACTTACTATCAGTTGTTATGAAAGACAAACGTCCCATCCTTAAAATTGATTTAAATGTATACTATTCATAATCTAAACTAAAACAGAGCAGTCGTAATCACGGGGTATGCAAAGACACTGACACTTTTTTTTTTCATGTCACGGTCAATTTGTGCTGTACCCGTTTGTATTAATTTGATAATTCTGACTGAAAAAGAGTGCCAAGAGTTTTCTTCCGCCGGCTTTTTTTGGCTCTTGGTCTGCTGTAATATCGTATTCAACCACTAACAACAACTAGTTAAAGCCGAGTATATGATGACGTCATCAAGTGATTTGTGAAATTCCTAAGATGAATAAAACATTTTGAATTTTTGAAACGTCGCGTCGAGTTAAAATGTAAAATATACGCGATAAATCCGTTTAAAAATTGCCTTATTTTAGACTATGTTTTATTAGAATTAAATCCAACGGATTCAAAAGTTGGGCGAGTAAATCTGTTTAAAGTTTAATGTAAACTAATTTTCCTCGGTCGTGGTCACAAGTTAAAATTTAAACAGTACGCTGAGTACGTTGACGACGAGTTTTAATACAAAATATTATTATATGCGATAAAATCTGGGAAGAATCTCTGTTTGTTTATATTTAATCCTAGAGTGAATAAATTTTATTACATGCCATAATACTGTACCGCTGTGTTGATTTTATTTATAATGATACAAAACGGAAGAGAACTAAGGCATCACTGTAGGATATAGGCTTTATCAAAAAGTCGTACGGAATGAAATTTTCCCGGGTAACACCGCGCGCGGCTTGTAAAGTTAAATATAGAAAGCTTTTTCTTAAAAGGCTTTATAAAGTTTTGAATAAAGTCGTTGTAAATTAGACTAAATTGTTCTATAATTAAAGCTCAAAATGTAAACAGCAAACTTTAACCGAGTAGATTCTATCATCAAAATTAAAGAACAATTTAGCTGTAAGCGTAATTTTATTCATAACTGCCCCCTATCTCCTCTGTAGTGTGTTATCATTAAGGCCAGACAACGGACAGCCGCTGAAATTAACTCGAATCGTTTCTACGTGACAACTAGACTTTAATGGTGGACGGTTGCCATGGTTACGGCGCACACAACTACGTGCCACATATACTGGGGATGCTTAAGGGCGGAGATAATTTTTAATTTTAGAATGTCGTCGTGTGGAGACTTACATATTATTGTATGTTAGGAAAGCGATTTATTTTTGTTCCATCTTAGCACTTTCGCGGTGAGTTTGTCGAAAGGGGAATGCCCATCAGTCATAGACCAGCCATAAGGTCTGCTATACATGCACAAATTTGAAATATAATAAAAATGATAAAATAGCTTCTATATAATGAAATGGTAAGGTTACTCGGTTTGATTAGTTCGATCAATCAATCAATTATGTTCAATGAATCGATTGAATATTTTGTAGGTAATATCTTTTCTGGGACTTTTTACTTGGAAAAACATATTCACTTCTTTTTAAGTTAAAGAATAATCACCTTTAATATCTAAAAATCGTATGATCCTTTTTTAATAGAAGGAAAATGCTGGGCATTCTTTTGTTTTTTAGAGTAAGTATCTCAATTGTAGCCAAATATGGACAATCCCCTTTAAAAGACGGAAAAAGGTGGTCAAGGAAATGCTGGAATTTTTTACTTCGTAGTCAGTTCAATTAGCATCTTAATTTTACGTAAATGCTTTCCGCCCTTTCTTTCTTTGCCAGTGGCGCTTCTCGAATTCCTAATTTTAAGTTAGATATCACAAAGATTGCTAAGGTGTGGAACAATCTGCCTGCGTCTGTTTTTCTTGACCACTACAGTCCTGGAACTTTTAAGTGTCGAGTGAATAGGTTTCTCGTGGATGGACGTGTAACACCACAGTCTTCATGCGCACTTTCCATCAGGTGGCATGGAAGACAAACGTCCTTTCCTTACAATATAAAAAAAATGGTATTGAAAAGGTATCTAAATTTTACGACCGTGTAAAGTCGGCCAATAGTACTACCGCCTCCGGATTGGCGTAAATTGCGACTATCACGAGTGACCCCCGACCTTCGGAGTCCGAAGGGCTAGCGCCCACTCTTCATATAAAATCTGCCGCCAAATGTCACCGTTCCGGCAAAGATGTGTGCCGACAGTATTTAATCAAGAGTCAGTTCTTTCGTCAGCCTGTGTTCTGTCATTTTCAACCTCATCTTCATAGAGGTCAAAATTGGGCTTAGTCACCGATAAAAACAATTTAAAATGTACAAAAAGTACTCTAACGTAATCTGATAGAGATCGCTTTTTAGCGATAATAACACTTTTTTGTACTGTCACATATTTTTTCTGAACACATTGTTTTCTTTATATTTATAGTTGTTCAATAAAAAGTTTATTCTTAGGTAGTATGGTGTCTTTCAAATAATAGATTCCGTCTAGACTGTACAACTATTCATTTTCAAGATTTTTTCCCGTTGATCGCTTCCGAGTACGTCCTATGTGCGTAGCAAGATACATGCCATAGATTACTGTCCTTAATATATGTGGTTGACGCGCTCAACCTCAACCTCAACCTCAGCACTCAACGTGGAAATTATTCCCGAAGTATGCGGCCTTCCCGACCCGTTTGAACCCTTTGGCACATTTCGCGGTTACCGGTATCAGTAGCCAGGGCTTTTTACTTGGTATTACTGCTTGTAAACTGAGAACTTAAATTTAAATATGATTGAATAATTTTTGCAGGAAAAATCCTACTACTATTATAAATGACAAATAGAAAACAATGAATTGATAAAAACAACTTAAGTGAAGAAGGAACTTTTTCAAGGTATCTTTTTAAAGTTAAATTTTTCTGAAGGTTTCAAACTACGGTTAATTAATATTTAGAATGAAAAATGTGTGACAATAATATAAAAAATGCATTAAATAAACATAGATATGAGATATTATTATAAATATAAATGACCAAAATAACAAAACGAAGGTATACGTGTTCTTTAAAAAATAATATATAAATTAGACAAATTAAGTTCTTGTCTCGCCATTTAAAAATAAGACTGTTTACATAAAGCGTGACGTAGGTAAAATATTTTCCATGTCATTTCTAACAAGTTATTGATTTTCCATTATATATTTAGACACCATGAAAAAAACGGATCCGTAGCCGTCTACGTACGTAGACATTCGTAGTCACGTATCGATCGCGCCGTAGTCCTCTCGGGGCTTCAAGCGCGTTATTCCAAAGGCTCTATGATTAAGCCGTTTATGATTGTTTATACTTTATGAATTATTTATACTTGTGCTTCGGTTCGCGGTTTCATTCTATTATTAAGTGCTTAAAACATTTATTTGTACTTGGAATTTATAGGTTACTTGTTTGTTAGAGATAAGGAATGTAACAATTTATTGTTTTGTTGTTGAAAATTATTGATGACTTTATAATATATAGCGAAGGTTACTTTGGTGCTATTGAAATGATTAATAAATAAAAATAAATAAAATCCCCAGACAATCACACCAACTACATGGCCCCAAACTAAGCTGAGCTTGTGATATGGGACACCATGTAGCGACCTAGGGGGACCTAGAATATAAATACATAAATAGATAAACGCCCAGACCCGGATAATTTTTTTTCTTGTTCCGTGCGGGAGTCGAACCCGCGACCATTGACGGCTGAGGCAGACAGTGTTACCCCATCGCCAAAGTGGTCTTTTTAAGTTAGTTAGTTAATTAGTTATTAATGTGATGTTAATAATTATTTTTATCTTTATGCTAGGTAATAGTTTCTATTTATTTATTATTTTTACTTTAGTAAGGTTTTTCAAACAATAGCCCCATGTGATAAAACTTGTAAGGGAGGTGGGTAATTTGATTGACCCCTTTCGTATTATTTTCGGACTACAACTCAGAATTGGTATTATCTTAAGTTTTCAGGATTAATTCATTAAATATGTTTTACTGGACTTTATTAGTAGTAAAAATAACAAAAAAAAACGGAACCAAAAAAACTGCTACGAGAAATAAGGCTGGACAGTCGACAATAAAATTTGCGACTTTCCACGCTAACTGTACAGTCAACACTTCGCAACTTATCCGGTTGTTATAAGGTTTAAAGTGGAATGAAAAGGTATACTTTATTAGACGTGGCTGTACCTGTTCTAGCTGAATCATCGCGTAGATTGATCGAAGGCTTTAGGGCCGGCGATTCATTTCTCCGCTACTTACACTTGACATGCCAAATTGTAATGTATGGCGGGCGGCGATCCGTAATGAGGCACGATGAGTTGTTTGTTATAGATTTTTATAAATCATAGATCAATGCTTATTTAATAAAGATGATGAGTTTGTTTGTTTTTTTTAAAGTATGAAAGTGTTTATTCAGGGCCTGTTGGATTTGAAAAATCTTATTGCATTCAATAACTCATCTCTTGAGCAAGATTGAATTATTTCAAGAAATTCTAACGTGATCATAGGTTTCAGACAGACAGCTGTTACATTTTTTACTGGGCTGTATCGCATCTTGCGCAAGCTATTCATTTTATTTTAACTTCTTTGGGTAACAAACAGTTTACATTACATTTTACAAAATAAGTTTAAAAGTTGGTTAACTCGGTTATTTATTTTACTTTGACAATAAGTTCTCCCGTGCTCCGAAGGGCACGTTAAGCAGTCGGTCCCGGGTGCTGTAAACTTGTATACAGTAGTCGCTAGGATTTATCAGAACACTTTGAAAAAATGGGGTTGCTCAGGTACTACCACGTGTGACTGCGGGGCACCTACTCAGTCAATGGCACGCCTACTTAACTGCCCATTACGTCCTGACAGTTTCACACAAAATTACCTAAACCTGACTACCACAAATGCTCTGGTAGTAGCCAGATTTTGGTCAAAAATGTAGGGAAAAATTGACACGAAAAGAAGAAGATCAGAAGCCATTTCGGCACCCTGTAAAATTCTGAAACCACAAACCAGCACTGGGCCAGCTTGGTGGATTACCGCCTAGACCTCCTCGTCACCCAGAGGAGAGGCTCATTACACGGAGTTGTGGTGACGAATAAGTTCTTATAACAGCTAGTTGTTGGAGTATCCTTTTAAGCTAATAATGCCTGTGCCAGACCTCAAGTAAAATGTTGACACCATTGATCTAGAACATATTATCCTTAAACCCGTGCTCACCTGACCTGTAGAGACACGGAAAGTCGTTTAATTAAATGTAGATTAAATCAAATGATATTCGATAACATGGGGTTAAAAAGCAGTTTAATAAACACGTACAAAAAAAACTTAAGACAAAATGAAGCTGCTGAGGAAGCTCAAATCACTGTCAGCTCGTTTCGTATTAATCCCGGATGCTAGGCTCGTAACTAGGAAACAGATGCTGATAATTAATTGTTTTCGTAACTGACATCTGTCGCTTCTGTCAACCGTGTTTTGTTTTTATCGGTGATTGCTATTTGCCGCAATCTCACCTGATAACAAGGGACGATGAAATGAGTCTTCATAAAATATTTCCATACATTTGGCGAATAGTATATGGTATAGCGAATAACGCAAAACGAAGAATGTTCGCTAGTACTATGAGAAGCCATGCGGATTAGTCGCATTTTCAAAAAACTTCAAAAAAGGAGGTGGTTCTCAATTCGTCTGTAGGTTTTTTAGGTTTTGGGTATGCCAATTTTGATTGATATTTTTTATGAAATTTTATCGAAATCGATTGAGGACTTCGCGAAAAACAATTTAAATATATATGAATTGGGAGATCGTTTACCTTGACGACCTTATACTTCAGTCAAAGTTTTGACGTGAAGTCGGTTTTTTAATCCTCTGCATTCGTTGATTATACGACATACTTTCCTTGCTTTTATGACGTACTCCGCCCTATATGACAATCGCGGCAACTGACTAGGAGAGTTAAGCTCAAAATATTTCGTTCCAACGTCAGGACCGTGTTGCTGTACGGATGCGGAACGTGGAAGGTTACCAAAGACATCTCATGCCGGCTCTACAGGTAGTCGGTAGTTTATTGGCCAGAGAAAATCTCCTATATAGAACTGTGGGATCGCTGTGGTCAGACGATCGACTTCCAAATCAAACGCCGCAAGTGGAACTTACTGAGGCAAGCCCTTGACTAGAATCCCCAAGTGAAAGCGTGGCCAGCCAAAACAGACCTGGAGGCGGACGATCATTGCATAGGCGACGAAGATAGGGAAGACCTGGTGCGAAATGAAGCGCGAAGCTCAAGACCGAGCGGGATGGCGAAGCAGTGTGGAAGCCCTCTGCCCCAACTAGGGGACATAGGAACTTAGGTCGAGACCAGCCCATTCTAACCCAAACCTTGTTTGTTTGAACGCGTAAATTTCGAAAACTTCCAGTCTGGTTTGAATAAATATTTGCGTTTGATAGTCGAGCTAATAAGGATATATTTTATCAAGTAATTTCTTTGGGATCAAACATAACCGGGTTTACGCTTTATAAATGTTCCACTTGACGGTAAGTAGTATTCAGGCCCATCGTTTACTAAAGATGGTGAGATTAATAATGTGTAGCCGAGTCAAGGCTTCATCTGTTAAAGCCTTTTGTTCCTGTAATGTCACTGACTATTTCTTTCAAGCAGTTACTATGGCGGATAAAATAGAAGGGACTTTAGTACCGTCCCAGGCGTGTCCTTTCACATGGATTCTACTAACATTAAATCGGCGCACGGCTACTACATATATCTAAAACAATTAGGATATAATTAGATAATGACTAATATCTTATACTTAAAAAAAGCAGTAAATCCGTAGCATTAGTTTATTTTACTGCACAGTATTTTACCACAACTCTAAAAAATTCAAACATAGTATTACAAGCATGAATACAGTGCAAATTAAACTGTAATTCCAGCTGAACTGTGTACCCAACAAACTTCCCTACACAGACCCTTATTAATGAAACAATAACAGTACAAAAACCCGATACGAAGGGCCGTTACTTTACGCTGTCCTACGTTTTTTCTGAATGAATGCGAGTGAAATGGCAAAAAGGGACACTCGAAGTTAGTTCGCAACTTTCCCACTTCTACCCACATGTTACAGAAGTGACGGCGTTCCTTTTTTAAATGTTATGTTTTGTTTAGATTGTGTTGTACTGGTTTATGTAGCGTCGAATATGGTGCGCAGTGATTTTTATTTAGCGTTTATTTACGTAATCTCTATGCATTAAACCTTTATAAAAATCTAACTTTTTCCACTGAAATCAAGTTTTAAAATTTCGATTTTCACATTTCCAATTTCATGGAGATTTCATTTGTAAGGTATTAATAAATGCAAAGATGATAAATCACTAAAACAACGCATTTCGCATATTCGTAGTATCCCATGCAAGGTATCGAATATAAATGAATGTTTGTCCTTTATCTACACGTTTCTTAACTATGCGGCTTTTATTTTTAGTACAAAGCACTTGTAAGTAATAAATATTTAAAGATAACTTAAATTTCATACAAATATCTCTAACAGGCTTTCCACATAATAAAGTAGGTATTGCAATAAAATTAAAATTACGAACACAGCAAGGAAGGCGGCTTTCATGTCATAAAAAATCCTCTACCATCACTTTTTTTTAAATTGAAAATGGAATAGATCCCTGTAATTTCAAATTGATGCATCTGCCAACTTTTGTTTTTTTTTGTTCGTGCAAAAAGGTTGATACACCTTTTTTCATTTATCGCGCCAACACAGAATGTCAAATAAGTTGGAAATGTCACGTTTAGTGCGAATGCGGGTTGTGTACACAATTTTCATGCACGGGTAACCTTTTTGGGGTTCTGTAACTTTTTGAATAGAAAGTAGGTTTCGTTTTTTCCTCCTCTGTTTGTATAGTTGCAGAAAGAATACAAAATAATGTTTGGCTGAAAGTTTAATTATTTATTGGGCAAATAATTGTTGGTAGACTCATATTTGTGTTTGGTTCAGAGTTGGTTTAGCTTAGAGCTTATATTCTTTTCCAATTTTATTTACAGTATTATTTCTAACTTGTGTAAATCAATTTCTTTGGCCCTAATTTCATATATGAATGATACAACTTAGTAATTTATTTTATACAAATTCACGTGAAAGATCAGAATTTTACATTTTTTTATATACACATAAACTCGGTAAAAAATTCAATAGTTTTTTTGATAAAATTGTATTTTTTGCCATCTTTATATGTCGAGATCCAATAGACTTTGAGTAAATAATTATCGCTGGCCAAACTCACATTACACGTTCTCTTGGACACTACATTTAGAAATTTTTTTAAAAGTATGTATAAATAATATTTTCAAAAAAAAACACCCCTAAGTGCAATTAAACCTACAGAACCGTTTACCATATTTCCATCAACTCACAATTACAGTCAAACTTTATTACGCAGCAGAATTCCCGCGCTTTTGTAAACAGGATAAAAGTTCGAAGATCCCGAGTTTCAACTTATAAAGACCGGGATATATGATTATGCACGAAGAAAGGGGTGTTCATATTTATGGTCCGTATACAGCATAAGTTGACTACTTGTAGAACTCGAGAGTTTGATAAAGTTTGGCTGCTGTGTTTAATATTAATAATATGGGTGTTTAATTAAATATTCAAGATAAACGTTGGTTGTGCTGGTTGTTGTTGGAAGATTTTGAAGTGGTTTTATTGGATGGTGGTTTAAGATTGTTTGATTTTGACGGGCATGTTTAGGAGGACGTTGAATGAATGTTCAAAGCCTTCTTATGCGCAGAGACACGACAATTTTAACAGTCGCTCGGGGATCAGGGCAGAAGAGGCTAGTCGTTTCCTTTTTTAATATCTTTTGACAATGATATTGGGTGTTAACGTGCATTGATTACTGTTTCATTTCTTATTTTTATCTGTATACGAGCTTTAGTTTCGCAACTTCTTACGCTCTAAGTTACCATTCCTGTGGGAATTTCAGAAACTCCTCCTATAATACAAACAGACACCCATTGCAAGAGCCTTTATAGCAAGTGTCACTTCCTTGCACTGAAGGAACAAAATTTTATTACTGACTAAAAAGTCCAATATTTCCCGTTCCCCTGGGAATTTCGGGAATTCCTTTCTTACACTCCCTAAGGAACGTATGTTTCAATCAGTCCTGTCCGTCCAGTGGTTATGGCTGTACGTTGTCTGTCAGTCACTCAGTCAGTAACGGAATAGTTTAATATGTGATTTGCTTGAATGTTATGCTTACTTTATTTGATGTTAATGCAACAACAAAAAAGTACCTAGGCTGAAAAAGCACAAAAAATTACCCCAAACGACCGCTTCCGTAAACGAAGCAGTATTTTTATAATATTTTTAATAGAGATCCGTGTACCGACAACATTCTTCCACACATGAAATTAGGGTCATTTATCATATTGTATTGTTTCGAAAAAATACGCACGGAGGCTAAAACTGCTCGGCTAAACAGAATCATAAATCATGAAGGTGTGGTCGCATAGAACGCGGATTTGTACCGTATTTGCAAATAGCCCTGTTGGAATGGTAAAAATATGTGTTGTTTAAAGAGATTTGCTTTAATTTTATGAAATTTGTATAAAAGCTGCTTTTTAAACAAACCTTTACGCACATTACATAATTTGAAGCTGATATCATGTACTGAAACAAAAGTGTTCCAGATTTATAAAAAGTATCGGTAAAATTTACATTACCTACATTAACATGTAGTAATTTTTTCTTTGACAACGACTTTTCTGAAGCTGGGATTGTCCGTGCTCATCGATTAGGCAAGCTGAGAGAAGATAAAACTAGGCCCTTGTTGGTAAAGTTTAAAGACGTTACTCTGCGTGACAAGATATGGTTGAGCAAGTCTGCACTAAAGAGCTCCGGTGTAACATTGTCCGAATTTCTGACTGCACTGCGTCATGAAACCTTCTTAGCAGCTCGCCAATGCTTCGGTGTAACGAAATGCTGGACCCAAGGAGGCTGTGTATTTGTACTGGATCCCGACGGTGTCCGCCAACAAATTGTTACAAAGGCAGACTTGAAAGCAATTCAAGCCACGGCTACTATATCTCCAATCAATAGTCCAAATAAAAATGTAACGAAGCCAACGACCAAGACCGCTGTGGGGCCGAAAAAGCGAACAATGAGAAGACTGTGAGTTGACATTGCACGTTTGTTTTTCGCTTGTTTTATTATCTTTTCTTTTAAATAACTGAGTATTTTTAATTACACCCTACATTTAATAATAATTATTCATTCTTTCTTTCTGACACTTTCCAACTTGATTGAATAGCATTGTAAGCAAACTGACAGTTGATCATAGTGAATCGTGATTGATTGAACTGCGTTCAAAAATACTTCTTTATAATCTGTAGAGTAATTTTTGGTTTATCGTTTCTTTTCCGTTTTCATTGTATAATTGTGTTTTTTTTTCTTCTAAATGTAGCAATGTTCCTTGTTGTTGAAATTCATGTTTGTTTATAATTGTTTTTGTTTTTTTTTTGTTTTCATACAGCTGGTGGGTGATATTGCCTTGAAGTTGATATTTTGAAATCATTTATATATAAATATATACCTATTGATATTTATTTAATATATTCGTAGACTTATTAAATATTAATTTATACATATTATATTCATGTCTTGTGCTAGCAATGATGATGACTTTGACCGGTCTTTAAATTTTACATCATGTGATTCGAGCGGATTGAACAGTTCCGAAAGTTATCACAGCTCTTTTCTTTCACTTTCTTCTAACCTTGATTCTCAGTTCTCAGGCTTACTGAAAAATTTTAATGTAGTTCACATAAATGCACAGAGTATTCCAGCTCATTACTCCGATATGTTGGCAACGTTTGACTCGCAGAAAATTCATGCCGTATTAGTTTCAGAGACGTGGATGAAACCCTGCCTACCTTCAATTTCTTATGCCTTGCCTGGCTTCAAACTTATCCGCAATGATCGTATTGACCGAACCGGTGGTGGGGTGGCTATCTACTTACGTTCTGACATTCCCAGCAAAATTGTTAATACTTCATCTCAAACCTCACTTAACCCACATGCGACTGAACATCTTTTTGTAGAAGTTTTGATAGCCAATACTAAAGTTCTTTTGGGAGTGTTATATAGTGCGTCTCCTAATGCAAATTATTTTCCTACGTTCGAGATTCTATTGGAAGAACTTATCCCTTCATTCAATCACGTCATTATAATGGGAGATTTCAATACGTGTCTCTTAAAGAAAGATGTTCGTTCAAATAAATTGGAATCAGTTGTTAATGGATGCAATCTGAAAATATTACCATCCACTGCCACTCATTTTTTCCCCAATAGCACGCCTTCTCTTTTAGACCTTATGATTGTTTCCTCTTTGGATCATGTTGTTCACCACGGACAATTAGAAGCAGATGCCTTCTCATATCATCATTTAATATTCCTTTCGTATAAAGTCAAGCCTCCTAAAACTAAACCTAAAATACTGTTGCAAAGAAATTTTAATAGGATTAACTACGACAACTTGCTACGTGATGCGCAGGAAATCGACTGGTCTGAGGTTATAAATGCTGAAACTACCGATTCGAAAATTGATATTTTTAATTCTCTCCTTCTTCAGCTTTATGATCGCCATGCCCCAGTTCGACCCGTCAGGCTGAAGCATTTACCTGCCCCATGGTTGAATGATACTATTAAATCCGCTATGGCTAAACGAGATCGGGCGCGGATCAAATACAAACAGGAACCAACCGAAGATAATCACGAAAAGTACCGTCTCCTTCGGAATCGCTGCAATACCATGTGTAGGGATGCACAAAGACGCCATATTCACAAATCCGTTTCAAATGGGGTTCCAGCAAAAGTCTGGAATTTCCTCAAAACTTTAGGCGTAGGTAAAAATAAAACAAATCCAATTCCTGACCACATAGATCTGAATGCTCTCAATTCACATTTCACATCTTCCTGCTCTATAGATAGCGCACAAAAATCTAAAACAATATTCAACATTTCATCTTTACCTAAGCCCTCTTACGAATCCTTTCACTTTACTCAACTTACCGAGTGTGATGTTAGGAGAGCAATCAACTCAATCGACTCAAATGCTGTCGGGTCTGATAGCATCAACCGAAAAATGATTGTTATCTTAATCGATTTCCTCCTACCTATCATTACCAACATCTTAAACCACTCCATCAGCACCTGTCACTTTCCCTCGTTATGGAAAGACGCACACATTACCCCACTTCCTAAAAAACCTTCTCCTACATCCTTTCAAGACCTTCGACCAATATCTATCCTCCCGTTCCTATCCAAAGTCCTTGAGCACCTAGTTCATAAGCAACTAAATAATTTCCTGCAAAAAAATGAATTGCTCAATCCGCTGCAGTCTGGTTTTCGGCCAGGCCATAGTACCACCACGGCGTTAGTTAAAATATCCGACGATATTCGCCACGGCATGGAACATAAAAAGCTAACAGTGTTAACATTGCTTGATTTCAGCAATGCCTTTAACACTGTTGACTTCGCTATCTTGTTACAGATGCTTCGCTCTCTTAACATATCTCCATTCGTGGTTGATTGGTTTCATACTTACTTGAGCGGACGTCGGCAGCGTATAAGTATCGAACAATCCTGCTCAGACTGGACCGATATCACAGCCGGCGTCCCTCAAGGTGGCGTGCTATCTCCTCTTCTTTTTTCTGTTTTTATAAACTCAATTTCGAATAATTTAACTTCTTCCTACCACATGTATGCAGACGATCTCCAAATTTATCTTCACACGGACCTTCTGGAGCTACCACAGGCAATAACAACCTTGAACAATGATCTTGAGAAAATTCTATCTTGGAGCCAACAGCATGGCTTGACTGTAAACCCATCAAAAACTCAAGCTATCATTATGGGGAGCTCAAAGCTCGTTGATAGAATTGATTGGAACTTATGCCCCAAAATTGTTTTTAATAATGTAATGATCGAATATAGCAAAACTGTTAAAAATCTGGGAGTCCTATTCGATAACAATCTTTCTTGGAAAGCACAAATAGATGAAGTCAGCCGAAAAATGTTTGCTGCCACAAATTCTTTGAAACGTTTGCGCAATATACTGCCAATACCTACTAAAATTTCTATTGCACAGTCCCTTTTCCTACCAATTCTTGACTACGGTGCTGCCTGCTATCTGGATATCTCCGAAGACCAATTGAATAAACTTGAGCGCCTTCAAAACTTATGCATAAGATTCATATTTGGATTACGCAAATATGACCATGTTTCAGAATATCGCGCTAAGCTCAAGTGGCTTCCGATTCGTTTTCGCCGGAATACTCAAATTCTTTGTCTGCTGTATCGCTTGCTGTTCAATCCTGCCTCGCCGGAGTATTTAAAAACCAGATTTAATTATAGACACTCTCAGCACGTACGAGAGTTACGTTCTGCTGACAATTTAATGTTATCGACGCCCTCACATAAAAGTGACTTTTATGGGAAATCCTTTACAGTCCATGCTGTATCACTTTGGAATAAACTGCCACTCGAAGTCAAGTCTGCCCAAACTATTACAACATTTAAAAAACTGGTCAAGCAATATTTCTTTTCTAAAGTCACGACGTTATAGTACAAGTTAATTAGTTACAATGTTTATATTTATTTTTATTTAGAGTCGTATATATAAATATATATTAAGTATAGTGTATTACGTATATTATATAAGTATGTGTATTTAATTATATTGTTGTGTATTATTCGTATGTAGCTGCTTTATATTTATGTATATAGGTACCTAATTGTTTAAATTTTAATGTAGTACATGTATGCCAAGACACCCTATAACTTGGAATCCAACTTCTCACCCAAAGGTTGTCTGGAAGAAATAGCTTATTAGCTATAAGGCCTCCCTTTGTACATTTCTTTTGTATTTCTTTGTTTTTAATTGTTTTTTAATTGGTGTACAATAAAGTGTGTTAAAAATAAAATAAGTATTAGATCTGAAACTTTTACTTATAACTTTTTTCACACTTTATTGCCAACAAAAATACATAAAAGACAAAAGAAAATAAAAATCACAATTTTTTTTCGTTAATTTAACTCATAGTTTCAAAACTAGAATAGGTGCAGTAAAAAATAAATAATGTTACAAAAGATCATCATAACTTCATGTAATGAGCCCACTGCAGGGCTATGAGTCTCAACTTTGGGTGATGAGAAGATTTAGGCCGTAATCCACCAAGATGGGCCAGTGCTGGGTGGTGAATGTTAAAATTTTCAGTACGCCGAAATGGCTTCCGACAAACCCTAACAACTCTATATAAGAATACAGCACCCGGGACCGACTGCTTAACGTGCCCTCCGACGCACGGGTTACAAAAGATATTTATTTTTAAATATCCTCTTCAAAATATGATTTAAAAAGTTTCGAACTCCAATCCCATCATTATGTTTCAGCAGATAAAATTAAATCTTTCACTTACGTAATAATTTCAATCCCGGAAAATTTCAAGCCACTAAACAATCACCTGTAGTTTATGTTCATAGGTAGGTAAACACATCGAATTGGTCAAATCGCTATCTCTACATCCACGCCTTATAAACAAGCAACCAAATATAACATATTGCCGTCCAGGTCAGTGCTCGGATCCGCCTGATGGATGTCGTCATCGCTCAAACCACGAATACTTTAGATTAGGTCAAGATTTGTGGCGGGAAATGGACTAAGCGTAGTTGACAGATTGAAAGAACGTGTCAAGGTTAAATGAATAATGAATAATTGCTTGGTGGTAGGATCCCTTCTGGGTCCGCCTGGCTAGCGACCACCCTTTATATAAAGTCTGCCGCCAAATGTTACCGCTCCGGCGGTAATGTGTTCCGGCAATATTGTATAAAGAGCCAGTTCCTTCCTAAACCCGTGTGCTTTCATCTTCGGCCTCATCGTCACTTACCATCAGGTGAGATTGAGGTCAAACGCGGGTTTAGTCACTTATAAAAAAAAAAAAAAAAGAATAATAAATTACTGAAATTGACATCTCTTGAAATTACACAACCCGTGTCCCACTGCAGGGCTATGAGTCTCTCCTCTGGCCGTAAGCCACCAAGCTGGCCCGGTGGTGGTGCCGAATGGCTTCTGAAAAACCCTAACGACTACTGTATACAAGTATACAGCACCCGGGACCGATTGCTTAACGTGCCCTCCAAAGCACTGAAGTCGTGAGAAATGAATGGTCGGCGATCAACCCATCCGGCCGCACCGAGCGCGCTTAACCTGTGATATCGTTTGATATGCACAGTAACCACGGCGCCACGACGACTTCTTGTACACCTAATTAGAAGATAATTTAAATAACAAGATAAACAGATTACAAATGGCGGCCTTACCATCAAAATATGATCTCTTCCAGGCAGCCATAATTATGTAGACTTAATAAGCTTGAGTTATGAAGACTAAATGGGAAATAAGGCATATCTTCCAGTTCCAATGTCTATGTCTTGGGTGGTATTCGAAACCAGAATATCTGATACCACATACTAACACTAATCTAACAGTTGCGCGACGGATTTCGTCAAAAAGTAATCATATTGTACGTCCACACCATATGAAAACCACCCCATATAAAAGACCAAAATTTTAGATCTAAAATCCAAAAAATAAATGCTTTCATCAATCAGACATTGAACGTATGAGCAGCAGCGTTTATGTCCATACCGTGATTACTACCTCGCATGTGGCTATTACAAAAAAAAACTTATTGTAATACCATGCAATGCTATGCATCGTATCCTGTCTCAACAAGTGAGAGTTTGAACTTTTGCGCTATTTTGCAATCGAGCCTTTTTATCAGCCCTATTTGTACCGTCGTTTTATATGATTAAAAATACTCGTACAAAAAGAACATCAATACCTACTACGATTTACGGGAATTTATATTTCACAGAAATAATAGAAAGATTTGGATTTTTATGACAAAATATTAATAGTCTTGCTCCACTGCCGCTATATAAATTTACAAGGACGCCTTTTTAAAAATATGTTTGGATATTTTGATGATTAAAGTATACATCGTTTATACAGGCTTTCAAAACTTTTTCATTGAAATTTTAAATCGAAACAGCACCCGAAAGGTTGACTGAAATTGAATTTCATCAACTTTCAAATATTATTAAAGGATTAAAACACTGTTTACGAAAGATAAAATAAACTTTGCCACCTTAAGTCCGAATCTAACTTTGTATTTCTAAACTTTGACTTAACTTTAAACTTATTGACTTTAGTTGAAAAGTGTACTTAGAGAAAATTCGAACTTTGATATTTACCGAGAAATATTTAGATGATTTTGGTCAATTAAGCGACGTGTATTGAATTAAGAAGTTGCTTCAGATAAAGATAAAATTAGCTATAGATAGGTAGAGTGAAATCGGGAACTATTTTAATTCAGAAGTATAAATTACTATTCTATGTTATAATATCCAACATTGTGTAAACAGGGTTGATTTGTAGTCACCAGCCAAATTTAAATGTTAATTTTTTTGATACGATATAAACATACCTGCATATTTATTTTAGTATAGCTCAGTACAACAAAAGAAAGATATGGCACCACAAACTTTTATGCAAATAATCGCTGTTGATGAACATAGCTACAACGACGCGGCATTTCTTTGATAATACTACGACGTAGAACTACAAGATGTTTTGTAGTAGCGCGTAGTTGTCTTTATTTTAATGGTAATTTAGAGTGACAATGGTTTGCTTAATATGTTAGCGGATATAATTATTTATTTGTAAAAAAAATCTTTTTTTTTTTGCAAAAGTCGTTTCTATAAATGATACTAATTGTGTGAAAAAAATTTGGCCGTTGACTACCAATCAACCCTGTATATATCATAATTGTCTTCATTAACTATCGCAATTACTAGTTATCAAAACAAAAGGGTTTGTATTCTTTTGAGCGTTAATACACCAATCGATCGGTTATCGTCGGCTTTGATTGATGGTAGAATAAATTTGTCGTCGTCGATCGACAAGTTTTACTAGACCAATCCGATCAGATTCAATCAGAAATAAACATCGACGCCGTTGATTGATTGGTCTGGTAAACCCTTAGTCGGCTCTTACGACACCTATATCCATCATAATTGTACAGGAGCACCACACTAAAAGCGGTTACGCACTACATATACCCGATTCTTATCCGATCCGAATCCGAGATAAAGTAAGAATCTAGAAATGTATGAAAAAATTGTTCTTCGGCTACGCTAGCTGGACTGTCATTTCTCGGAATCGGATCGATTAAGAATCGGATGTAGTAAACTAATTGATCACCTCAAAGCGTTAAACATTAGTTTTTTACCAAGTAAAAAGTTTTGCTAAATAACACAATGATCGAATTAATCACAATCCTTAGGGACGAAGTTTCCAGAAATAGCTTTGTGCTCCGAACTTTTCTGTTCCTACACACGTACTTTGACCCGAACAAACAGCCAGTACCTACATCTGAAATAAGACACCGTTTGTCAGTCTGTTTAGATCACATCTAATTGTTGACAACCCTGTTTGATTGCGTTTTGTTTCGGGGTTCGCAGACGCGTGATTTGAATCTATGCGCTCGATTTGCATGTATCATTCCAAATTTGAATTCGTCTATTGAATGTAGCGAGCGCTTTGCTGAAAGTTCATCGTATGATGTCTGTAGTTTTAAAATTAGAAGCATAAATAGTAATGCTACATATTGTTTTTTTTTTGTGAAAGGAGGTTTTAATCGATTCCTTCTAGATCAGTCACAGTTGAATAGAACTAAATCAGATATTTCGAAAAGGGCACACTTTTTGTCACAACTGAGTTATGTTCCTAAACTTTTCCACTGAAAATGGCACCAATCCATCGTTTCACAATTAATAATGTGCCATTTACCATCAAGTACCTGTTTGTTTACTTCCATAGAAAAAAAAACAATAAAAACTCTGTACAACAACTGATTCATAATATTTTTTTACTCACAAAGACTTTAAGCATCAAGAGTGCTAAAATTGTAATAAAGCTTTTCAGTACGTCTCAGTTACGAGCTAAAAACACTTTTTACACGCCACTTGGAATAACAACGTATTAAAAAGCATTTTTCTCTTGTTACAGGGCGAGAAGGACAATGGAAAGAATTGTATCTTGTCCTGTGAAAAAAGAAAAGCCGACGACGCAGATATAAACAAGGACTTGAAAAAGGTGAGCGCTTTTCTTTTTTTTTCTTGTTTTTTAAAAGCTTAAAAAGGTTTTATTCTGTAATCACAAAACAAAGCTCTTCAATTGTTTTTGATATAATACAAAAAAATACTCCTTGTATTTAGGCTCGATATTTCTGCTGTTAAAATAAACTAACTAAAAGCTTTTTTCTCCTTTTCTCAGTATATTTGAAATGATTTCAGTTAACACTTAGGTATTCCAATTAATATAATTGAAACCAGTCCTAACCTTAAAATAAGATATTTTATTATTAGTGAGAAACAGAATTTTAAACAAGAGTACGAGCTCTTTCTTGCATCCTTATGGTGCGTACAGATTGCTAGTAATGTAACATTGTGCGCACGCTGAATATTTGGACGTTTAGTGCGCAGAATGTTACATTACATGTTCCATTAAAGGATTAAAGTACTTATCAAGCTAACTTACTATTCTTGGGAAATAGGAATTAGGAAACTTTCATACAACAAATATTTCACAACTTTCACATTTTTGGTAAAATCAAAGTAAAATAAATTTAAATTATTTATAGGTCCAGAAAAAAAAACAGTTTCATTAGATATTAAAACTTGGCTGTCTATCGCTAAAGAATTTACAAGAAAACGTAAACTTATTGTCATCCAAACTGGATAGGCTTATGCTTGTTTTCTATGATTTTAAAGTGCATGTATAAAAAATACTAAGTAAAAGACGGACGGATATTAACATCCGGGATATTGAAGGATAACAAGGAAAACTTTCTATTTTAGCCTACATTTGCCTAAAAATAGTTTCGTCCTATTTGTCCATTTTTATGAAAGTAATGCCATAAGCTGTAGTTTTCCTCAAAGGATAAAAATAACGAAACTAATATTTACTGTCCATAAATTGGATAGCGCTAAGCACCCTCTGGCTACATTTTATTTAGGAAAGTCATGTTTGAATGGAAACTTCCAAAGATAAATTTATAAATACAAACAAATGAAAACAAGCAATATACTGATTAGGCGTTGGAGAGCTTAGAACTTATTTTTAACCTACTTCTGAAAAAGGAGGAGGTTCTCAGTTCGTTTGTATGTTTTTTTGTGTTTTTGTTACACGATATTTTGGACAATTATGAATCATATGATAGAGGATTCTTCATAGTTGGTCCCATATAAATTTCATCAAAATTGGTTGAGCACATCATTGAAAATTTAAATTTTTTGAATAAATATGTATGATTTCGGAGAATGTTTACGTTGATGACATTATAACTCAGGCAAAGTTTTGACGTGAAGTCGGTTTTTTTAATGCTCTGCATTCGTTGATTATATTACTCTAGGGTTGGCTGAGAATAGCATTTAGGCTCCTTGATAAGCATGTCCTGACAAGCTATCTCTATTTGGTGGTAGGACCCCACCCCATTAGCGACCTTATAAAATCTGCCTCCAAATATGACAAATCCTAACGACTACTGTATACAAGTATACAGCACCTTGGACCGACTGCCTAACATGCCCTCCGAAGCACGGAAGTCGTCGTGAGAAATCAATGTTCGGCGGTCACCCATCCAAGTACCGACCGCGCCGAACGTTGCTTAACCTGTGATATCGTATGATACACACAGTAACCACGGCTATGCTAGGTTATGACTGCCAGCAATATGTTTTATGAAGAGTCAGCTATTTCATTAACCTTTCCTTTTATCTTGGACTTTAAATGATATTTAAAAAAAACGGATTTAGCACCGTAAAAAAAACTATATCTACCTGAACGTGAATGTGTCTCAGTAATAATTAATAAGATAATAATAATAACTATCGAACCAACTGAATATGACCCACAACAAGCTTATTTTTGCAAACTGTCTAAATGCTAGTAGGTCGAAATTCGCTTGAAGATAGGTTTCCTGGGTGACGAACTTGTTATAATTTCTTTCGACACTGACATTTAATGAGTACAGAATTCGTACAGGATCTAAAAAGTCATAAGTGCATTATAGTTCTGTTTTTTATATAGTTCAGTTTTTTATAGTTCTTTACACAAGAGTCTTTTTCCGCCGGCTTTTTTTGTCTCTTGGTCTACTGTAATATCTTATTTAACAACTATCAACAACTAGTTAAAGCCGAAGTATGTGATGACTGACTTCATCAAGTGTTTTGTGAAATTCCTAAGATGAATAAAACTTTTTGAATTTTGAATTTTTTATACGCGGTAGACCTTACAAGTTTGACAGTTTCAAAAGAATTTTCAGCAAAATGGGTCATGATTCAGTTGCTTCGATGTAACCTTTAGCTACAAATTCCCGAAAACGCAAAGTTCTTATCTTCAAAGGACATCAACCACCAAGTCTCCAATAAAGACATTACACTGTCGTTCACATTAAGGTCGTATTACCTACACTTGGGGACAAATGTCGGGGGTCACGCTACGACATTCGATATGCCAGCATTTTATGCCTCTGTTTTTCCGCATTATACTTTTACGACGGTAAAAATATTTCGTAGTGTATATGTATTGGATGTGTTTGTTTGGTTACACGTATGATAAATGTTTTCTGTTCGTATTTCTTAGTTTACAAATGGATTCTGGTGATAAATAAAAAATAGGGAAATATTTATTTTTTTATTTTATTGTAGTATTTTCGTGTTTATAGTATAATTTATGTTCGGAATAAAATACATTGCTTATTCCAAAACACAATGAAGAATAGATTAAAAGTCTGCTCTAATAGATATTGCAATCCCATTTTTAAACCCAACGGTTGCTAGAAAATCAATTTAAAAGGCTCTTTTTTTTTATAAGTGACCCACCCGCGTTTCACCTCAATCTCACCTGATGGTAAGTGACGATGAGGTTGAAGATGAAAGCACACGGGTTTGGGAAGGAACTGGCTCTTTATACAATATTGCCGGAACACATTACCGCCGGAGCGGTAACATTTGGCGGCAGACTTTATATAAAGGGTGGTCGCTAGCCAGGCGGACCCAGAAGGGATCCTACCACCACTCTAAATTTGGCATTAGAGACACTCAAAATAATCTCGAGCCCAGTAAGCCCTTGCTTCTCCCTTGATAAACTTCAATATAATCGATTTAATTGGAAAAGCCAAACTTTCAAATCATCGATCTAAAACGAGGTTGAAAACGCCTCACTGTAATTTAACATGATGCGATATCGTACGCTATTGGAATTAATAAAACGCCCGTGTTAGCCCGTAGATTGTTTCGTTTTAAAACTTTTCTCATTTTCGCTTGCCATGCCTCCCTACAGACACAACTTTGTCTAAACGATTTTTGGTCTACCCTCTTTTTTTAACTCGAAAAAATGACCTAATCTTTTTGGGATAGGAATGAAAATCGAGTGCAGCGTATCAGCTATTGCTACTTGATTTTGCATGCTGTCAATCTGTTATTATTTGCTGAAATGTTTTACGAATCGTGAGCGGGTGATTGTCAAAGTTTGTTCGGAGTTTTTGTTTGTTTTCGGCGAAAAATTGCCGTTGATTGTGATTTGACGATTGGGAATAAACATTATCACGTATTATTTCATAATCTTTTTTGTTTTGAGTAAGAAATATATGTTTGTTGGGACGAATCGAATCAAATAGGACCAAGGTGTGCTTAAATCAATGTTCGTAATTTTGTTTTCTCGGTTTCAACTGTTCTAATTGACTGATTATTCTTGTTACAGGCTAAATTAGAAACAAAAGCTTTAAAGGCAAAAAGGCCTGGCTTTACAGATGACAGATACAATGAAACTTCCTATTATATTGAAAATGGTACGTATGATGATGAGTTTTATTAAATGTATCTCTTTTTAAGTACACTAACACACAAAAAATATTTAAATATTCCCATTTAGAGTTGTCTGATATCAGCGTTTTCAAACATCAAACAACGCTCTCCCTTATATAATAAATGAGTAAATAAATACATACCTAATACCTAAGAGAACAACAACAATACAAAACAATTTTTGTTACTTTAATTAATTAGAGTTCGCTTCCGTTACAATTAATGATTCATAATTATAATTAAATAATCTGTTTTGCAAGAGCTTCCGTAATGTTATTGCTTTTTTTAATACGGGCTGGCTCATTACGATAATGATGTACCTACTCAGTCACAATTACGAGAAATTCTTTGAAAAATAAATTATAATACAAAAATTACGACTAAATTATATCATATGTATATTCTTTATTACTTTAGAGTTACAAAGTCTGTGTATCTATTTAAGTTATGTTTTTTTATCCTTATATTAATGTTTTTTTTTTCAACAATCCATCTATCTACTTAGCTTATTAACTTATTTATTTGCCAACAATTCTAATACCGAAAATAAAACATCATGGCGTCTATAAAACATCGCCCGAAAACCATTAATAAAAGTAATTGTTTTAAAGGAGGTCAGATGGCGGTAAACCTGCACTGTCATAAAACCTTACAAGAAACTTTTTTCACATAAAAAAATATTAGTGAAATGATCAAGGGGTAGAGGTTCATTACGGGAAAGCCTGAGTCATCTTACACCGCATTGCCGTTTTTTCTTCAATTTAATTTTACTTTATACAAATTGGATAGTTGCAGCTTTTTACTGCGCAGTTTTATAAGAGTTATTGGTTGCATGCATGGGACAAACACTGCGGCGTTAAAAAGTTACGATCATTGAGGTTTTATTTCTTTTTCTAAGCTATACAAACTTTTTTCTTTATGTGTTTTTTTTTTGTGATGTAATTGTAATTTTTGTGCATAGGTTTATATTTCACTTAAGCCATTTAATGGTGGCATTCAATCAATGGTCTAGGCGTCCAATTGAATGGCTAAATCAACAAGTTGGCTACAGCATATGTTATATATAGGTAACACAGAATTGATATACATACTTACTTTTACTATTACTCTTTATCGTATCATACATAACATACCCCGACCAATAGAAACAAACAATTCATACATACAAATCACGAACGAACCCGCGACCACTGACGTCTGCAAAAGTCACCCATACATAATGAAGTGAATCATTGGGATAAGCAACGGTTTTTCAGGTCTCAGAAAAGTATACCCGTATTACTTCACATTCACAACCTTCACGAAAGGACGGTGGGTCGGGGAAAAGATCCTCGATGTCTTCGCCAGAGAGTTCAGAGCTCACCCTGCAGCGGAGTACGAGAGATGCATCAGAGCTGGAACTCTTACAGTCAACTATGAAAGAGTCGATCCCGACTATAGGCTTAAGCATAATGATCTTCTCGCGAACGTCGTACACAGGTAACATTTTCAATATTTTTCTATAGGAAATAATATAAATTTGTACTATAAATAAATACGAAAAGACATTCAACGCAAACACAATATACACTTTTTTCATATTATAAATACTAATTACAAAATAATTCTAAATACGTCCCAGTTTATACTGTCTCTCTTTCTTAATTAATGACAGTTTATATATCTCTCTCACTCTGTCTTTGTGTCTTCTACTTACAAAATAGTTGTGTACAGTTTTGGTGGATGCAATCTCGTAACAGTTTTCAGTCATAATTCAGAATTGACATCTTATAAATAACATTTGATTTGACTGATGTTTAACACCGGAAGGTCTCAGTTAGCTTCTATTAAGGTCTAATTTGTATGTAGCGTTGTATAATGTGAAAAGCAGCACCAGATGAGCATGCGTGTGCACTGTTTGGCCAATTTCCAACATTGACACAGAAGCATGTGTTGCCAGCAACGTTTTCACAGCTGAAGGCAAACTTTGTACTTAAAACACTGATAACCGCGCTGAGAACCGCGCCGCCCTCATCCAGCATTTGACGTTCGTAAAGTGTATAAAATTACCTACTACGAATAAAAAAGTTTTCATTTCGATATTGTTTTATTTCAACTACAATTTTGGACTACCTTTAAAGATAATTTCTCCGTACAACTTTTTCAGTAGCCTCAGTAATTATTATTCTCACTATGAACGCCTGTGTCTTATGTTGAAATTGCAACTCATTCACAACACAGTGTATTTACGTCACGCATGGTCATTTGTTGTTGTTCCTTGTCTAATATTTTTCATTTGTAGCAAGAATGGATATGAAAAGGACGCTGATCGTTGGTTTTTTTTTCTACAAAATAAATAAATTGTTTTATTATTAAACAAAAAAAAGAGTAAAGTTAAAAAAAAACAAGTTTCTCAAATATTTCCATTTATATTCAATTGAAATTGGCATTTGATAGAAACCGATTAACATATACTTGAACTTTCGCTCAGCGTCCGACCAACCCAACTCGTAATTGAGAGCCTGACGTGTGTATCGTTCCAGGCACGAAGTACCGGTCACCAGTCAACCGATCAACCTCGTTCATATCGATGAGGACATAGTGGTTGTCAACAAACCGGCATCTATCCCCGTAAGTGGCAATTGAGACAGCCATCGTTATATGTACGCTTTTGTCACTAACATTCCAACGTTTGCATTTCTGTAACATCCAGTGTACCTTAATGTAAGTCAATGCATGCTGTCTATGCTAACATTCCGTAGAACTTCGACTAGAACTCACTATTACACTTTACATCTTAGCACTGCACGAAACTTATGAGACTACAAAATATACAACTCCGTCACGTTATATTCGCGAATGTGAGACTACAAAATATACAACTCCGTCACGTTATATTCGCGAATGTGAGACTACAAAATATACAACTCCGTCACGTTATATTCGCGAATGCGACGAAACTGAATTTAAAACATCTTTTCTGTACATTGATGAAACACGTACAAATTCATAAATAAGCATGGCGGAAAATATAAAATTATGCTCTTAAGCAACATTTTTCAGAATTTATAGTGACTGAGAAATTCAAAGTTAGAATATTTCTTTCCTTTCAAACCGGCACGCGTGTAACTTGATAAATGTAGGGTTTTCGCCACAATTTCCTGTTGTGTGTCTACCCTACCCTAGCCTTAAGAGGGAACATTTCTCAAAGCCTTCTGGGGAAATATGCTGAAAACGTTTTATGATGAAGGACTTACAATATTGCCTAGCAACACCGCTTTCATATCAGCTTTTACTAAATGAAACAGGAATGTTGGTATCGCTCAGTGTGGATATTTAGCATATTGAAGAGAACGCCCTTTAATTTATCCGACAGAATATTTACTGGCTCAAAATGACGAAAAGTTTGACGACGGGGATAAAATTCAGCTCAAATTATAATTACATTTTTAGTCGCAGCGTTTGAGAAAAACAATTTGTAACAATGAAACGTTAGGTATTCCTAGCGCATTTTGTAATAAAAGACGAGGTATTTTTTTAAAATAATCCACTGCTTTAAATATTTGTTAATGTTTCATGAATGAAATCAAATATCCCATTGTTTATGAAAGCTAAATTGAAGCAATTTAGCTATCACTTGTACTTGCTTAAAAGTTTACGTTTTTTTAAAGAATTCGAGTGCACTTTAAAATTTTAGCGGCCCTGACACCGTTTAAGACACGGCACAAAAATGTTATAGGCATCGTAAAAATGAAATTTCACTGTGAAGTAATAAGATTTTCTTTATCCTAGGCCGTATTTTTTTTCATTAAATTCATTTTTATGCTTTATAAAGTCAACGATACCTTATGAAAAGCTTGTTAGAAAATAGTAATTCAATTTTGCAGCAATAAGCCAAGTGATTTAACTCCTTTGATATTTCAAGCACTCAATCTTTTGAAGTAAAATGTTTTAAACATAATGGGAAAATAACATTTTAGCTGAAACTGTCAAATAATTATTAAATTGCAAAATTGCATTTGAGAAACAATTAATGTTTTGGAAAGATGAACACAAACAAAAGAAACATCCTAAAACAAAGTTACACGATTCATCACGACGCCTACACACAGAACTTTACATCACATAAACAAAACAAAATTATGTACGCATATTTTAAGTACCGAACGAAGGCATTTTGTACTGTGCAAATAACTTAGCTACAGATAACCCTAGCCACAAGAACTATTTCATGTAACTGTCAACCCTATAATTCGTATAGCAACACACACATTGATGTAAACAAGGCACAATCAATGTCTAGAGAATACAAGCCACCATTGATTCGGTGTGGATTTGCGCCCTTAGTAATTAGTCTTACAGTTCAGCATTTGGATGTATTTATTTGCGAATCATTTCTATTTATTTAGTTCAGTCGATGGTGTTGTATTGCTTTTAGGCGCCCGCTGTTTTGTTTCGGAAAGCTTCTACTTTTGTAGCTAATATAGTTTTAATGCCGCGTATATTTGTTTCCTATTCGAGATATATGTGCGTGATTTTATTGTTGCTATCAAATGCAAATGGATTTTGTTTATTAGTTGTTTTAGTTGTATCAATAAACACACATGAATTTAATAATTTGAATACAGAATTAGCTTAGTTACCAAAAGTTGTTCTAAATTTAGAGACTGTTAGAAATCAATGCAACACCAACACGTTGAATCAGTCCCATCCATATTCAATGTTTTGTACGTGATGGGCCAGACACGAGACTCCAGTGCTTGCTTGCCCCTTGAGAATCATTCACGCCGACGAGGAGCTTCTCGTGCTAGACAAACCATGCTCGCTGCCGGTGAGTGAAGTGAAACACCCTGTATTCAGGGTGCTTTAGAACTTGTCCTAATACGTTTGAAGCAGTGGCTACATTTTGTCTTTCTTTTCTTTCAATTTGATACAGCTCTCTTTGCTGGCTCAAGCCACCGCTTCATGCATATGAGCCCTTAGCCGGAATGTACTGCCCGGCTCCGACAGCGAACTTCAAATGATCAGTTCTCGGAAACTTCAATTCAAAACATCCTACAGAAAGGACCTGTGAACCTAATTTCAGTTCTAACATTATGATCTTATCAAACTTCTAATCTTAAAAAATAATAAAAAGGTAACCGCACGAAAAATTAGGGATTAACAGATTAAAAATATAATACAATGGTAGACACTAATTTATTCTTGAAGCATTTTTATGATGCCATTTTAAATATATAAAATGGAGTGCCTTCAATGAAAGTAATCTCGAGTCGAGATGTTTTCATTATTTTCTCTTCTTCGGAAAATATTAAAGTTTCTTGAATTGAAATTTTAGCGCAGAGAAGTTATTGGTAGCACCGCCTTCACTTGAAGCTAGATTAAGTAAATTACACCTTGGAAATCTTCTTGCAAATATTTGATGTTCATTTACATTTTAAATAAACCTTATAGATAATTTAGTTTCTTTCATGCACTTCATCTGTCAAGCATTTATTTAATAACTAGAAGAAACTTACAATAGGTGAAATATAACTTTACTTAACGGAGTGGTAAACCTGTTAAAGTTACTGCTATAAAGAATATATTCTTATACCAGTGGCTCATTTAGTATGATTTATCAATAATAACTGTTTTAATTCATATGACATTAATCTTCTATGTCTATGTCATATTTTTTCACACAAACTACAGTTTTCTACAATGTGTATTCATTTATACGTAACTTCTTTAAAAAAAAATTGAGAACAACTTAGAAAAAGAACCACAGAAATATATTCTCTATAAGCTACTTGACATAACTTTATTAATATTGTAGGTAACGTAAAAGAAATCAAATATTCCTCTAACCTAGAAAAACCATTTGTTTGCGAACCTGAAGAAAACTTTGCAACATAATTCCTTGTCAATCAATAACTAATTCAGTGGAATAGAGAGTTCGTACAATGTCTCCCCGAAAAGTTCGTACCTTGTACTTCTGAAAGTTCCTTGTTGGAGCCTGGGACAGATTGTGATCAGCACAAAAGTATCCCATGTAAACAAAGTGAACGCATTGAGGAAATGTTATTCAGGAATACCACCTACAAGTGGTCTCTTAGTTGAAGTCTTCTTTACCACCATCTTCACCTACTAACCACCTTTTTTCATTGGCTATGTATCTCATATTACATTTAATGAATCATATTTATTCAGTACCTGTTTCCGAGTGAGCTCGCGAAACTCAGAATTAATCCCATCAAAATTTAAAGTAAAGCCGTGAATAAATATGATATAAATATAAGCCTGTGTTTATGAGACAGAGGGCGAAATTAAAAAAAAGTATTGATGTTGTATTAAAACTTCATGTTTGAAAATTAAATATGCATGGTTATAGATATTGGGTAAATCTAACGCTACCCATATTGTTTGTGTTAATAAGTGATAATCAAAACTGTGTGCATTAACGTAATAGTAGAACGTTATCAACATTATCAAAGAAATAATAATAACGAAAACTTGAAGTCGCTTATCTAAATTATGTTGAGTATGCTTTAGGTAAACAACTTTTTTATTTGTGTTTCTTTAGGTAATCATGGAAGTTTCTTGAGAAATTTTCTGTAATAATTTTGTTAATTCAAGTTAAACTCACTGAGCAAATTGATGAATGTTTTCTTTAACAAATAATGACTCTTAGATTTAAATTAGAAGCGATGCTATTAAATTTACAAAGTTTGTTGAGTCAATATTTCTAAGCCATTGGGTTTGGTGTAAATGTTGTTACAAAGATAAATTGATTATTGTTATCACCGCTATGAATTTTAACTATATTGTTGATCTGCTAGGTGCACCCGTGTGGACGGTACCGACACAACACAGTCGTGTTTATTTTGGCGAAGGAATACAACTTGAAGAACTTAAGGACCATTCACAGGCTCGACAGGCTAACGTCAGGTAAGATGAGATGGCAATATAAATAAAGTAAAATAACTGAGAAAATAAATATCAATGACAATACATATTAATAAAAGCTACGAATTTGTTTATTTTAACTCTTCGAGCAAAACAGGCAGTTGTAGTATGTTTTTTGTGTAGACCTTATTGATTTGAAGCAGAATGTTTTACTATTTTTAAATACAAAAATCCCAGACGTACTTTCAAAACTCATTAATTTGTAAGCTGTGCAAAAAATCAAGAGTTGTTAGACCGAATAGAAAGGAATTCAACAATTTCTTTTTAATTTTAATATTTCGGAGAATTGCCGAGTTTATTGAATTTTTAATAAAAGAGAAGTACAAAATGAAATTTAATCTAGTTTTGTACTTTAATTTAATATTTTTTTATTATAAATTATTGAAGGGTAAAAATAGAAAGTGAAACGAGGACTACATTTCGCAGGTCTTCTCCTATTTGGGCGGAGTCCAAAGAAAGCGAGACAAATGGAGCACCAGATCAGAAATAGACAAGTTCAGAAAGAATACGTTTGTAGAGTCGACGGAGAGTTTCCTGAGTGAGTATTTCTTTTTTCAATTTGTGTTTTTATTTACATAAACATAAAAACCATTTCTTTTCAAAGAATAATTTCTTTGATTGAAAGCCAACTGCGAATCTTTTGGCCCTTATATTTGTGAGGTCATTTCGGATTTCAAAAGGGGATATAATATGGAAGTCGTATTAACTGAGGTTGCTGAACTACTTCTGAAGATTGGCATCACTGAGAATAGTTGCCTCGTGCCATATTGCTTATATAACAACAATATTGAGTTCCAAGATTGGTTTTTTCGTCTTTTACAGTTACAGTTACCTGAATAAAAAGATGACTGGATGTGTTCTGGAAGATGATTTAACTAATTGTCCTCTAATAGGTAAAACCCCTTAAGTATTCTCCTGGCAACCCTAGCTGAGATAAAGAAAGCCGCCAAATATCGTAGTTCCGGTGGAATTTCATTATAAATAACATATTCCGTTATTTATTCCTGATCGTTGACCTTAAAGTAAATTACCATCAAGTGAGTTTTGTAGAGATTGAACATGGGCTTAGCATTAAGAAAAACAACTTCACGTCACAATTCATAAATATATTTCCACAATTTTAATTTTTTTCTTGAAGTACTCAATTGATTTCGATGAGATTGATATGGTATTCTCTATCATATAAAACAAGAATATTCAAAATCGATTGCTATATATCCAAAAAATTGTGTAACAAGACAGAAAAAAAGACTAAAAAAACATACATACGAATCGGGAACCAACAATCTATGTGATACTTAATTTTATACTGTGCAATTTATAAAAAGTAAAAGCATTTGCAGTTTGAAAATCCAGTTTCGAAACTCATTTGTCTATAGGAACATAAAATACTAAGTTTGTTTTATTTTAACAAGCAAAAGCACAATACTTCGAGGCGTAAATAATGAAGCGCACGTGCGCAAAGCCATACGTCATAAGTCTTGTTAGATCTAACGCGGTCTTACAGCCAGCCAATATCGAAGTAGAATTTACGCGAACATTTCCAATTTCATTATTAGGTTAACGATCATTCACCCTATTTCGTGTTATAGCTTGCTTTTGATTTTATTTGTATTATTTGAATAAAGTAACTGAACCTCGGTTGATGACCTGGTTGGTGTAGTGTTAAATTGTGCCTTTTATCTAAGAGGTTTTAAATTTCGGTTGAGTTGGCTGTTCGTATGATGTTTAAATTTGTCTCTAATATAGAAGGACTAGGAGCAAAAGAAAAACGTAGAATGTGCCAGCTGATTCTCTTCCCGGGCATACTGTTAAAGTCAGTTAAGGGACAGAGGTTTTAAAGGCGTTTTTGTGGGCGATAGGCTTACCCCCTGTCACTACAATAGTCTCTTTACATCTTTATAATACCGCCAAATTTGTCAAACGTGACATCAGATGGTCTTGTAACCTCTGATGTTCTGCCTACCCCATTAGGGATACAGGCGTGACGTTATGTATGTATGTGTGTATAGAAGGTATAGTTTTTACCACTTCACCGGGAGACAGTTTTATATAATTTCTGCTATTAAATATCATCTTGTTTTATGAAGAGCCCGAGTCACTTATACTTATGTAAAGTTTCATTCACATGAGCCTATCTAGCCATAAATATAATAAAAAATGCAATTGCCACATGCATTCAGCCATGACATATCGTGTCGTTGTATCATTTAATTAAACGGTTTTCGAGGTCGGCAATTAACAAAACACGATCACATGCCATATACCGCTCATTCAAGTCATATTTTATGCTGCAATTGATTAAATGTTGTGCTTACGGTTTTGATAAAATGCTGAAACTCTGGGTTTAAATGTAAATTGTGATAAAATCGGGTTAAAAAAAGTATTTTGTTTAAAACAAGTCAATACCCAGTATGCACCATTACGCCAAAAACCAAATGTGCCATTGTCGGTTTTCAAATAAAACATATTCAGGATATTAACTGTTAACTACATAAAGCCTACAACGGTGAAACATTGAAATTATGTTTTTTTACATGGATATTTAAAGAATCACGAAAACATTAGACAAAATTTAATAGATTCTTATTTGTAAATGAAATGGGAAAATTTCGACATTCAATAATATTTTTATCATATATAAGATGCCGAGGCGAGCATGCGTGTATAACTCATTGATTTATTTCTTTGCATGTACTTACTTTATACGATAAACCGACCCAGATAGACAGCGTCCATCTTTACAGCTATCATCCTTAGACCGTTTCTGGGCTATATTCGTCCCTTTTTTTCTATTATCCGAATTTATTCTACCCACCTGCTATGTAGACCGATAGTAGCTTTCAATTTCAAAAGATTTGTTGAATCTTTTTATAAATGAGAAGTCCCCGGAAAAAAAATACTTCTTATAATTGTCAATGACTTTGTTACCTTAATTGTAACTTTTTTTAAATTTTATATGTCAAGAAAGAGTATTTGTTACTCAGCATATTACATACGTAGGTACGTTACATATGTTTGAAACCAACCGTTCACGTAGTTTCCCCCGCATAGCATGTTATCCCATATGAATATCTCGATCTCGTCTCTAAGCTTTTCAATGAATGTTTGATGGTACATAAAAATATTTATTCAAATCAAACTCGTAGTTCCTGAAATAAGAACGTTGAAATGGAAATTTTGTATTTCTCAGCTTATTTGTGAAATAGTTAAATAAAACCCATATAATTTATGGATTAAAAAACCCGAAACTACCTTCATAAATTGCTCTCAAATGCATCTTTTTTACAATATGGCTGCTTGTTTCAAAGTTGAATATGTTAAAACAAAAAACTTTTCATCTTAAACATATCAATTCTTCGCTTGATTAATCCAGTCCAAAAGTAAATAAAAGTGACTCTCATGAGTTTAATATTGTGTCGCAAAAGACCGTCTCAAACACGTTAGTATGTACTCTCGTATTTACTCCCAACCAGACATTGTTCATTTCGTCACCGAAACTTTGCTAAATATTTGATGCAATTTCTCCAGTTTCTGAATTGTATACAGCAAAATTACTTCTGTCCGTCTGTTTCTGACTCCCGTTTTTACTGACAGTAGGGGTTGTCTTAATTAAATTGTTAAATATCAGGGCGTGGCTTGTTAATTAGAGCTATTCTCAACCCTCCGTGTTATACCATCGGCTGTGTAACGTAATCCTATCCCGTGGGAACGTCAGGATAAGTGGTAAACTTTCTGTGATTCAAGGCTTAGGATTACCTTCGTGTTAAAAACATTGATTTCTATTCCAGAGGTTCTAGTTTAAAATCCCTGTGGGGTTGATATTTGTTTGATGAATAGATATTTTAGCCGTTTATGTTTAGTTCTCATATTTAAAATGTTTTTATATTTCTTAGGTATAAAAACATTTTAAATATAACTCACTCAATTTGCAAAGCCTTCTTTGGTAGTAATAAATATGTATACCTCTATCCATGCAAACTTTCACAGTGATGATAGGTATTATGTGGAATTAAGATACAGTCCTTTCAACCCATTGTAGTATTAACTTGTATCACCAAAACCGTGACTTATAGCTAGTTGCTTATGTTGTAATTCTCAGAATTGTCTTCACTCAGTACGAATTGTCTGTTCGCCAACTCTGATGTTTTGACTAATGTGATTCATTGTACGTTTCGCAGAATTAAAAGCTGCTTAATCATACATACATACACAACCACACGCCTGTCTCCCTTTGGGGTAGGCAGAGACAAGGGAACACCAAGCGATCGTGACATATCTCTTTCACTTCCTCCACGTTCATCAATTTTTTCATACATGATCGCCGGTTACGGGTACTTTTGACTAGGCCCTTTTTAATTAATTTTAACCACTGTTTAATCAATTTTGTCGAATAGCGCGAAGAGCAAGAAAGCTTTCTTTATAACTATACCTTGTAACATTGTGGCGACATCTACCTAAGACATGAAGACACTACATTATTGTGCTGTCAATATTTATAACGCAATAGTAATAGTAGTTCCTTTATAAACCACTTATTGGAATTGTGAACACATGTTTCCCAAAATACAATGTCCCCGCGCCGCGTCTTATGCGATAAACCTTAAAACTAAATACAAAAGCAACTTTTATCCGCAGAACTTTTGGTTACTAGCATAACCTTCCTCAGAAATTTCGTTGTTTGTTTATTGGATCGTTCTTACCTCGGAAACTACAAATCATATGTAAATCAAAAAATTGCCATTGATAACCCCATTCTTGGGGACGATAATTTCTCATCAAGAATTTGTACGGAATCAAATGTTAGGCAGTCCAAACCACCCACGGCTCCTAGTGTTTTGAGAAATGTTATTTCTCTTACGCCACGCACAATTCTTAGCCGTTTAATCAATTTTGTCGAATCGAGTGTTTTGCTAGAAAGCCTTATGTCATTATTTCTAAGTAGGTTTCAGCACTTCGTTTGTGAGCCGAGTTCTGTCATTTGAAATAAATTAGATTATTGGGAGATGGCTTTTGTTAATGTACCTAAGCGTGTTTTGTTATGTACGCACTTAGCCACATCGTCGGTTAAGTGTTCGCCTGCACTAAGAGAGCTCCTGGATTTGCACTCTTGGACTAGCCAATCTGGGAAACGAATTAATGGGTATACTTACTTGTATTAGAGAAGTCAGTGTGAGACACAAACTTCGGACCTTTCATACCACAGCCAAATATTTGCCCAACGCTCTATGGAAGCCAATACTGAAGATATTTCTCCTTTGCTGACGAAATTATTTAATATGAAGTTACAGATCGTCTCCATTTTAATAAACAAACTCCAAATTCCCGTTGTCACAGAGAAGAAATAGAATGCCTCGAGCCGATTGAGGTCGTCAGCTACAAGATCGGTGTCTGCAAGGTGTCTCCGAAGGGCAAGGACTGTTCCACCACCTTCAAGCGGCTTGGGTTCAACACGAAGACCAACACCAGCGTGGTGCTCTGCAAGCCGAAGACCGGCAGGATGCACCAGATTCGAGTGCACTTGCAGTATCTAGGTAAGCCCTACGAGTATAACAACTCTCCCTAAATCTGTGCTGTTATTTTAGCCCTCATATTCACTTACCATTAGAGATTGAGGTACAACGCGAGTTTAGTAACCGATAAATAAACGTGTTTTTGACGTCAACCTCATTTTATATGCAGTGATGATGAAGTCAAAGATGAAAAGTGCACAGGTTTAGGAAAGAACTGTAATCAAACATTGCTGGAACACATAACTGGAGCTTTGAAATTTCGTGGCATACTTTATATAAGATGGTAAATAGCCTGGTCGCTAAACAAGCAGTGGTTAAGCAGTGGTTTTGCAGCACTGCTAAACAGTGCTGCAAAAGGTGATGAACTAATTTAAATTAACCCTGTAGATAGCCAAATGTGTTGTAGTGAATCATGATTCTTTACTTAATAGATTTCAGTTCATGTTAAATAACAATTTTGGTGATTGCAAAGTCAAATTATGTTATTTTTCTAACCATTAAGAATTGTTGTGCGAAGCGTGGTACTTATGACACATTTCTTCCATTTTGGAATGCCCACAAATTCAGAATCAACCTGTGGAACAGCAAATTACTTACATCCATTAAATTTGTAACATTTTAATATTACAATTTTTAGTAGATTCTTTATTCAAAGGAGATTGTGAAATGCAGGAATATTAAGTACAATCGGAATTGACATGACAATCTAAAACTCGCTTTTTTAAGATAAAACAACTTTTGTAATTTTTCAAGCTCCGGCGGACATCTTTTGAGATGACAAAAGGAACGTGAATGTCTGAAATATTAGAATTCCGTAATTCTCTATCACTTTGATTGATTTGACTTTACCACTGCGTGAAAATTGTTTTTTTTTTCTTTCCTTTTAAATAAGTTTTAATTTTGCAATATTTAATAGCCTTTATTTCAAAACGCGATCGTTAAAATTTTTTGTTTTAATTGTCTTAGAAAATAGTTCAATAATTAGTGTATCGAATATTTAATCTTCGATTAACACATTGATCAAACTTCTTCAGTTCCACAAGGCGACAAACTCGGCTGTATTGAAATAAGGAAAATCTAGTTGTTTTGCACCCCTTTTAAGCTTATACTGCTGGGCTTCGTTTCCATTATATCACTCATGAATAGTTAGGACATATCAGAAAATATTATTCTTCTCTATTTATATACATGCTCTACATTTATACTGCTATACTATACTATATATAATTAACTGTGTAAGCAAGCAAAAAACTAAACTACAAAAAATTACTAACGGCAAGTCTCAATATCTTACCAAAACGTTAAAGTAAAAGTGAAGATAGAAATTCAATTCAATTCAATTAAATTCAAACACTTTTATTGCCATTTGCATAGAATGGAGAAATATTTAAAACATACAGTAATATAGTAACATGAAATGGTGCAATATGGGCGGCCTTATCACTTCAAAGTGATCACTTCCAGGCAACCTTAAGATTAATCTTAGAATTTAAAATAAAACATAACATGGCGTCATTATTTTATAAATAGTATTAATATGTATATAAATAGATATAGGTAAAATAATATAATATAAAATAATATACTTACAATATAATAAATACATAGATAAATATATATAGACATTCCTATACTATTCCTATAAATTCCTATACTATTTTGAGTTCAAGTGACCGATTTGTGACAGTTTTGACATAAGATAGTATGGGAATTTCATTTTTTACTTTTACTTTAACTCTTTGGTAAGTTAATGAAATCGGCCGTAAATCTACATTTTTGACCGCCACAAGTACTAAAATTAATGCACAGTAATGCCACCCTCGTGCCACGGAAATCGTCGTGGCGCCGTGGTTACTGTGCATATCAAACGATATCGCAGGTTAAGCGCGCTCGGTGTGCCCAGTATTAGGATGGGTGACCGCCGACCATTCATTTCTCACGACGACTTCCATGCTTCGGAGGGCACGTTAAGCAGTCGGTCTCGGGTGCTGTATAACTGTATACAGTAGTCGTTAAGGTTTGTCAGAAGCCATTTCGGCACCCTGAAATATCTGACATCCACCAACCAGCACTGGGCCAGCTTGGTGGATTACGGCCTAAACCTCCTCGTCACCCAGAGGAGAGACTCATAGCCCTGCAGTGGGTGAGTTACACGGAGTTGTGATGATGATGATGAATGCCATCCTTACAACAAACCATTGCATTCCACAGGTTACCCAGTAGTGAACGATCCACTATACAACCACCCAGTGTTCGGACCGCTGCGGGGTAAGGGTGGTGACACAGGCGGTAAGAGCGACGACCACCTCGTGCGCGACTTGATCGCGATACACAACGCTGAGAACTGGCTTGGAGTTGACGCTGGTGATGATGATATGCTGTTCTCCAAACCTGTTGATGATAAAGGTGAGGATATTGGATTTTTTTTATAAGTAGTTTTGATGAGCACTTTAGTTAATGGTTGTCTTAAAGGAGCTTCAATAACTTCCCAAAAAGTGAACATAGAAATCTTGAATACCATACCCGGTGCGGCGAACCTTGATCGCTATGACACTGACAGTAATTTCCACAACACAATTGTGTATTGGGGGCATCTAAAAATGGCATTTATTTATTTTACGTTTTTTTATTTACATTTATTTATATTCCAAGACAATGATATTCCGTTGGAATTATAACAATTCATCACATTTACAAGAAATTATCTCAATCACAATTTACGTTTACGTTCTGCAAAAGTTACTTCGGAAGTAAAGTAACTTTTGCAGAGTAAGTATGAAGTAACTTTTGCAGACTCTAATGATACGGTGACGGCACTACAAGGTTGTGTTGCGGAAATTACTATCAGTGTCATAGAGATCAGGGTTCGCCGCGCCGGGTATAGTGACAGATTTGTAGTATAGGAAATTCTATTTTTATTTAACTTTAACTTTTTGGCACGTTATTGAGAGCGGCCGTTAAACAAAGGGATCAGAAGATCTAGGTTTCTGAAGAGGTTATTTTGAAAAATTAAGCAATAATTTTATTGGACCTATAAAGTACATCCATTTGAAAAGCCTGATAAAAAAATACAGCAGGTATCGAAATATTTTGCTCCAGTGGGCTTTTGAAGAGATCTGCTGATAATGATAAAAACAAAGGAACGACAGAGTGTTAAATAGTTTTGTAACTTTGCAGTTGGTGAAGACGAGTGCGACACGGGCTCGGCGTCGCGCGAGTCGTCGCCGCGACTCGAGTCGCCCGCTCCGGGACTCACGCCTTCCACTGCTATCACTCGTGAGTCATGACTCCATATTTATTTCTCATTAAGGATTTTGCTTAGAAAGTTGTTGATAACGATTCGTTGGATTTTATGAAGGAATAACAGTCCTATGTAGTCCCTATGTAACATATTTTGTAAAATCCAGTTTACGGTATTTTTGTTCATATCATGAATCGTGAATATTAATGGCGCTAAAATATTGTTTCTTGTTTATTTAAACATAGTTTAAAAATTGTTAAAAAGTATTGTTTTGGAATATAGGTAAAGAGATACTCGCATAGGAAAATGAAACAGAATTGGTATATTCTAGTCAATTAACATAGAAGCACCTCTTCATCTTCATCAGCTGTAACCGTTGTTTCCACCTTACAGCCACTTTGCCAAGTCCGTTCACGGGCGCGGAGGCTCCATGCGGCCCGTCGCCCGCGCTCTCCCCAGCTACGTCACCCGGCATCAATGATGACTCCAGTGACGCTAAGGTACGTGCTGGTGATCCTCTCTAAGGTACTTTTTTCTGGCATAGATTATTGTATTGATTAAAATAAAATAAATAAAAATAAAATAAATGAAAATAAAATAAATAAAAATAAATTGCACACAAGATACAAAAGTCATTGAATTAAATTTTACCATTGAGATCATATGGCGTAAGATACTGCTAGTGTAAAAAAAAAATAAGAATAAATGATAATCATTTTAAACAAAAGATTAGTACGTAAGATCTCTTCTGAGCTTTTTCTGTGAAGCTAAGATTGAAGAGCTGTTCAGAATGAACACAGGAAAAGGCTTTAGGGCAACTTCTTCCAGTAGCCTGTTTCGTCTATGTGATTATTCCAACTCGCACTTTTTCTAATTGGTCAAGTTTACGTGTTATTAAGTAATGATGAGTCTGGATGTAGAGCAAAACAATTAAATAGTTCCTATTATTATTAGTCTTCTCTTTGCTACTAGACGTTTTTATACTAATATTACCAAAGCATTTAGTGAGTTTAAGATCTTCCCACTTGGACGTTTGAACTTGTCTTACGGCCAAAAAGCAGCAGCCATATTCTTAACCACATCAAAAACAAAACAGCTCTGTTAACAATTTTATATCTCTCCTACAGTCAGATAAAGTGACAGTAGCAACTCAAACCGGCTGCTCACCGGCGGCAATCTTGTCGGCGAGTAGTTCGGCGAGCATCGCAAGTGGCTCGCCGAACGCAGCGAGCGTCGCGGGCTTGGATGCTCTCGCTACCGACCCGCATTGCTACGAATGTCGCGTGCGATACAGGGACCCGAGGCCACGTGATCTTGTCATGTATCTGCATGCTTGGAAGTACAAGGTATTTTGTTTTTTATTATGTTTTTTTTTTAGAGCACAGCACACAGGTTAAGGTCTTTATTGGACAGACGTTGAGATACAGAATAACATTTTAAACTAAAGAGTGCAATGTGGAGGTCTTATCACTGATGATTACCGAGAAAATCTTTTTATATGAAAAAATTAAAATTGATCTTTTTTTTATTAAAGTTGTTTTCACAAATGGTGACTGGTGGGTCCCTTTCGAAATTCGAGCACGTAATAGTTTGAGATCATACATGAAGAGTAAAAATGGTAATAAAAAATAACTAAGTAACTTTAACCAGAACTTAAAGAATGGATTACGCAACGCGTGGTTACAGTAGCGTTAACAGCGATTCGCGTACCAGGTCACGTGCCGCGATTGACTCAGGCGTATGTAAAGTAAATAGTAACAAAACTTTATTTATTTATAGCGAATTCTAGTAAAACATTAAGTACCTACTTTTATTTAATATTTGGTGATATATTAATATTTGGTGTTAATTAATTACAGTCTTGAAAACATTAATTACAATATTAATGCCATATCTAACTCCTATGTTTAATACCAGCAATCTACTGTTCCTTACGAGAAAGATATCATTTAATATAACTTGTATGTTTGTGTTTGAAACAAACTCTTATATACTGGATCGAGTAGGATTACATGGTTCCATGAAAATGTCATAAATTTTTAGTTCGACCTTAATTTCGGTGAACGAAAGCATTTATTATTGACTTCATATAGTAGAATTCAAGCATTTGGTCTAATTTGACATATTATTGTTATAATAAGCTATAATTTTTTATTCGATTTTTCAACCGACTTCCAAAAAAGGAGGATGTTTTCAATTCTTCTGTATGTTTTTTGTGTCTTTGTTACACGATATTTCGGACAATTATGGATCGATTTTGAAAATTCTTGTTTCACATGATAGAGGATACTTCATAGTTGGTCCCATATAAATTTCATCGAAATCGGTTGAGCACTTCATTTTTTTGTTTTGAATAAATATGCAGGTATGAGTTCGGACTATGGCATCATAACTCAGCCAAGGTTTTGACGTGAAGTCGGTTTTTTTAATGCTCTGCATTCGTTGATTATTCTTATATTAGTTACAAATAATTTCACTTTTAATTTATTATTAATAATTTTTATTGTCAACAGGGACCAGGCTGGGAGTACGAAACTGAATTGCCGCAATGGGCGAGTGTCGAGTGGGAAGAACCCGAGATATCATAGTCATACGATATATCACAAGTTGAGAAGCACCTCGCAAACATACACATTTTGTAAAGCCTATGACTCAGTCTACAGACTACTACAACTATCTCTAACCATTTATATGTCTGTGGTAATATTCTCATTTTATAAATAAATATTTGTATAGAGCCAAAAATTAAAAAAAAAATGACAGGTTAAAAATTAAAAGTACGACCACTTAAAGTATGAACTAAGGCCTTTTTTGTAAACGCTGGTGATGTATAGCGAGGTGCACATATAAATGTAACCGGAACTGATTTGGCTGTTAAAGGTATTCGTTGAGGTTAGTTTTAAGGTGATTTCAGATGTTCACATACCATTTTACACAGATGACCTGTCAGACTTTATAGCTGTCACATGTCAATGTCATCTGACGTCTGAAAACATCTGCAGGAGTACATTAAGTAACGAGATTTAGCATTAAGTAATAGATTGTTTTTAAAATATTGCAATTGTTGTTGTTTTTGTGAATCTTCGTTTTTTTTTGTTTCTAATAATTAAGTTTATATCAAACTTTTTGCGAATTTGTGTATTTCTTTTTAGATTCTTATACGTCGAATCTTCAGTTCCTATCGGCCTAGAATGTTTTGTCAAGCTTTTCGTAGATTTCCGGTGTTTAAGATTGATACTTATGATAAACGTTTTATAACTGGTAAATATAAATAGTTATATCGCTTTAACGAGGCAGGGTCAGAATCACAATCACTATATAAATATAAAATTGGAGTCATTTAAAAATAACATTTGACAGTGGGATAGCTCTTCTACAAAAACGTTCCAACCAATAGAATGAACGATAAAGATATTCCGTTCATTCAATTTCAGTTCTATATGCTACTTAGATGTACTGCTTCATAATTTCATTAAATTATTTACTCTATTTAGCCTAATTTCTAAGTAATGTAACTTATTGTCTATTGGTGGAACAAATGATTTAACTTTTTACATCGTCACTGGACCACTGTAAATTTACTATATTTTTTTATTGACTTCAAAATAGGACCACTGTTTTTGAAATTATACGGAAAAGCTATCTCTATAAATAAGAACACTTATAAAAATTAGCGTTAAGGTGATGTTGAAATTTAAAATTTTTAGGCTATTTTTAAATGCTATTGTCGTTTTGTCACATTCTGGCTTCCATAGTTTTGTGTAGTGATTTACAAAAAAAAAGCTTTTTACAATGACATTAGTTCATGTCCTGTTGTGATATGCATTTATACATGATCATATTGGAAATTAAACTTTAAAAGACACGTTTTGTTATTGGCCAAAGTCCAATGTTTTCCTTCTTTTTAAAGACATAAGGTGGTTTGATAACAGATGAGCAGCAGATTTGAAAGACAAAGTTTTGAGTGTTTTTGTTTGCATGGTTCCGTTTCAAAGATATGTTCAACTTCGAGGTGACGAATCAACCCATCTACTCTTAAAGACAATAAAAATTGAGAATTTCTTTAAAAAATATTTTTTTTTATTCCTACAATTCAACAAATGACATTTGATGAAGAAAATTAAAAGTTAAAGTTTTAAAAACGTCAGAAACGCAAAGATTAAAAACGCCTTTTTCTTATCTGTATTATCATATCTTATAATGTGCGTATGTGAAAGTTTTTATGCTAAAAAAAATGCATATAGCATAGACTTGAAAAACCTGTTTATCCGCTGAAAAATACACCACCATCTTGTGAGTGTGGAATGTTATTACTGCAACTATTCATTATTTCTTTTGATTATATATTTTTAAGATATTTTCGAAACGCTGGTTCGTTTATTAGTAAATTTTATTAGTATGTAGTATGACTTAAAAGACAATCTTGTTAATTAACACTTACTCTTGATACTATTTTCGCGAGCTTTCATAATTAAAGTAATGATATAAATATATATTTTTCTTACTTGTAGTGTAGCTATAATTATTATCCCTGTTTTGTTTCACTTAAGATTTAACTCAATTCCTATGTATTTCTGTTATTAATTATATAATACTATGTTAAAATTGTTTTTGAACTATCTATATATCCTGCAGAAATAATGTAGGAAATCAAGTTTTTATAAATGAAATATAAAGTATTGTAGCCTGTACAAAATAATAATAATATGTAAAACTAATGGCATATCACCCTTTATAACAGAAATAAATTTTATTTAAATATCTAACTAAGATTATACAATGTATAAAGCTTCAACAGGAAAATGTATTGAATAGTTAACTTCCAAAGCCGACAATTAGTACCGTTTTTGTCCGCAATATGGCGACTTTTTCTTTCTTATCATTTTCACTATTGTTAATATATTTCTTAAGCAAAATGGAGTATGTTAAATAAGTTCAAATGACAAAAAAAGTTGCGTTTATAAACAATTGTAAATACTTAGTTTGCAAGGCTACAAGTAAAGGAGAGCTTAAATAATGTAATTGCACCGTTTGAACTGAGAGGGGCGTATAAAACGTTTGACACCTGTCATTTATGACACTAGCTGTCATGTCAAAAACTCTTGGAAGGCATCAAACTTGCTATATATCAGTTGTTCTAATTTTTTATTTATTCGTAAGAAATTTTCATGTGCCTTCTCATAATATTGAAAAAAAAAACAACTAATATTAAATGTAAAGGTATGTTTTTCACAGTAATTGTTACACGTTATTACCATAAGTATGTTACATACAACACGTTTGATATAATGTTGGATTAGATTTTGGAGGGTAAATAAATTAACAAGTAAAAATAATAAATATAAATGTTAAAAAAAAATTGCCGTTGTGGTATTAACGTAATAGCTGATTAGTGAACCTTACTGTCGTTATATTTTAGGCACAATTTTATAAAAACTTTAGTGATTTTATTGCTTTTTTTAACGAGTTTTGTTTGCGATGGTTCTCAGAGTGATAAGTCGTGCCATATGACATGCATGGCTTAGTCTTTTAATTTTAGGTATTTTTTGTGTATTTTTAAAAGATGACAACATGAAAGACATTTGTTATTTTAATAAGTATTTCGTAATTAAGATTATAATAGTGTTTCCTTCTTTAGATTCATGTTATAAGAATTCATGTTTCCACTTAAATTTAATTAGAATAAAATTTATCATTGACAATATTTTGTTTTATTTAATGACAACTGCAAGCAAACACTTTCTGATAATGAATGTTAAATCCCACATTTGGCTCACCTACTGATAATTGACGATTCCGGCCACATCATTAAATTAAGACGGGCGCCTTCAAATATTACACGCGGCTGCTAAGCGACTCCTGCGCCTGTCCTGCGCGACAATCGTGCGTCTGTGCTATACAAATCATGACGAGGACATATTTTTCATATGAAAACTAATTATCTTCCATGCTGTACTGAGAGCGAAAGAAAATCATAGAATGTGCCATCAGCTCCTCCCGGGCAAACTGTAAAAATCAGTTAAAGGACAGAGGCTTTATTGGCGTTTTTGCGGGCGATAGGCTGCCCTCATGTCACTGCTATAGTCTCTATCCATCATAATAATACCTCCAAATGTGTCAAACGGAATATCAGTTGGTTTTATAACATTAAATAAAACACTTTTTAACCGGATTTATCGCGTATATTTACATTTTAAATTTTAACTCTACGTTTCGTCGATTAACTGAGTCGCTCGTGACCACGGGGTCTGCAAAGACACCGAAACGTCGAGTTAAATTTTAAAATCGAAATATACGCGATAAATCGGGTTAAAAAGGGTTTTATTTAATAGTATGAATCGCGAAAACTTAAGACCGTTTTATAACATGTATGAAAACTAATTATCAAAAGTTCTTTGCGATATTTTGCGCTCGATCATTGTAAGAATATATCAACAAAACATGACAACCTCTACGGGAAAGTGAGTGAAGTAGCGAGATTATTTGTCACGTCTACTACAGAGTTTATAAGGCATGTATAGAGCCCTGATATGCTATGAGAAGATAGAAATTGAGCTCGGCCAAAAATATTGCTGATTCACTCAGCCCGCGCAGGTTGACATGCTTGGTGAGGCGCGCGATACATTCTTACAGTATTGAAACGCAAATACTTTGAAATTCTTTTAAAACTAATATTTGTAGCTACTAAAATTACCAAAACTTTTAAAAACTTGTTTTTTTAACTAATAAATGATATTGCAACTAATATTATACATATTTGTCACGTTTATTAAATAGCCTAAACGTGACAATTCTACAATTATGTCGGTTTTTGACATATAGGTCGAATTGTCAGCTTTATTAAACAGGGCCCTGGTGTTAAGTCATCATGAATGCCAAGGCAGTACATGTCCGTTCACGAGAAACCTATTCACTTAAAGTTAAAATTTACGATACCAGGACTTTTGAAAGGACATGACCAAAAGCAGTCTCAAAATGTTGCACGTATGAAAACTGAATAATTATAGAAATTATTGGTTTATTTTTTACAAGCTTTTCACGTCAGGAATTTGGTATTCGCATCCGGAATTATGATTTTGAGATAAACAGTAAATTAACGATTGCTATATACAGGGTCAATTTATAATAGTCTGTGATATTTTAAAATTGAGTTAACAATGATGTGTTGGTTTAAATTATGAAGTAAATTTCTTTTTTATATTTTTCATAAATTAAAATTTCAAAATTATTTTTAATGAATAAAATTTCAGTTTAATCTACACTTCATGACTAGGTACATAGCAAAAAATAAAAATATTTCCGTCTATTTCTTTTAAGAAAATCACTTCACCAAAACAATAATCTTACGCGAATAGTAGATACCTACGCATCCGAGCGAAGGTCGTTGACGCGCGCCCGTGTGTTTGCGTGACCTAGTTACCTACTTAGCGCGGAATCAGCTGTAATTACGTCATACATCAGGATAAAAGGTGATTCTAATGTCCCATCACACTACTGTTACAGGTTTTTGACTATCAATTTCACGTTAAACTAATTGTATCTAAATACTGTTTTAGTTTTGATCTTCATTAAATTAAAAATGAACTTAAAATAAAGCATTCGTGCTTGAAGTCTTTGTTAAAACAAATAAATAGATTTTACAATTAATTTAATGTTAGAATGACGTGTTTAGTAACTGGAATAACCTTATCTATAACTATGTACAGTGTAGGTATAACGTACAAAAATAACTTACATTTTTACCTTGCGTCCTGTCGCTGATGTTAAATACCGTGCTAGGTATTAGTCACTGATAACTTATCACATTCACAATAACTGCTGTAAGATGGAGTCCCATTAGCCCATATACTGAACACAAAACCTGTCATGTTTAGCTTATTAATTTTGACTATCCATAAAGTATCCTTATCACTTTTGATAACAGCGATAGGTGGACTCTATGGACTGCATAGAATGTGCTTCAGCAACCAACCATAGACTACACACGCGGAGCATGGGTAGTTGCTTCAGTTCTTGCACTTTCGTAAAGTGGTAAGACTTGAGCCCTCTCGTCGCAGCAAGCGCCGCACCCACGAGCTGCTGACTTCGAAAACCTGAGCCGCATCGTTTGTGCTGGCTATCGGATGCTGTTCAAAACACTCCAGCACGTCTTCTTCGAGTGAACCAGAAATCGAGGTCTGCCGGCGTCTGTGACTGTGGATTAAACGTGCCATAATCGCGTAATTCGTCATTTTTGTTAGTTATCGATTTAGTGTTCGCGCGCGCGAATCTCTGGACAGACTGACGAGCGGGGGGCGTGGCGTGCTTTCAATCAAACATAGCAGGCGCGGGTGCGGCGGCGGCTCGAATTTGACTTTCGGCTCGTTTGCTTGTGCCGCGCAAGAACGTATAGGTATTGTTTGGTAATGTAACTAATATTTTATTGTTTAATAGAAATAGATGGAAACGTTTTCTCATCTTGCTATTTAGTCGTAAATTAGAGATTAAACTAAAATTTTATGCACTTAGAAGTATTATGAAATTTTAATTTATGAAAAATGTTGAAAAAAAAATTTTTTTTTTTCGAAATTCAGACCCACTCCTCATTCTGAATCTGCTATTAAAATATAATTGACTATTATGTGGCGACCCTATATACATTCCCGTATAGTAAATTCATGATTGACGTTTCGTTCTTTTCATTGTTTTTATTTGAACGAGTTACGCAAGTATGAACTTGATGAACCTTTACACAAAAACAAGACAAAAATGATATTAGACTCATAAATAGATAAATAATTAGTAATATCATAACGTAGGTGCTGTATATGTATTCATTTTATAGTACCGTTGTGAAATTATTTATTTTTGTGTTTCGTTTCACGCAGGTGCAACTGTCAAGATAGATGTCATCTTCCGCTGTCATCATCCATAAGCCGGCGCCTGCGGTAGCCGCCATTACTGTTCATTTGTTGATTGAGAATAGTCACCGCGAGTAATCTCACCACTTAAATAGTAATATTCCTCACGGAAATTCGTTAGTGTGTTTGTTTTATAAAACTAAGCCTGTTTCATGTAACTTACGACAGAACGTTTTCAATTTAATTGTTTTATTACGCCAGTAAGTTTTGTGTTGTGTTTCTGAACTCTTGAGTCTACTGTACCTAATCAATCATGTCGATGCTTGATTCTGATCAACCAATGCCGGTGATAATGAGAAGCCGTTGAGTCAATTATTCACTTTTGATATCCATAAATCACCCGGTATTCTTGTTCTAATATTAAATACACCTAATGACCACCTACATGAAAAGTCTGTTCATAGTTATGTGTTTTATACCTTTGTATACATTAGGTAGGTAACTTATTTATTCGTCCTATAGATCTGGGATAAATCGAAGTTAATAAAATATGATTTCTATCTCCGTGAAGTTTTTTTATTTCCATGTTGTCACATCAATTCTGTAAGGCCATAAAAATACGATAATTATTTTTTATTTTTCAATAAGAAACTGTTCAATTAGAAACTCTTGTTTTGTTTTTACCTAACTCTGTTTTTGTTACTACATGAGTGATTTATGGTCATTTTATAAGTTGTGAGTAGTTACGACATAATTTCTAGGTTATCTCAGAATTTGTTGGATTACTTTAAATCTCGGGTACTTGTGTGAAAATTAACACTTTTATTTAATAGTTTATAAAACTTAGTCTTTAATAAATAAAGATTTATTGTCATTCAACTTGAGACGGATTTCCATACATAGTTGGTCATGATTCTTTATATGGGACCAACTATGATGTATCCTCCACCATAGGAAACTAGAATTTTCAAAATCGATTCATAACTGTCAGAAATATCGTGTAACAAAGACACAAAAAAAAACATACAGACCAATTGAGAACCTCCTCCTTTTTTCATACAAAACTGCATGCAAAGTCCGTACCATACGCGCGTTCGATACGGACGTTCGGAATGCGCCAAGCGCCGCGTATGATACGCGCGTACGGTACGGAAAATGTTATGAAAGTTTGTATGTTTGAATCTCTCTTAGTAGGTGTTATATAAATCTATGGGTAGCTGTGCCTATTTAAAGATACGGACGTACGGCACACGCGTTCGAACAATTAACGCAGCGTTGGCACTTAAGGCGTGCTCTTTAACGAAGTTTGCACTACAATATAGGTCAAACTAATTCGGCACTTAACATTTTAATTATGAAGAAATTAGTACGAAATCACTTATTTTGCAATAAAAGTAATCTGGTACAATTAAAACCTCAGTAATGTTTTGAGTGCATACAAACCAACAACATTATATTTTAAGAATTTTCCAAAAGATGTATGTAATGCATGAAATTAATAATAATTACTTCTAAACAAAATTTGCTTGGTATAGTGTGACCCTTATTGCAAAAGTGCATACATTGACCCATAAATTAGTGAGCATGACCGGGTAGTTGATACTTATTTGTTTTTGATTTATTTATACTTCATTGCACACTTACTAAATAACAAAAGGAAAATATACATTTAAACAAAGGCAGTTTTGAAAAGCACAACAGGCGGCCTTATCGCTATGATGCGATTTCAACCAACCTTACAATAGTATGAAAAAAAGTATATGGAGATATCAGCAGGTCAAAATTACAACATGTGTTTATACAGAACACATGTTGTAATTTAATCACACATGATGTATTTTTTTGTGATTGCTTTTACAGTCTTCGTCTACCAACTCTGTAAATAGTCTGTAAAACTACTAAAAATATTTAAAAAAATCAGATTACCTAGTTAGATCCCAAAACACCATAATTATTCTGCATTTACAGTCGTGAACTATCCCTGCCTTTCCCATACCTCTACAATTTCCCCAAGGTACTCTTCGAGGGGCACTCGATAAAAAATGTTCGGTATCTGAGGCGCAGGGTCACTCACGCCGAGTAGAATATTAATGCTGCTTACCCGGAAATTCTAAAGAAGGATATGGAGGTGAAATAAATAATTCAGTATTTAATATATGCTGACAGACTGACTGAAACATACATTCTATAGGCCGTTTTTTTCCATCTTTCCTTATTTTAAGCTTAAGATTGCCGAATCCAGTAAGTTTCTATAAAAACTACGGAGCCCCATAGTTTGGCTAAAAACAAATAACTAACAGAGACAACAAATGACAGAAAACTTCAATGTGTTTAAAACTGTATACGCTTTGTTTAGGTAGATTTAAATATCAATAAATCATTAGGTATAAATTAATCAAAGTACTTATTTAAAGATGCAATTAAACATTTTGTATTATAAAAGTTCTTGGTCAAAACGTGGTCAAAGCAAAATATCTCTCCAAGTAGGTATTCTGCACCGTTTTTATTCATTTTGTTTTATTAACACATTTTGTTATCTAAAAGGCTGAACTCACTTAAGTATAGTATGCTATAAAACGTCCCTGGATGAATAGACAAACAATTTATTAATAATAGACTTAAACTTTTTATTTAAAAGAGCAATATCTAGGCAATTCTTGTACAGTTTCGCCTCTCATAATATACCGACAACTTTGTACCAATTATCTATTAAGCCGTACTTAGAGCGCACTTGAGAATTTCGGAAACAACTTATAACTTTGCGTACAATTTAGTTTTGAACTTCAACAAAATTCTTAGCTATTTATAAGTTTTAGTTGGCTATATTGTATAATTTAAGTGCCGTATGTCACAGGTCTATCTTCTTGAAACCTTAAATTATTTGGAGCTTTTATTAAAATGTGCTGTGATTATTACCAAGGTACTGTGACAAATAATCAATAGACGTACCTCCATTTTTCAGTCCTTATTTCATGGAGACTACTTTATAGTGTCTCTCCATCATTATAATACCTCTAAATTTGTCAAACGAGACCTCAGATGGTTTCATAGCCTCTGGTGTTCTGCCTACCCCGTAGGGGATACAGGCGTGAAGTTATGTATGTATGTATGTACTACTTTATCTACACATATTATAGTTTATTAATTTTATATTTAGCTTTAAGCACACATTACTGACAGAATAGATGGCCTTTGGGGCAGCAAGGTAAACTGTCTGTTGATAAACCCTGTATGTGTTCAGTGCAGAACCTTTGAGGAGTCCTATGTCCAGCAGTGGGTGTCTTCCTGGTGGCGTTTATGACGATGAACTGAAAGGTTCAGAACTAAATTAAATTAATACCAGAAAAGTAGAATAGCTTGGTGGTAGGATCCCTTCTGGGTCCGCCTGGCTAGCGACCACCCTTTATATAAAGTCTGCCGCCAAATGTTACCGCTCCGGCGGTAATGTGTTCCGGCAATATTGTATAAAGAGCCAGTTCCTTCCTAAACCCGTGTGCTTTCATCTTCGACCTCATCGTCACTTACCATCAGGTGAGATTGAGGTCAAACGCGGGTTTAGTCACTTATAAAAAAAAAAAAAAAAAAGTCGAACTGTCGGCTTTGACAGTTCCTTTTTGATACGGGTCGCCAAGGTTTGGTATGAACTGCCCGCGTCTATTTTCCTGACTAATATAATATAGTGCTGAGTAATATAGTCCTGGTACTTTTAAGGGTAGCGTGAATAGGTTTCTCGTGAATGGACGTGTATAATCTTAGTCGACATGACCGCTTACTATCAAGTGTCACGGATAACAAACGTCCCATCACTGCTTTTTAATAGATAGAAGTTAGTTTAAAATAGAGCATATTTAACAGCCCAAAGATTATATCGAAACGCAAATTAAATTAGCATCCAAAATTTGGTGATTTCAGAACATTTGGAAAAGCGATAACTTTCTTTAATTTAATTATGTTGTGTATTTCTGTTCGTACAACATTTTGTACATTTAAAGGGTGATTCGCTACGTTTTCGACGAGGTTTTCAGTAATTCACTATACCTTTATTATTATGATATTCTTACTTTGCCGTATCACAGTATTTTACTAGAACGGAAAGTAAAGGATTGCTATTTGTACCCACGTAAATATTGTCAAGCTATAATGTAAACCAAATTGTACTAATTGAATAAGGTATGCACAATAAAGAATTTTGTATTTGTATTTGTATTATGAACCTTTAATTCAGCAAAACAGTTCAGTTGATAAAACATCCTTAATATTAAGTTTTTAAGATTTTCATAATTTAAAATATAAAACTTTAACCGGATTTATCGTCTGTGAAAGACACCGCAACGTAAAGTTAACATGTAAAATGTTGTACGCGATAAAAAGTATTTTATTTCAGCAGTTCACATAAGAGTTTAGACTTAAAATTATGGGAATCTCACAAAATAATCGGTTAAAATCTTTAAGAATCGTTTGATAGTTGCATTTTTACAGCATTTGAGGTTTTCACGAATGCTCTATGCGTAATGCTTGATCCGTAACCTTTGTTATAGTTTATTATTGTAGTAGGTACGACACTAAGAACGTCGCTCAGTGTAATAGCAATAACTTTAATCCCTTTATTGCCTTTCTCAACAGATAAGATAGCTAACACAAAAATATTTAAAACGAGATTACATTAATCCCAGAAAATCGCTTTCAAAGTAACTCTCCTGCTTTTCAGCTATTGAATTAGGTCCGTAATTTTCCAAACCAAAATGACACACGGCAAAAAGTCCCCTTTAGACCTTATTGCACAATTTATTACAAATAAAAAATGGGGCCAGAGAAAAATGTTAGAAGGGCGTAAAACATCTCCACAATACAGATTTGCGATCCAAAAGTATTTTGTCATAAAAACCCCGAAAGATCCATAAAATGGAGGAACCAAGGGTAGCGTGACTAAAAAACAATTTGTGACGTCACCGGAAGTCAGTGATGGATGGCATTTCCTGTAGCTGTTTCATTTTTTAATTCTTTCCTCATACGTTTACAGAGGGTTCAACATTTCAAGGGTATTTAAATGCTTTTTACCAAAAAAGGCTTCAAAAATTGCAAAAATCGCATCGTAAAAACGTTTTGATACTTGCAGATATTTATAATAATACTAACTGTTTCGCCCGATTTTACCCGCGCAATTTTGAATCCCGTGGGAATATCGGGAAAAACCCTTTGTACTATTCCAGACTGTAACCTATCACCATGCCAAATTTCATCCAAATCCGTTAAGGCAAGGATGCAGCGTTGTTACACTTTTTTGAACGATAATTATACCCAGTAATTTGTACATGTTGTGTCTGAAAAAAAAATTCACAAAATTTTACCATATACAGGGTTGATTTGTAGTCACGAGCCAAATTTAATAGTTTGTTTCTTTGATACAATATAAACGTACCTGTATATTTATTTTATCGTCGCTTAGTACAAAAAAGGAGAAACATGAAACCACAAACTTTAAAAAAAATAGTCGCTGTTGATGAACATAGCTACTACGAAGCGGCTTTTCATTGATAATACTACAACGTAGTACTACAAGATGTTTTGTAGTAGCGCGTAGTTGCCTTTATTTTAATGGTAATTTAGAGTGACCATGGTTTGCTTATGTATAATCGTTTCTCTAAATGATACCTATTGTGTAAAAAAAATTGGCAGGTAACTACAAATGAACCCTGTATTTTATGAAAATTGGCTCGATAAAATAAAGTCACAAACATAACACTACTTTACCATTTCAAACGGATATTGCTACGAAATGCCATAATAGATTCATACAAAAGTTACATAAAACGGACTTTTCTTAACCGACGTGTAAAACAAAATTTTTAAATAATTATAATTTTTGAAAATAAACCACTTAAACGTATTTTCGCTTGCTCACGTCGACGAAATTTGCTAGCAATATCATGGCGGGAAGTATGGAAGTTCGCACTGCGCTACAAGACGCCCTTAGGCCACAGGACCATTTTGTACATAGGCGAGCGCTCGGCCTTGGCTAAGTCAAACTCAACTCAAACTCAAATATTCTTTATTTCCTAAGTATTTAAATACATTTGAAATAAGTCAAACAATTTACAAACTGAACTGAATCTACTACTACTTCGGAAAGTCGATCTGTTGATAAAAAGTGGCAAGAAACTTAACAATCATCTTTTAAAAATAAGAGAAAAAAATACACAATAACAATTTAAAGCCAGGGAATCCCATCTTCTTGCATCCGGATATCTTATAGTAAACCTTTTCACATAACACTTATCCTTAAATCTATCGATGGGTTAATTTTAAATATTTTGGAATTTTATTATAAAATAAAGCGTACACATTGACCCATGAACGATTTGATCTTCTGGAGAAAGTCTGTCAGGGTTCCCAGGTAGAGCCACTAACGCTGCTCCTATCGAGTGAGTGGAGTTTCCATGACGATTTTCCCGACGCAAAAAACTGCTATTTAAACCCGACCCTACGCAGCTATCTCTACATTGAGGCCTATTGCCTCACTTAATTATAGATAGTGGATTTAATAATGGTTTGTCGAGCTAAAACTTAAAGTGGAAAATTCCATTGTTCCTTTAATAACACCGGATGATCCAACCCTTTGTTTCGTAAGCAACTACAGAACGTGTGGTTATTGTGTCAGTTATAATAGATAGGATTATTTTGATGTACGATAAGTATTCTGTTATTTATACGTATTTTGGACTGGGAGCAAAAGAAAAACATAGAATGTACAGAAGCCAGCAGATCAAGCGTTACATTTCCTGTCAAATTTCCCCAATCAATTGTAATTTAATGTCGAGGGCATAAAGTTGAGTTTCAAGTAAAATTGTTTGACAGATTTGTAACGCTTGATGTGCTGCCTTCCGTACCAGCTGCTCCTCTTCTCGGGCATACTGTAAAAGTCAGTTAAGAGACATAGGTTTTATTGGCCTTTTTATGGGCGATAGGCTGGCCCTCTGTTACTGCAATAGTCTCTCTCCGTCATTATAATTCCTTCAAGCGTGTCAAACGTGACATCAGATGATTTTTATAGCCTGGTGTTCAGCCTACCCCAGAAGGGATACAGGCGTGAAGTTATGTATATTATGTATGTGGGCATAATATTTGACAGGACATTTTCCTGGAATTTTCAAGTTGAAGAAGTGAGCAGGAAGATGTTTGCCGTCAATGGTTCTGTAAAACGTTTGCGCAATCTTTTGCCAATACCCACCAAAATCTCGATAGCACACACTCTCTTTTTTCCCATTCTCGACTATGCCGATGCCAGCTATCTTGATCTCACAGAAGAACTTCTAAATAAACTTGAGCGGCTCCAAAACCTTTGTATACGTTTCATATTTGGACTCCGAAAATATGACCATATCTCCGAATACCGTTCTAAACTCAAGTGGCTTCCAATCAGACTTCGCCGGGATACACATATTCTTTCCTTACTGTACCGGGTGCTGTTTAATTTCGCGTCTCCGAGCTATCTCAAAGACCTATTCCAATTCCGCCACGAGGGCCACGACAGAAGATTACGATCTGCTAATAATTACATGCTAAGCACTCCTGTTCATAAATCGCACTGCTTTAATAACTCATTCTCTGTAAGAGCCGTGGTCCTGTGGAATAAGCTTCCTTATGAAATAAAATCTGCCTCTTCGCTGAACTCATTTAAATTAAAACTGAAAAAACATTATTTAACTTTAGCGCAAGATTAATAGACGTATTCGTTATTAATGTATTATGTTTATTATATATGTTATATTGTAAATTATGTATTAAGAATATCGAGTAATTGTATTTTATTGTATATTATTTTTATTTATATATTTTATTGAGCCCACATATTGACTCATGATAAAATGTCCCTACTTTCTTTTGTTTGTAATTATTATAAGTTTTTGTTATGTATTGTTTAGGTTGTCTGGTAGAGATCGCTCTAGAGCGATAAGACCGCCTTTTGTACATTGTTATCCTTTTATGTTTATCTGTATTTTTTTAATAAACAATAAAGAGTAAATAAATAAATAATAAATAAATATGTGTGTAAGTATTTGTATTTTCTTGGGAGAACACAAAATGAAATTACCTTGTCGTATATTTTTATATCTGTCTATGTCGCAATAGTTCACATCAAAGGTTCTATGTTCGAAGCCCAGTGTAGAAAAAGAACTATACATCCATAAGCACAATTTTAAGCTACATAATGCTGCGAATTTTAGAAATATTTATCAACTATGCTGACACAAACCTCAGCCAGGCATTAATTAGCATCCGTGTGTCACAACTAGCAGCAACGAACGCTCTAACAGATCACTCTACTACGGGGAGTCATTAATCAAACGGTGATCACTACATTGCAAGTAATACAGTGACATACAAACATACTTCGAGTCTGTATTTAAATCAGACATGGATAGGAAGACTTGAATTTTGAAAAACGAGATTTAAATTTTTAGCGAATTTAGTAGGTGTGTTTGATTCCCAGCAGATATTTGTGTCTGGTGTTTTTGATTTTTGAAAGTACTTCAGTTGTACAGTGTCTTACATTTTTCATTTAGTTACATGAAAGAAAAACTTTTAGTACTTGAGTTATATACTTGTTATGTGGTTTATAGTTGTTTAGTTTGGAGATTGACTTTATATTTAATGTTAACGTATCATCATAAAAGGGAATCTGGGGTCTAATAAAAGGGGGTCTGTCCGTCTGTATGTTGGCGGTAAACTTCAGAAATATTGAACACTTTTGATTTGGTTTGACATAACTTGTATACGAGTAAGGGCTCTCATATACAGGGTCCGCATATAATAGTCAATTATATTTTAATAGCAGATTAGGTGTGATGAGTGGGTCTGAATTTCGAAAAAGAAATTTTTTTTCTTTAACATTATTCATAAATTAAAATTTCAAAATTGTTCACTGTGAGTAAAATTTAAGATTTATCTAGCTTTAATAACCATACACAATTAGATGGACACGTTTTTATTACTTGTTGAAAAGTCATAAACTACAGATCAAACTTAAATTTTGATCAATTTTAAAACTTTAATTTATGAAAAATATTTAAAAAATATATTTTATTTTTCGTAATTATGACCCACCCATTAGTCTTAATCTGCCATTAAAATATTATTGACTATCATATGGCAACCCTATATATGATTATCAATTACTATAACTTTTAAATCTTGGTTACTCTAGTGGCTTGGTCAACCGCTTGCCTGACATAGGTACCTTTCACAGCATTTCCCTCAAACCCCGAGCCTTCTTAGTAAATGGGCTCTATATTTTTGATGTACTTCAATGTCACTCAATAAAAAAGCAACGTTTCATATCTCATTCAAATTACAATATTGAATCAAAATAATTGATGGTGCGTCTGAAAACCGAAATTAATATCACAGAAACAAGCTTAACCAAGATGAAATGCGCAATGTTTTAATATTGTTAATGAATTATTTTTCAGGAATTCTTTAATTTTAAATCGAATTGCTCAATTTTTTTTTTTTTTTTATAAATTATGGATAGGACGTTTGTCTTCCATGCCACCTGATGTTAAGTGAACATGAAGACTAAGGTGGATCACGTCCATCCACGAGAAACCTATTCACTCGACGCTTAAAAGTACTAGGACTATACAGGTCAGGGAAAATAGACGCAGAAATATTTTCTTTGTTAAATACTATCTTTGTTACTTAATTAAGATATAAAATAATATAAGAAGATTTTCCCATGTTTAGATTTGTTCCCTAATGATCTCTACATTTAGTAATCTTACCGGTTAATTCCAAAACTACCATGTAGGTACCTAAAATCTCACAGAAACACTAATTTATACCGCAACCCGAGCATCGCGTCGGGTAACATGGGCCTAATTCTCTAGTTAACAACGCTCCAGGTTTTCGGTTGCCTGACTTTCCGGATTCATCCGGTCAATCAAACACCGGCTGAGTCCGGAATACGAAGCTGGCAGTTAAGTTGACGGAGAAATGGATTTCCTGCGTCATGTAAGTACCTTTTGGTGTAAGTTTTGCGGTGAGGAACGTTGTTAGGATAAGTTTATATGTTTTGGACTATTTATTCTGCATTTGATTACCCTAGCTGGTAAATAAAAGTCTTTGGCATATTGTGTGAACAAATCGTGTTAACATAAGTAATTAGATTAACTTTTTAATTAGAAATCTTCATAAAGGTCTGTTTTATTAAATTTTCTGAACATTATTCCATAGTTCATAGTTTTTAATTAATTAATCTGTAAATGATGTTTTTCTTCCACAATTTTAAAATATTTTTTATGATGAAATAAAACATTTCCAACATAACCAAAGGAAGATCTTTTGGATTTTTTGTTAAAACAGTCGCCAAATATCAACCTTTATATGATTATTAACAAATTAGTCAGTCATATAGTAGCTACCTTCTGAAGAAATCGTTTTACATTCCAAAACTGCTGTCTTTTTAAATATTTATTATAAAATAATACGATTATTTTAATAGTAATAAATAATCTTTAAATTGCGATTAGTTTCAGTTAATTACCGGATAAATATAAAAAGGTTCTTAACTATTTTACGTTTAAAAAAATCCATAACAAAATAAATAAATAAAATCCCCAGACAATCACACCAACTACATGGCCCCAAAGTAAGCATAGCTTGTGTTATGGGATACCATATAGCGAACTAGGGGGAACCTAGAATATAAATACATAAATAGATAAACACCCAGACACGGAACATTTTTTTTTGGTTCCGCGCGGGGATCGAACCCGCAACCACTGGCGTCTAAGGCAGATAGGTTTACCCCAACGCCAAAGTGGTCAACTTACTAAGAAAAGGATAATCGCGCATGAAAGTTAAAACGTGTCAACTCATTATTCGTAAATATTAGACACCGCCTGTTTCTATCCCTCATCGCTATCTCTTTCTCGCAAGCTCAGTGGGATAAATTGTTAATCTCTGTACAAATCTGAGAGATTAAGTTTAAAGCTTCTTAATTTGTTTATAGGAAAGCAAAGACAGGTGGTAAGTGAGCTTAGTCCCCGAAAGCTTAACATTATGCTTAACACATAAACCATATAGCATATGTGATGTGTAGGTACTTATTTGGTTAAACGTTTCCATTGTCTACGAAAATGTTTGAAAACGCATTAAATGCCATCGGAGCTATTGAAGGCGCAGTCATTGTCAAGAAATAATATGAGGATTTCGCTAGAAAGACAGATATTTGAAAAGCCTTTCATCGTTGAATTATTTTCAAAGATCGAAGAAAGTAGTGATGATTTATGAAATGAGGACATCAAAATATCAATTTTAATGTCGTCATCTAATTAATAAATAATATAATAATACGATATTTGCAGAACCCAATTACAGTAAAATATTTTGATAATTTTATTAGATGCTTTTTATTTTTAAACATAATGTTTAATGTTCAATCTTCGGTAATTTCTCAAATGGTGTGTTTTTTACCTAACTTTTTTCTTTAAATTAAATAATTTTTTAAGTAAATGAAAAATGTGATAAATAAAAATTTCAATTAAAAAAAAATTCATTTATTTAAGAATAATTGAGCATTTTAAATGCAAAAAAACTTAAAACATTATGAAATAATTTCTGTTTTCAAACATGTTCATGCATTTTTTATTTATTCAGATTATTCAGATTATTTGACTTCTTTTTAATTTTAATTTAATTTTGTGATTTTAATCATTTTAATTTATTTTCAATGTAATTTTTAATAATGTTTAAATTAATTTATTATTATATTTATTATATTCAAGATTATTTCATTTAATTATTTAGATGATTTAATTTAATTCAATATTTTATTATTTTATTTAAAGAAATTGTTGAATTTAATTATTACTATGGGTCTATGCCACCCGAAATAAATGGATTTATTATTATATATTATTTATATTTTTCCCTGAGAATTGGTTGATCTTACAAAATGGTAACCCTCAGAGACAATGTCAAGCGCCAAAAAAGCCATGTCGGACATGACGAAACAAATGGAATAAATTCAGTTAAATATATTTTTATTCAATATAAATATTTGTACAAACTTATTTACTGAATGGTTCTGATAAAATGAATTATAAATTTTAGTTCATGTTTTCGGGCCCTCCTTTTCTGGACAAAAAAGCATGTAATTCCATAGAATGGTAAGAATGGTAGCCGTCATTGGCGGGATGTCTTTGTCACCAGTCACGCTGTATACTAGTATTTTTTTCCGGAGTCCAGATTTTTCACCATAAATAATTCATAAAAAATAACCCAAACTTAATGTAACATTTATCTGCGACAGTGATAAGGTTGATTATTATCGTATTACTTACAGCTAAAACGTGAAAAATGTCCTGACATCCTGATTCAGAACTCACAACACGGGAACTACACATTTTTCAAAATAATTGGTCGACCCAGCTATAAATCTACATGGGGACTTCCGATCCCAAACAAAACACTCTTTGAGCTTAACGATCATGTACATAATGGTACATAAACATGATCATATACATATTCTACATCTTTTTATCGATTAGCATTAACAATTATATTTTTATAGTTTTAAACACCTACTTCAATAAACAACCGCTAAATTTCACTCAAAAAATAAAAAAGATTTATGCCTCTCTAATCTCAAAAATATCGTTTTTTTTTTTATAATTGACTAAACCCGCATTTGACCTCAATCTCACCTGATGGTAAGTGACGATGAGGTCGAAGATGAAAGCACACGGGTTTAGGAAGGAACTGGCTCTTTATACAATATTGCCGGAACACATTACCGCCGGAGCGGTAACATTTGGCGGCAGACTTTATATAAAGGGTGGTCTAAATTATTATTTTATTATGGTAAAAATAGTCTAAACTGAGATTGTAGTTGTAATTACTGCGCATTTAATGTTCTGTCTGAATGGTATGAGTTTTTGTTCAACTGTACCTATATCTAACCTTTTATTCTATTATGTTCACTATAGTGGCGCTTGCGATAGTACCGAAATATCTAGCACTACAGGGTTTATTTACGGGGTCAGGTAATTTTAATTAGCGTATCACCTCTTGCAGACAGCCTCTCCACATCAATACCAACATTTGTTCTACGACTTTTTACAAATCTTGATAAAAACACAAGAGAGAAAAACAAACAAAATTTTGCTGCCTCTGTTTTTTGTTATTCTGTATTTTGTAAGTTACCCCGCAACACGTGTTGCTGCACGTGGCGTAACTCTAGGTGCGTGGCATCGGTGTAAATAGAGTAACGCCAAATAAGAAACAGTAAATATTTTTTGTATGGGAAAACTAATTTTTTCTAATCATTAATTTTAAAAAGTAGTAGAACAAATGTTTTTGTGTTTTGATGTGGAAAAGTTGTCTGCAATATGTGATGCGCTAATTAAAATTTACGCTGCATAAAGACATATCCAGTTTCTATAGATCCCTTAAACTTTTTTACAATCTATCATATCATATATAACGACCGGCTGGTGTAGTGGTAACATACATTGTCTTCTATGCCAGAGGTCCTGGTTTGGAATCCCGGCGGCGGCGAATATTTTTGTGATGAACACAGATATTAGTCGTCAAGTCATGGAACATCCATTATTTAAGTTTATTCTAATAAATATATGTATTTATTCAATTCAATATATTTCTAGGTATATCTAGTATCCATAACACAAGTTCTTTAAGAAACTTAATTTGGGCTACATAATGTAGTGCGAGCGTCAGAAATATTTATTATTTATTATAGTATAATAATTTTCACTATTAAAAATATCTTCTTTCGACCGTAATCGTCAAAGATGTCATTATAACCTCAAAATAAGCCAATGGAAACGCGTCATTACATAATATGCAGCCCGGATATCCGTGAGTCCGCTTGAGTGCTCAGCAAATAGCTGATTATTCGTGTTCCATGCTGATCTCAAAATGGCCCAATTCTATACAATTGCTGAAGCAACGCAATATTGCTCACTGAAGGTTATATTTTTAAGGACCGCCTGTTTAAATTTGAATACTAAGGCTTTGGGTTCATGAATAAATTAGAGAATAATTTAGTGGTCGTTGCATAATTTTCGTTGTTATTAGCAAGTCAGGAGCTAGTTTGCTTTGGCACGGTTTATTTGTTCTTATTGGACCTTACAAGAACCATTACATCGGAACCCTAAATTAATTATTGGTATTTTGGTCTCAGATTGGAGCCACTAATAAGATCTGGGATCATAATTTATGACTATTGTATTTGCATCAGTTGGTTTGGATGACAATCTGGGTGGCGGAATGGTTTAAACGCCGAAATAGTTCATAGAACCTCCTTTTGTTGCTACTCGGATAACAGCATTAAGTTAGATTTTAAAATACGTTTTAAATTTTTAATTTATAAAACTTTTATGTTCTACCTACATTACAAAATAGATTTCTCATGTCCGTGTCCACGTCCGTGTCTGTGTCCTGTCCGTGTCCGTGTCCATGTGTGGATAGAAGTGGTTCTATCTCCATTTCCATCCACATTCTTGATGACCGGCTGGTGTAGCGGTAACATACATTGCCTTCTATGCCAGAGGTCCTGGGTTCGAATCCCGGCGGCGGCGGATATTTGTGTGATGAAGACAGATATTAGTCGTCAAGTCATGGATGTTTATATGTTTATTTAAGTTTATTCTAATAAAAATATGTATTATTCAATAGGTATGTTTATATATTGCTTAAGTATATCAGTTATCTAGTATCCATAACACAAGTTCATTAAGAAACTTAATTTGGGCTAGATAATGTTGTGTGAGTGTCAAAATGTTTATTTATTTAATTTATATTTATTATTCTCACTCTCACATTGGGTGACCGCCGACCGTTCGTTTCTCACGGCGACTTCCGTGCTTCGGAGGGCACGTTAAGCTGTCGGTCCCGGGTGCTGTATACTTGTATACAGTAGTCGTTAGGGTTTGTCAGAAGCCATATCGGCACCCTGAAAATTCTGACATCCACCACCCAGCACTGGGCCAGCTCGGTGGATTATGGCCTAAACCTCCTCGTCACCCAGAGGAGAGACTCATGCCCTGCAGTGGGCCCATTACACGGAGTTGTGATGATGATGGTGATGATGATTCTCACTCACCTCTTATTTAAGTCCAACTGCTCTATCTACTTCTCTATGTACCTATTTATCTAAGTCTAGGTTTCTAATAGAATTCTAGTACCTCTTTGTATAAACTAGCCATCTATAATAGTAGACTCCAAAAAGTCATTAACTCGTTCATGGGTCAATGTGTACGCTTTAATAATAAAATTCTAAAACCATTTAAGATTTACCCTTCGATAGATTTATGGATACAAGTGCTGTGTGAAAAGGACTAAAATAAGATATCCAGATGCAAGATGATGGGATTCTCTGGCTGTCGACAAAATTGTGTATTTTTTAAAGATGATTGCTGTTGAATTTCTTACCACTTCTTCTCAACAGATAGACTTTCCGAAGTGGTGGTAGATTTAGTTCAATTTGTAAATAATTTGACGTATTTCAAGTGTATGTAAATACTTACGAAATTAAGAACTTTTGACTTTGACTCACAATTGGCCTGTGACTTGAAAGTGTACAATTATAATTATTTTATCAGTAGTGCTGTAGAAAACAGTAAAACAAAATAAATCAATCAATTAATTTAATTTATTTAAATTTAAAAAATAATTTGCTTGTATAATTTGTTTTTATTGTTTATAAGTTTTATTTGGAATTTGTATACATATACGAAAATATATTGCCATAAACCTACACCATTGTATGTATTTTCAACCGACTTAAACATTAAGTTATTTTCAATGCAATTATATTTTGTTGCTTAGGAGATCTTTATAGGTGGTCGTTTACAATAAATCTGATTATAACCGACTGTGGGATTTATGAAAAAATTCGCAAAAGTTTTGAAAAAGACTTGAAAGTCGCTTTTTAAATGCTTTGCATTCGTAGATAATTCAAACCTCTTGTAAAAACCACTTTACGACGATCTAAATGACAATAGTGGAGCTTTATTGATAATAACGTAAATAGATAAGAAGTTGATGAATCTAATTTATCGAACTTAGTCCTAATAATTAATAGAATCTGGTTTATGAAAGTAGAGACTGAAAAACCGCGGAAAAATTTGAAAAACCCATCATGGTAACCTCCATAATAATACAATATATATTATTTAAACCAAAAATAAAAAGTTTGCAGAAAAATCCAGTGTCTACCAGGTAAGTCAGGCTATAAGAGATAATTCTTCTCTTTTACTTCTTTTCTATGATTTCGTTGAACAAGATTGTAATGCAATGATCGTTTTATTTCAATATACCAATATTTTCACGCGATACTTTTATATATATCCGGGATACTTTTAAATACGACGAAATGGGCTTTACAAACACGTAATGTTTCCTAAAGTTATTTTAACTAATTAAAACAATTTACATGCAGAGTTTAATTTGCCGAAGCAAATCAGAAAACGGCAAATATTTACTTGGTAAGCTTTGCCATGGTGACAGTGCGTTTCGAAATGACACATTCGCACTCAACCCAAGTATGATGTACACTCGGTTCAGAGTCGTTTGGGACAGTTCGAAAATATACTGCAACCATAAGTTGTTATTGTTATTGTTTCTTAATATAATATAAGGATGGGTTGTTTGTCTTCCATGACCCCTCATGTTAAATGATCATGAAGACCAACACGTCCACGATAATCCTATTCACTCGACACTTAAAAGTACCGGAACTATAGTGGTCAGGAAAAACAAACGTGGGCAGTTCTTTTCATGGCCCGTATCAAAAGTGTCTGAGTGTCAAAGCGCTTATTTCGACTTTTTGGAATATCTCTTTTGGTGTCTGACTCGTGCCAAATACGTATTGTATGTTGTTTTCTTAATGCTTCTACGGAGGCAAAAAGAAGTTAGACACAAACTCAAACATAAAGCCCTTTACTCAAGCGCGCACCAATTTTAGTCAGTTGTGTGGTATACAAGTATACAGCACCCGGGACCTACTGCTTAACGTGCCTTCTGTAATAAATTTAAGATTATTCCTGTTGGTGCGGCCTGCTGCCTTCTTAGATTTGGCGAATATTCTCTATATTTCTGAAAATTATTATCGTACTTAGAAAACATTATCTTTCTCAAGCATAGGTCTTCACAATCAATTAATTATTCATTTTTATATTAGAGAGCGATCATTGATAATATTTTAACACTTAGACATAATCTTTGCCTTTGCATATTGTTGTCAGTATAATTGTTTCTGTTTGAATCCTTATGTGTACATAAATTATTAAATAAATATAAAAAAATCCAATATTCGTTTTGAACACTCCTTTGATTCCTTTGAAATCCAGATATAATTAGTTTTGCCGAGAGCTTTTTAAACATTTTCTGATACGCATTAGGCCAACTTAATGTTTCACGGTTCAAACTTGTTCGTCCGTCACGGTAGCCACCTGCAGTGAGCTCATTAAAAAGGTTTCTTGAAAACACCAGTGGACGAAAGCGCCGCGACTGAGTCGAGAACAGACAAATGAACATAGTTGCATGAACAGTATAATTGATGACACTTCGCCAGCAACGCATTTGTTTCCATACGACAGTACATACACAGAGAAATGCGCACTGTGGAAAATTAAACGTTACGGAGTCGGCTTGTGTGGTTTTGTAATGAATTTCAATTCAGACTTAAGATTGCAGCTCATCTATGTATAGGTACGAAGCTGTTACAGTGACGTTTTACAGATGTAATGCTCAGCTGTACCTACCGTTAATTGACTTCCAATGTTTTCGTATAAAATGTTTATCTTCACATATTATTTTGTTCCTCTTAAGTACTTGTTTTGGGTTCTAGGCAATCCTTTTTCAGGGATGAGTGTATTCGCGACTCCAGCACCAGTGAGTCAGTTAACGCCGTCTAATAAATTATAGTTATGAATCAATGAACATTTTTAAATTTAAGATTATTACTGTTGGTGCTGCCTGTGCTATCTTTAATCTGGTAAATAGCTTCAAGTTTTCTAAGAAAACTTTTATTGTTATTGATAAAAATGTCGTTATCATCATCACAACTCCGAGCAATGAGCCCACTGCAGGGCTATGAGTCTTTCCTCTGGGAGACGAAGAGATTTAAGCTGTAATCCACCAAGCTGGCCCAGTGCTGGATTCTGACAAACCCTATCGATTACTGTATGTAAGAATACAGCACCCTGGACCGACTGCTTAACTTGCCCTCCGAAGTACAGATGTTGTCGTGAGAAATAAATGATCGGCGGTCACTCATCCAAATACCGGCCGCGCCGAAAGCGCTTAACCTACGATATCGTTTGATATGCACAGAAACCACGGTGTCACAACGACAACAACGACAACGATAAAAATGTATATAACCTTATTTGGCAGTCATATCGCTAATGCGCGAATCCTAACAGGCAATCGAAACCCAGAGAAGTTGTACCTAGCGATCTAAAATTATTTCAAAGTTACAGAACCTCGGTCAGTATAAACTTTACGGATATTTCCATTCAGACGATTCAAAACAATACACTATGTCGTGTCGTAACTATTTTTAAACTTTATAAACCTGATCGCATACATCGTGTAAAACTCAGTTAGAACATCAAGTATAATAAATTCATATTTTAACGTGAATCAGTCCCGTTTATTTTTTTGTCACCGGCCATTTTTTTTTACATAAGAAGTATCATTTATAGAAACCATTTTTCCAAAAAAGGGTATGTATTTTTTTACAATGAAATTAATATATTCGCTAACATATCAAGCAAAGCATGGGCATTCTCAATTATGAATCTATTACAAAACATCTTCTAGTACTACGTCGTAGATTAGCAATGAAATGCCGCGTCGTAGTAGCTATGTTCATCAACAATAACTATTTGTAAAAAAGTTTATGATGCCAAATTTGTACTGAGCGATACTAAAATAAACATGCAGGTACGTTTATATCGTGTCAAAGAAAATAAAATTTAAATTTGTCTGATGACTAAAAAACAATCCTTTGGCGATGGGGTAAAGCTGTCTGCCTCAGACGCCAGTGGTTCGTGACGTGACGTGACGTGACAGGCCTGCGAGCCTTCTTTTTTGACAATAAACGTATTATGCATACTCACAACTTTAAAAAAAAACCAGACAATCACACCAACTGCATGGCCTCAAAGTAAGCGAAGCTTGTGTTAAGAGATACCATGCAACGAACTACGGGGAACCTTGAATGTAAATACATATATGGATAGACCCCGAACATTTTTATTCTTGTTCTGTGCGGGAATCGACCCGCACCACTGGCGTCTGAGGCAGATAGGTTTACCCCGTCGCCAACTAAACAGTCGGTCGGGTATCAGGGCAAGAGTGACTTATTATTATTTATTCAATGTGTCCCAAGGGTAGTAACGATATTACACTCGTATTTATTTCATCGACAAAAAAAGAACTGTTTTAAATATAAAAGATGACCGCTTAATCTACTTTTGTCAAGTTAACTTAAATAATGAGTTTATAGGATCCTACAGACTTAATTTTTGGTTTTCCAATAGATAAGAAAACATACAATATAAATTGAAATTATATAAAATTTATTGATTTGGCTAGTTCCCAGTAGTTCAACCGGTCAGCTCAACCGGTTGAACGAGTGGGAATTTTTGTCCCAGTAGTTCAACTTTGTACAATCCTTTCGAAAACTGAACTACTGGGAGATTAAAGTTGTACTGGCATCTAGTTTCCACTAGTTCAACTAGTCAGTTCAATCGTTGACAAGAAAAATATTTAATTTTTTGAGCTTTTATTGAAAATGAATACATATTTTCCAAGGGTTGATCATATACCAACATTTAGTATGTTTCTAAATTGATTCGAATTAAGACTCTATATACAAAATTTTACTTTCCAATATCCAACATACTTTTTGTGATCCACTCTGTTCTTTCTTTGCGGAAAAGAAGAGGCTCATAGAATTTTTTTTTTTTTTAATGTGTTTTAAAGAAATACCAAATTAAATTTGGATTTTGGCTGTCATGGCAATGCCAGCAAAAAACCCTTCATAAACATTTAAGAGTTTACAAACAAGGATTTTGGATTGAATACAATATAGAAGTCTCTATAAGCAGGTATCTGACTAACAATTGAAAATGTGTGTTCAGTTTCTATTAAACGCATACATATAACAATTAACTAGAAGTCTTGAGATCCACTTCTCTTTCAAAACATCTATATCTATACTTATAATAAATCTGTAGAGAGGTCAATTCTGTACATGAAATATTTTTTCAAAATAACTATCAGGGGGTGATTAGTGATCGATACTGATGCCAAAAATGCAATCAGTAAAACTTTTGTCTGTCTGTCTGTATGTTCCTTATAGAAACAAAAACTACTCGACGGATTTTAACGAAACTAGGTAAAATTATTCTTCATACTCCTGGGCAGATTATAGTATACTTATTATCACGCTACAATCAATAGGAGCAGAGCAGTGAAGGGAAATATTGGAAAAACGAGTTACTTCATTTTTTAAGCTTCCGTCGCGTGTGCAGCCTTAATGGTTAAAGCTACATAGAAATCATGTATGACAGAAATATTCTTCATAAAATTATATAAAAAATATCCCACAACAGTATATGTCTATATTTTATGGTTGACTCACAATAACACGTGTAAATCCCGATAGCTTAGCAGTTTGGAGCTTTCTGATTATATTTGTTTACTCTTACGTTTATAATACTCTCACTCATCCGTAATTTAAAAAATTAACATTATTACCTATTCAATAAAAAAAGAATCATAGAAATCGGTATAGAAACACCAAACTTATACATAAATTCGCTAATAACCCATCGCGCGTGAATACTGAATGATATAGGGATTATTTTTGCGTAACGGTTGCCGCGCTCGACGCGGCTCGCGGCGGTAGGGTATAAAAAGGCGGGAGGCGAGCGCAAGCTTTTGCGCGATTTAATATAGGTAGGTACAGAAGGAACAAGCGTTACATTACCTGCCAAATTTCCCCAACCAATTTTAACTTATTATCGAGGGTCAAATTCAAGTAAAAAAATTTGACAGATTTGTAACTCTTAATGTACTGCCTTCTGTACATACAGAGATAAAATGGAAATCAAGGTTTTGTTTATTTCATGATCGTTTCTGCCTCTTGGAAGTCAGAAACCGTAAATTTCTTCGGAATAAAAAGTAACGTATGTGTTAACTACTATACCAAATTACATTAATATTGGCTTAGCCGTTTGGCAGTGAAAAGCAGCCATACATAACTATAGGTAGTATTGTATGTACACTGATAATGGCTGGATGGATGGATTTTTGCTATTCTTTTACGCAAAAACTACTTAGCTTTACCTAGAATAACAATAAGCTAAGTATAATTAATGAATTGCATGAATTAAGTAAAATTGAAGGCATTAAATAAAACACTTTTTAACCGGATTAATGGCGTATCACTACATAGTATAAAACAAAGTCGCTTTCTCTGTCCCTATGTCCTTTTGTATGCTTAAATCTTTGAAACTACGCAACGGATTTTGATGCGGTTTTTTTTAGTAGATAGAGTGATTCAAGAGGAAGGTTTATATGTATAATAACATTAATTAAATAGTGGAGAAGTACTGTTATTTTTGAGGTTTCTAATGTGATGTCGTAAATAATTACATTTTTCCGCTTACATTGCAAACGCAGGCTAAACCCTACGAGTTTTATCAAAATAATGTACTAAGTATTGTACACATTGAAAAGGTCTACAGAAAAGTCCGTGATGGTATATGTCTATCTCTTATGGATAACCCACAATAACTTTTTTTTGTCATTTACTTTTTACGACAAATAATGGCTAATTTTCGAAGCGATTTTAACCAATACAGCATTAATCCTTAACCAATTAAATACCTTGAATACATTGATCATTTAATATAGATCTATATGGCCTTTTACACCGTATGATTTAAGTGAATATTTTCAAAGATATCACAGATTTAAAAATTGCGGGACGTAGCGTTTGTGGCGGTACCGGCCGGCCGCCAGGTGCGGCAAGAGCGTGTATCAGCATTGCACCCGTGCGAAGCCGGGGCGGGTCGCTAGTAATTTATATTTTACATTTTAACTCCACGTTTCGGTGTCTTTGCAGACCCCGTGGTCAGTGTCACGAGCGACTGTTAAAATTTAAAATGTAAATATACGCGATAAATCCGATTAAAAAGTGTTTTATTTAATAGTCATACATAATAGTTATCGCGAAAACTTAAGACAATATTAAAATTTAAGGCACTGTGGCACCCGATTTGTTTATTAATAACGTTATAAATAACGCTATGTGCCTTTGTAATGTACCTAATAGATAGTTACCTACCTATGTTTGTGGTTAGGAGTTATACATATTATATGGGCGAAGATTCTTCATTTTTGTTTTTGTTATTAAAGATAGTTAGGACCTTGGAGAAGAAAATAACCTACTCGAAATACTAATTCAATACAGACGAGGTCGCGGGCATCATCTATGTTATATACCTACCTACCTATACTTTTTCATAAAACCTAGGTGAAACTGCGGATCACTGCTTTGTTGTCACAGTTTTTGAAGTAATTCTGTCTGTTTATCTATCAGTAACGCTTTCACAGCTAAACAACTGAGTCGATTTTGACGAAATTTAGAATAAGGTAAGTTTTATATTCAAGGAGGATATAATAATAGTATTTATCCAACTCTAACAAACGGTATCCACGCGGACGAAGTCGCGGGTCACAGCTAGTACTCAAATAAAAATAAAAACAGTACAACTTTTATGTCCCAGTAGTTCTACTTTCAGGAGGATTTTACAAATTTGAACTACTGGGGAAAAAGTCCCACCAGTTCAACTGGTTGAACTTAGCAGTGGAACTACTGCGAACTAGCCATTGATGGGCTGCTGGCTTTTATGCGATTTGAGTGAGAAAGAGGCTGACGAAATTGAAAGATATTGTTTGAACATGATATACCTATTTGGATTTCTTGAATTCTTAGAAAAATTAGGACGATAAGATATATATTTTTTTTGTATTCTCTAAATTAAACACAAATTTTATCTTGAACCTTGATATCTATGTTAGTACTTCGTTTTTCACATCTAAAGATACACAGAATATATAGAAAAGAGACCGATCTGACACAGATCTCTATAAAACCTATATCCCAATACGTCAACTGCTTCAATCAAGTCATCTTGCTTATTCCGCGACTCTGAAACTCATTTTCGTGCGTGAATATACCGCTCCAACCCATAGAAACAAGCTGTGAAAGGAAATTTGAAAACATCATAAGCATAGGTACTCGGAAAACTAGAAACTACCACCGACACGTGATTCACGTCAACCATTGTCATCCTCAGCAATAAAGAGTGCAAAATGGCCATTGCATGACTGTGATCGCCGTGACTCACTTCTGTTTCGGAGTCGCTTGGTTGGGTATAATAGCTGAGAAAAAATTCCCCAAAAGTAACTCCCGATTCAATCAATGACAAATATTTGTAACTTAACCAAAACCTCCTTGGTAATATGACAGGTAAGTTAAATATAAATCCATTCAGTGACAAATTGTCGACTAAGCCGGACCCGTGTCATCATAATTCTCGTTCTGACAGGATTTTTGGTGACGAAGTAGAATTGGTCGGAAAGCGACACTTTCACAATGAAAACATTACATTTATGTAAAAGTTATTTTTGAACATTATTACGTATCTTAGTAATTTTATATTCGCTTTTGAATTTAATGAATGAAAATGTAAAAGATTTTCTTTCCACAATAAATAGTGTTTAATTATGTAAGCACACCTATTTATTACAAAAATTAAATAGAAATATATTTAGTTTAAATTTGAATGCTATTTTAATTTCAATATTGTGTATATTACCCGGTTTTATAAACAGTATCCACAAGAGTTAAATAAAACACTTTTTAACCGGATTTATCGCGTAGGTATATTTACATTTTAAATTTTGACTCGACGTTTCGGTGTCTTTGCAGACCCCGTGGTCACGAGCGACTGCACAAGAGTTATTCATAACTCTAGGTATTTATCATCGTAGATTCTAAATTGTAAAAGTATTGAAAATTACGCAATTTAATTACACTCTAACACCCCCTAAGGAATGTATGTTTTGAATTCCAGCTCTCTAATCCCAGTAATTATGACTGATCGTTGTCTGTCAGTCATTCAGTGCCTCAATCAGTAACTGAACAGTTATTTAATAAATAAAAAATAAAAATAAATAAATATATTAATTAACAAATTGCTAATTAATATAAATTAAACAAGACAAACTTTTATATCTTTGGAAGGTTGGTATTACCAAGAACTAATAAAATGTTAATACCAACCCTTTGAACGCAGTTCAAGTCAAATCTTAAATAAATTTTAAAACTTTTCTTTAAGACGTCCAATATTTCATTGAATTGAAATTATTCCTTGGACTTTTACTTCTCATTGAGCACTTTAAGCTTTCCTGGAAAAATAATTAAAACCAAGAGAAGTGGCAATTTTTTTAAATAGCCAGCTCTATCGGTTTATTGCACTTCAAAAGTTAAAGGTAGTTTCGTTAGTTACTTGGATTTACATATTTGAAAATGAGTTGGAAATATTTTGCATTTCTGCTTTACAGTTGAAATATTTCTTCTTGAAATTAATTTCACTCATTTTCTCTTGTAAAACTGTTATTTCTTGAAATGTTTTCGTATAGATCGTTTATTTGTTTTTTTTTTTTTTTTTTAATTTATTTATCCAAAATAACAATTTTACATTAATATAAAAAAACTATGTAGCTGTCACGTAAGCTTGTCGCTTATGTGTGACAGCGGGCCGCACATTTATACATTTTAATACTTAATATTAAAAATAATTAAATTAAACAAGATTATTCTTATTGTAGGCACACCGCTTACATTTTTGATTGGTAGAAGTATTCTTTAAATTTTTGCACCACTTTTGTGTTTGAAGTATATACTTTGAATACCTGACTTGGCAATTTATTTAGAAGGTTTGGAAGCATGAACTCTAACATTCTTTGACCGTATATATTATTGGTTTTCGGTAAAGTATATTTTATGTCCTCAGACAAGATTCTTAATTTTTTGGGTCTTATTTTTATATGTAAATTGTTTATCATATTTTTGTTTTCTTTTAGAATTTGGAATTTTACTTTATTGTATATATCTATAACTTTACAGTGCTCAAATAATGTTGTGTACTCATTATGTCTATGTTCATTTTTAATTTTTTTAGGTACTATTATTTTCAATAATTTAAGTTGTAATTTATAAATATTTTCTAGATATGTTTTATATGACCTGCCATAACTACTTATACCGTAACTAATAACGGAGTCTGCTAATGCTGTATATAAAGTTCTTCTTACAGCGTAGGGAAGCTTAAATTTTATAATTGACATTTTGCATATTATAGCTCTTAGTTTGTCACAAATGTGTAAAATATGCTCTTTCCAGGAGAACCTACTGTCTATTATAAGACCGAGATAAGTATGTGTATGTACCTTCTCTAAGCACTTACAGCTGCAGTCTAGAAACTTGTTATGATGGCATCTATGTTCGTGGGCTAAAATTACCGGTTCTATAGGCGCTATGTTATGTGCCGAATGAATATGCATCATTTTAGTCTTTTCATAGTTAATTACTAAACCAAGGTCATGCGCCCATGCACATAGATTATTGAAGCATAACTGCATCTCTTCGATTGCATGTGTGATATTTCTGTGTGACGTAATAATGCAAGTATCATCGGCAAACTGGTATACTTGACCGTTTTTTAAAACGTTTGGCATATCGTTTACGTAAAGTAGGTATTCTGTCGGCGCTAAAATCGATCCTTGGGCTGTTCCTATGCTACTGGGGATTAGGTCGCTCAGTTGATTATCGATTTTTACCGCCGTAAATCTATTATTATGATAGTTTTTGAACCATTCTAATACTGGACCTTGTATTCCGTTTTCATAAAGTTTGGAGTATAGTGTTTGTAAATGTAAAGTTTCAAATGCTTTGCTAAAATCAATAAATACTGCAATTATATGTTTTTTTTCGTCAAGTAATTTATTTATGTCGTTCGTAAATTTTGATAATAATTGGTTGGTATTTTTATTTTTTTGAAATCCATATTGATCAGCGTTGATTATATTATTTGCATTTAAAAAACTTGTTATTTGATCTCCAAAAAACCTTTCGATTATTTTATCGATTATTGAAAGTATAGTTATCGGTCGATAATTATTAATTTCTTTATACGATCCTTTTTTATGAATGGGTCTTATGACGCCAATTTTAAGTTTATTCGGGTATACTTTTGAAGCTATTATTTTATTTATTAAGTGGGTTAAGACGGGGGCTAGTTTAGAATAGCACAATTTAATATCTTTTGCTCTAATACCATCGAATCCAGGGCTTTTTTTCTCATTAATTTTTTTTATTATTTCTGCTATAATTTGTTCATTACATTGCTTTAGTCGTAACGACACGTCAGAATTTTTGATATACAAGTTTTTTTCTAACAAAGGTTTGTCACATGAAGTACATATTTTTTGAACATTATTTTGAAATTCATTAGCAAATTCATTACTGAGCTTTTTTGCATTTTTGGTCTTGAAAGCCTTTAATAACACTTCGTCTATGGATTTTATGATTTTACCCGTAAGTCTATTTATTATACTCCAAACTATTTTTGTATTTTTAAAGTTTTCACTAATTTCAGTTTTAATTTTGTTGTTGCGTAAAAGGTTTGTGTATGATATTGTTTTATTTCTGTATTTATTGTACAATTTCTTTTTCATCATATTATTTTCATCTTTTTTCCATATTTTAAATAATTTATCCCTTTTATTACACATATATATCAATCTTTTATTTACCCAGTTGCATTCGGATCTTTTTGAGACGTTCTGTATGTTTTTAATCTTTGTACATTTATCATAAGCACAGGAGAATTGTTTGAGTATAAATTCTAAAATTTCGTTCGGATCATTTAATTGTAATGCCTCCTCCCATTGTTTGTTTTCTAATTCACTAACTAACTTATTTCTGTCTATATAAGTTACTTGTCTACTTTGTTTACTCGCGCACTCGACCTTTGCCAAACTCATAATAAAACCGGTTATGTAGTGATCAGCTGGCGCGCATTGTACGACACCTGTTATTCGATCGTTGTTTTGAACGCTGCGCGTAAAAATGTGATCTATGCATGACTTCGATAAAAATCCGTCTTTTATTTCGACTCTAGTGTAATTGTTTATTCCGCATTGTAGACCTAACTCACTTAATGAGTTCAGATAGTTGATTTTTATGGGGTCATTTTTTTTAAGATCAAGGTTCATGTCACCCAATAATAAGTAGTCTTTTTTAATGGAATATGTTATTATATGTTTATATAGTTCGTGTATAAATGATGTTTTATTTTTTTCAGGTGGCCTATACACAATACATAAACCCATTTGAATATGTAATTCCTTAGAAGTGATTTCGCCAGTCAAGCATTCAAAGTACTTCGTTATTGTGAATTTCCTCTCAAAGTTTAAACTTTTATGTACGTAAAGAATAATTCCCCCGCCTTTTTGGTGTGTTCTTAGTTGTGTATACATCATGTTATTTTCTATTTCAAACAAACTAGTGCAATTCTTCAAGTTAACTTCTGTGACACATATGAGGTGAATTAATTTTGAGCTATTGTTAATTAAGAGATCCAATTCTGCAAAGTTTTTTATCATAGAACGAATATTTAATTGTAATACCACTAGAGGGTTATTTATGTACTTAGCGTCCCCGATATAATCGTTCCATTTATAATACACATTTTCGTATATATTATTGTCGTATGTATCCACTGTTGTATTTTAAATTTTTTAACCGTTATACTGTTGCAAAGAAAAACTATTGAAATTAAGCTGCAATTTCACTCACTCAATTTGATGACTTTCTCGAGATCTTTTTCGGTTCGAATTATGTGGTACTTATCGTTGTCATTTTTTCTGGCCATCACAACTCCATTACGACACCATACATATTTGAATTGGTTTGATTCCTTGAGTTCTGTCTTTGTTTTCCATAGTAGAAAAGCCGTGGCTGGCGAAAGGGCTTCACGTAAATAAATCCTGTTTGCATAGTCTTTCCCTAAATCTGCGGTAGATATACTAACAGATTTGGCAGTAATAAGCCATTCATCTCTGGAACCATCCTTGAGTAGGATTCTTAAAGGGCTGTAGGTATCTTCTGTTTTTTTTTCCTTTTTGTTCGATACATGCTTTTTCTTTCTAAATACTCTTATAATATCTAAGTTTGAGTTTATTTACTTATTTTACACTATACCATTACATAGTTTTGAATTCAAAACACAAAAACGGTCTTAACTTTGGAGAGCGATCTCTTCCATACAACCATGGAAATAAAAAATTGGTAAATGTAGCTTGGGGTCGATAGCATACTCTATAACATAATGATTATGAGTTAAGTGTATTAATGAGTTGATGAAGTTCTTTTAGGTGTGACTGTAATATACCGATTATCATCAAGTACAATCATATATCGACATAATTTCCTTTTATTGACATGCACTTACATTACAGTAGATAAGCCGAGTAAGAAAAATACGATGGTATTTTTTTAAAGTTTTTGTATTTAAAATGCTTAATTACTCTTAAATAAATGAAATATGTGTTAAATAAAAAATCATTTATTTAAGAGTAATTAAGCATTTTAAATGCAAAAACTTTAAAATATTATTAAACATTGCAATGCTTCATTTTAACTGGGATTCACAATTTCTGTAAAGAAATTGGTCTCGGGTGGTCCTAGCTGCAAAGCTATACCATTAGATGGAGCTACGTTAGCAAAATAACGTAAAAACAAAAATGTACCAGGCCCCGGTAGCTCAGTGGGAGAGCACTCGTCCGGCAAACGAGAGGTCCCAGGTTCGTGTTCTGGTCGGTTAATTTTTATTTAACACATTTTTCATTTATTTAAAAATACGATGGGTCTCATATTAGAACTGTAGAGCTCCTTATAGGTACTATAAATGTATTAACAGGGTAAAAATATTTGCATCTATCATTTACAGTTATAAGTATTTAAATTAACTATAGTGGAACTTGAAATGCGGAAATATCAAGAACGCGAAATAAATAAAAAATATGGTGAATATCCTGTTTCTAAAGATATTTCAGATTTTAAAAGGATGTTTGCAACTCTATAACTTGTGCATGTATCAAGATGAAAATACGGTCGACCGTACTTTGTATTAATTCCGGTAATTTCGCGCAGATGGAAGTTTATAAATATTCACATATCATTTAATATTTCATAATTATCATCACTACTCTTTGTAATGAGCCAACTACAGGGCTGAGTCTCTCCTCTGGGTGACGAGAAGGTTTAGGCCGTAAACTACACAGCTGGCAAAGGGTTTCATTTAACGTTCAATATTTACATAATACTTAAAATTTTTGAATTAAATGAAACTCTCACAGTTCATAAGTTGATCACAAATGTATGATAACGAGAAAACAAAATTCACACATCAACAAAAGCAAGCACGTTATTAAAATTTCCTCCGGCTTACGTCCACGACCTTATACATATTAAAAATAATGCAGCTGTTGTCCCCAAGCCAGGCGATACAGAAAACCCGCTCAATTACACAAAACCGTCCGGATTATATCCAAAATCCGCTTAAACAAGTGCACTTCATTACGAACAATACGTTTGGCGCGTTGTCAACCAGCTGCGGACAGATGGCGCTGCATCCGGTCCGCGCCGGATGTGACTTCCACCGGTGCTGCCAGGATTTAAAGCGCACGATAATCTCGATTCGAATATATTGGCGTGGATAAATGTAAATAGTGATAGTGGAGCGATAGGCAGGATATTTTTTGAATGTCTTTAGTTGTTTGGGGTTGAATAATAGACTTTTTAAAATGATTTTATCATGATAATATATTTCTGTGTCACATTTTTACTTGATATTTCAGTGTCTTTATCATATCATCTGTCACAACTGACTGAGTCAAATTAAATTTAAATGAACACTACAGCTTTATTTACTTACTTATTGTTATATCTAATGTCATGCAAAACTCCATAATCCATAATGGGGATTTTAGGCGTACCCGCACCTACCTGGCCATTGCAATTGGAGCATCTTCTCAAAAAAAAATAACCTACTTTATGTGAAAATATTCAAAGTTTGCGAAATAAGTAATCATGTTGCAATTATGGCTCAATCTAAGTCAACGCAATGTCAGTTGAGTTGGATTCTTGGTTTTCAGATGACAGTCTGTCAATCATTAGGTATTGTCATCTTACTTATTCACTGGGCCCGAATCGACCTTGAATTCTTTTATTTCAAGTGTTTCTTAATGCCGTAACAGAAAGAGAAAAAAAATAGTTTCTGTATAAGGCTGTCACATTTGACATCGTAAAATTTGATACTGGAGAGACTTAAAAATAAGAAAATGCCATGTCGATAAGAGAATGCATGACGGCCCATTCTGTATTGTTTTATTACGTTTCATCAAGTTAGAAGATTTTGAAGAACAGTTGTCGAAAGAAATTAAGGTTTTTTTATCTATTTGGCCAAATTCCTGCAACCACATTAAACTAAGCACTTAAAGTGTCCAAAAACCGTACTTAGAAATACATTTAAATGCCTTTTCAAAAACCCAATTACAGCCACAATGAAAAACGGAAATTAACTTCTTTTCAGAAATGAACAAAAGTCAGAATTGATCTTGCAACCTCATTTACTTAACGAGCCTAATAAATAGCCATCTATCAAAACGTGTCATTGTCGGAAAAACCATTTCCGGAGTGGAAATCAACCGAGAACTGGCTTCGATTAGGAAAATCGTTATATTTGTGATATACCCAGTTATTTTTACTAGATATCCTTCGCAAATTGCTAGTAGATGGCGGTTACTAATGTGAAGTAAAAATGACGCGTCTCGCTTCGAATTCTCTGTACCTTAACCAATCATATGTATGTAAGGGCCAAAGCTGCGTCACGCGTAATCATTGATTAAAGAACTCTACAATAGTATGGAGTGGCGTGAGTTCTGAGGAACCTACAGGAATAGTTAGCATCAGTAACACTTAAACAGAAACCAGATATTATGTCGCAGAGATCTTTCATAAAACATAATTTACTCTATAGAGGGTAAATTGGATACGAGCCTTTTGTTTTATGCACGATAATGCACGTCCGTACGTCGCTAGTTTTGTTAATGAACAACTTTGAGACGATTGCGTTCAAAAATTTCAGTGGCCACTAGGAATGAGCTAAAAAAATAATCAAGTCTGCATCGAACCCTCGCAAATCCCTCACCAGCTTCGAAATGCTGAACTGACTGCTTGGCGCGGCTTATTGGCAGAAGACGTCCAATATTTCTTCCAAAGCAGACCAGACCAGATGCAGATGGTTATAAGAGCTAGAGGAGGAAACACGCCAAATTAAAAAGTACAGAAAGTCAACAAAAATTAGACAGTTTTTAAATTTCAGTGCCTCAAAATCGAGTGTAAAATTTTGTGTAAATGTGACTTTTTGCATTACCTACATTATTCACTTGTGATGTCCAAGAACTTGAAAGAACTGATTTAAAACACAAATTGGATGATATCTAATCGGAATGACCCAAGACATGTAAGGTTTAATAAAGAAAGAGATTTATAAACTGATAGAAAAACACAAAAAAAAAACATAGAATGTGCAAGCTGCTTCTCTTCCCGGGCATACTCTCAAAGTCAGTTAAGGGACAGAGGTTTTAAAGGCGTTTTTGTGTGCGATAGGCTGACCCCCTGTCACTACAATAGTCTCTTTCCATCTTTATAATACCTCCAAATTTGTCACACGTGACATCAGATGGTCTTGTAACCTCTGGTGTTCTGCCTACGCCATAAGGGATACAGGCGTGACGTTATGTATGTATGTTATTTAGACATTTGAAAAGAGTTACAATGGCTAATCAATTCATTATGTCCATTGCCTTGGATTCCATTTACCATCAAGATCACGGCAAATTTGCCCGCTTATGTGACTTCAAAACAAACCAAAGTTTTTGCCCAACAGCGTACATATAATTAAATTGATACATTTTCATTGGACTTTTGACCCTATCACAACCAAATAAGTTGCGAAATGTAACATTTCATGAGACGTGACTGTACAATGCACGACACTATGTTTTGAATTCTGTTTGCAGTGTCAACAACATGTTACATTACAAGTTTAAGACACGCTTGCTTAGTGATACTATTTTATTTTAGACATTACAAATATGAATAGAATGTTTACCAAGCAGTGACTGTTTTATAATCCTTTTCAACCTTGTGAAAATTAATGTAGGTACAACCAACTCACTAAATACTACTGCAAGCAAACGGGATACAATGTGATTTAAATAATATTTTGTTTTGTTTTATTTTATTTTTTTATTTAATTTTAAGGAAAACTTCTTATACTGTTAACTTATTTATTTACTTTTTGACTCACAGAATACACATCTAACACTCAAGTAGTAGAGTAGAATTGTTTTCAGATGATATAGATGACAGTTCTCATTTTCCAATACGCGCAAACCAAGAACATACTTACATACAACTAATAAAATATAAATTGGCACGATAACAAAATAAAAACTACTCATGTAACGTTTTTATTGAATGTTACGTTTTATTATTAAACTTTGTTACGTTTGCTTAAATTCATACTAATAATTTTATGAAAAATTATAAATTACTAGCCACCGTGCGCGGTTTTACCCGCGTAACATTTGATTCCGTGGGAATTTCGGGATAAAATATAGCCTTTAACCTTCCTCAAGAGTTGGGCTATCAAATTCAAAAAGAATTTTTCAAATCCCACTTGTAGTTTCTGAGATTAGCGCGTTCAAACAAACAAACTCTTCAGCTTTATATATTAGTATAGATATTAATTTTTTTAAACGTCATGTATCAAATCTGTGGTTTCGAGCTCAGATTGTTTATTGTCGTGAAAACACGGTTAAATCTAGTTTATAATTTTTTTTTTTTATAAGTGACTAAACCCGCGTTTGACCTCAATCTCACCTGATGGTAAGTGACGATGAGGTCGAAGATGAAAGCACACGGGTTTAGGAAGGAACTGGCTCTTTATACAATATTGCCGGAACACATTACCGCCGGAGCGGTAACATTTGGCGGCAGTCTTTATATAAAGGGTGGTCGCTAGCCAGGCGGACCCAGAAGGTATCCTACCACCAAGCGAATAATAAATACACCAATGACCTATTTAAGCACATTTTATAAACTCCAACTTAAGCCATAAAACGCGCCTTCTCCTGCGTGACATCGATGTTCTATAAAACTGTCTATTAAAACTTTGCATCTTGCACGACTATAAGTGTTCTTTCTGGTTGTTCTATTCTCATTTGTTTTGTATTGAAAGACTTGTATGTAAAAAGATGGAAATAAAACCGAAAGCTCTACATAACCTTCAATAAAAACTTCCAACTTAGTAAATTCGATATCGAAATTAATCATGTCTTAAAAATTATAAATAATAAAACTAAAATCCCCAGACAATCAACCAACTACATGCTTGCAACCAGCAAAGCTTGTGATATGGGATGGGATGGCGATACCGTGAGCTACACTTATGGCGGATGAGGTACAGTCTGCAACAGAATAATGTATACCACCCAGCCGCACGCACACATACAATATGCATTCGCGTTGTATGTGTGCTCAGAATAAGTGCTAAGACTCAGAATAATGTTCACCAATAGTCGCACGCATGCAAGTACACATGGAGGTTGTATTGGAGGGGTCCGGCCCTCTGCCGGATCATACGTGATTGCACGTTTTCAGACCGGATCAGAAACTTTTTTTGTTCCTCTAGACCTCTTAAATTACGTGGTACAGAAGGTAGCAGATCAAGCATAACAGACGCAGACAGAAGCTTCCATCCCTACATAGTGGATTTACCAAGAAGTCGAACAAAACGCTTTGATAGTTCCTTTTTGATACGGAATGCCAAGGTGTGGAACAATCTGCCTGCGTCTGTTTTTCCTGACCACTACAGTCCTGGAACTTTTAAGTGTGGAGTGAATAGGTTTCTCGTGGATGGACGTGTAACACCATAGTCTTCATGCGCACTTTTCATTAGGTGGCATGGAAGACAAACGTCATATCCTTACAATATAAAAAAATCCTGTCAAATTTTCCCAACCAATTTTTAACCTAATGTTGAGAGTATAGAGTTTACATTCCCTTACAAATTTTTTGACAGGTTTGGAAAGCTCGAATTGCTACTTAAAGGTATAGAACCTTCGTTCACCACTGCGCCACTCCACAGAGTTCTCAGAAAATCTTGCACAGATGTGTTCTTTAAGGCTTAATTCATTTATTAATTTAATTCGCGAATAGGTATCACATTCTCTTAAAGCTCCATCTCAGCTTTTAGGACATTAATCACATGTTTGTCAATATGACATAAATTTCAAAATCAGGATTACGACTTTTAAGTTTCTTTTTTGACCGTTGCCTAAATCTGGATTATCAATTTCTTGTCGCTTTCTTGATCGTAAATGCCAACATCTGGATTATCACTTTTTGTTCCTTTTTTGAAAATTTTATTTCGATTATTCTTAGTTAACTTAAACCTATATGCCTTCCAACTGGACTGGAACGGCATCAACAAAATTTACAGTTATAGAAGTTTGGATTTAGTTGTTTTTGTTTGTTTGTTTGTTTGTTTGTATCCCTGGAAGTTGTTTGCTGGAGCTCACAATAGGGCAAGCCTATCTTTTTAAAACAAGAGGGAAAAGTTAGAAGTGAAATAAAAGCCTTTTAGATATTAAACGTTTGTTATTTATGCATTTTGTTAATGTTTTAAATTTTAATTCGTGTTCCAGTTTTGTTGTTGCGATTAAATGGGGGTTGTTATTTATTGTTAATTTTTTTTTAAATGAGTGTTTCAAAAAATAAAACATTATTAGGGCTGTCTCTATCTTGAAATTTAAAGTATAAATATTTTTTATTAGTGAAGCTTCCTTTGCCCTTTGCAAAAATTACTGAGGTATCGTAAAGTCTCAGTAACCTCTAAATATCTGAATTCTTAATAAAGATTATGCAGCCTTTAAAATTTAAACATGCATAGAATGTTGGTTAGCAATAAACTCGGTAATATACACAATCGCATATATCCGATAAACAATAAAACTCTAACTTCATTAATTGTTTTGACTTAGCTATCACGATCTGTATCTAGTAGGTATACACAGTACCTTGATTTGTCAAATCACTTCCAAAAAAGGAGGAGGTTCTCAATACGTATGTATGTTTTTTTGTGTCTTTGTTACACGATATTTCGGACAATTATGAATTGATTTTAAAAATTCTTGGTTTATGTGATAGAAAATACTTTAGAGTTAGTTTTTATATAAATTTCATCGAAATCGATTGAGTACTTCGAGAAATCGGAGAATGTTTACGTTGATGACATTATAACTCAGAAAACTTTTGACATGAAGTCGGTTTTTTAATGCTCTGTAATCGTTGATTACTATGCATTTTGTTCGAGTTGTCAAACAATATGTTATATCACAAGTTTTGAACTTCAAACAAGAAAACTTGATATTAGAGAATAAGGCCTGAAGACATATTGTATGGTTTCTTTAATGCCTAACATGAGTTTTGAACATTACAAGATGAATTATTGTTTGTGCAACTTTACGTGTTGCAACTTTTCTATCAATTTAAGTTCTCATATAATGAAAATACACTTTACAAAATTGATAGTCAACATGCAGTGATTTATCCAGTGCATTGTACTAAATTAATAGTGTGGAAGAGGTAAACGGGCTTTAACTGCGTTAATTTTTATTTATTTCTTCGTGGTACGATTGAACAATTAAAACATAAATGACTATATAAGAATTTCGCAACAAAAATGCTACATACATAATATTGTCTTAAGTTTTCGCGGTTCATACTATTAAATAAAAAACTTTTTAACCGGATTTATCGGATATATTTACATTTTAAATTTTGACTCGACGTTTCGGTGTCTTTGTCAGTCGCTCGGGACCACGGGGTCTGCAAAGACACCGAAACGTCGAGTCAAAATTTAAAATGTAAATATACGCGATAAATCCGGTCAAAAATTCTATATACATATACATTAATGCTATATACATACGTACATAACTTCACGCCGGTATCCCTTGTGGGGAAGGCAAAACACCAGAGGCTATCAAACCATCTGATGTCACGTTTGACGAATTTGGAGGTATTATAATGATGGATAGAGACTATTTCAGTGACAGGGGGTCAGCCTATCGCCCGTAAAAACGCTAACCAAACCTTTGTCCCTTAACTGACTTTTACAGTATGCCCGGGAAGAGAAGCAGCTGCCACATTCTATGTTTTTCTTTCTCTCCCAGTCCAACATGGAAGAGGTTCTAAACGAAAGATATTATAATTATTCTTTTAATTTTATTTAATCAAAAAGACTTAGAGTTAGAGATGACCAGAAATGATTAAGAAATAAGCTGTAAGAAAAGTAATATTTTTGTTCCTTTATTTGGCACTACATACGAAGATGAAAACCCCATTTTTGTCATATGATTTATCCTTTAAATTATGACTAAGATATCCAGGTGTTGGCGGCAAACTCCGGTTTAAATTTTTAGTACTTTCCTCGTAAAATACTGTAAATATTCTGTATGCCGTGATAACAATTCATGGATACCACCTGGCACCGGCACATATCCCAAATGCCTGTACCGCAATCATAACTTCCCAAAAACTTGCAAACAATCTAAATTATTTAACACGTTCACGTACGCAGAACAATAAAAACGTCGTATATTCCACCACCTCACTAATAAACACCCATTTGGATCGTAGCCCGAACAATTGCACCCATTTTCGAATTCACAACCTATGAAAAACAGCACAAATGCTATATTTTTAAGTCTAACTTTACAATGAGGTCATTATTTAGGGTTGTCACACTGGTGCAATGTAACATGTGCCGGCTATTATTTAAAGGATATTAAAAATAACGCTGATGCCAACCCTGGTGTTGCCAAAATAATGAATTAGTTAGTATTGTGAATGAAACAAAACTGTGTGCTAGATGTTATTCTTTGTTATAGGAATGCATTTTTAAATCGTGATTGCGGTTACATTTTTAAAATAGTGGTTATACGTTTATTCTTAGATTAACTGCAAAATCTGGTTTCATGCGAGTTTTCGTTTCAGCCAAGGGGTCAATTTATGGATTCACCCTAAGCCCGATGTGTTAAAATATACACGGAAGTGTGGATATCACCTTTGAACTACAAAGCTGTAAATATTGGATGAACCGTACTTCGTCACTTTAACTATAAGTTAGGGTTGTGCTATAATTCTTCATTAATGTCAATTAAATGTAATTTGGTTAAGTAATTTCAAACAAAATAATTATATTGTAGATTAACACTACTATTTTAGTTTGAATAGAAACAGCTTTAGTAGTTAATGAGAAAGCAAATAAGACTTCTGAGAAAGTATTCTTTTAAAAATTTACATTCTCATCTCTAACTATTCCTACAGTTTTGATTTAAATGCTAAATCAATTTTTTAAAAATTACATTAAAAAATATACGTTTGGACCTATTACTAAAATAATCTTACTAATACGTGTTTCTTAACTCAATTAAAAAAATCACACTTTTTTGTTCTTATGTCTAAGTGTTTATTTTTTTTTTTAGCGCGTAGAGTCTGCAACCCCTTGGAGCAGAAAAATTAAACTTCTCTGTAAACGTGACTTAAGATACAGCCCTTTGCCATAAAGAATGTCAAAAATAAAGGGCTGAAGGTTAAAAAAATAAGCAAAAAGTTGCTACCTAGAACTAATTTATTCTGTGACAAGAAATTAAGACAACAACATAAACAATATATAAGTTCTTGGCAGGATTGTAGCACCAAGTTACGTACCATGGTTCCAGCTTACCGACTTACATAATACAAAAAAAATGTATTCATCAAAAACAGTCATACAACATCAGTTGCATTAAAGTTATCAAAGAGATACTAACTTATTGATAAGCTCAACCAAAAAAGTGGCGAAAAAATTCAAATTTTAATTTCCGCTGGCAACCCTGCCGTAAAATATTAAATAGGCAACATAGGACCGTTAATTAACTTAAAGTTGACTCTTCGTGTGCTTAATCCAACCCCGGCTGCGCTTATCTGATGAGAAACTTAAATTCTATTGTTATTATGCCTTTATTGTTAGGATAATAAGAAAGGACAATTTTGAAACGTTATTATAATCCATTTATTTAATGAGTATGAGTATATTACAAGCATTAGAGCTGCTGTAACAAAGCAATTCTTTTAAAGCGCAGAGTGTTATGAATAAGCACATGTCATACTTTATTTCGTCGGGCCAGCACCCAGTGTTCTTCTTTTTTAAGCTATTTCATAGCTTTTATCGCGGGCCTTGAGCGTGGGGACCGAATCCAGAAATTCCGTAACGAAAAACACAGCGGTGATACTTTGATTTCATAACTTTACATGCGGGCTTTAATAAACAATCAGCGCCATCTACTAGGAACTTGTGGAACTTCATATTACCCGCAACCACTGGCGACAGGTTTACCCCAACGCCAAAGTGGTCGTCATAAACCTTTTCTTCGTATTATAGTGTGAACTTGTCTTTACGCTACCTATTTCCCAGGATCGCGACAAGGTGTGTGTACACTAGGCCTAGAAAGTAGAGTAGAGAAACAAGGCGGGATTTTTTAAAATTCAAGATCAGGCAATCCTGGCTTTAGGCTGCTTAAACGAAGTTGACACTATTTATTTATCGACCTCAAAAAAGGGACGTTTTGTATTCAATGTGTGTATTAATAGATTTAGGCTAACGAAAGTAGACATGAAGTACGAAAGTAGGGGATTTTCGTAAACTTTTTATATGTCAGTACTAGTATAAATGTCAAAGTCGTTTTTCTGGTACCACTGTTGTCAATCGAACGGTGGTTTTGGTAATTGAGATTTTGGAATTTTCGTATTTGAAAAGAAATAAAAAAATATAAAAAAATAGATAATTTCATAATCAAGGAAACAGCGATATCAGTGACTCTGACGATTCATTCCATATAGTATTCCTGGATTCAGATTTTGATTGCAATGAATAAAAATAATTATTGTATTTTGTTGTGTTATTTATAAATCTGATTAATACTATCGTTTTAATGATATACTTCTCATCAAAAAGTAGGACAGTACCTATTTTGTTATTTTTTACGATACTTTTATAAAAAAAAATTATCAAGTAGGTATCAAGTTTGTTTCATCCATGTATTTCGTACTATTTTCGGAGTCACCATGATGGTATTTTTTGTATTTTGCCAGGTTTTTCCAGTCTCTACTTTCACTAGCTCGACTATAGTATAAACTTCGTTAAAACAGCGTTAAGTCAGGGTTGCGTGTTTTATAACTTTTAAAATTTCCGCCCTTTTACTGTACAGCCGTCGTTGATCAGACCCTACCATTTTTGATTTGGTTTCATTTTTTCAAATTTAGAACAAGGTTGATACTAAAACCGCTATCATGTAACAAACAATAATCACCGTTATCACTATTCAGTCCCTTTAGTCTTATCACTTGGCAGTCCCCCGCAGCCGCACCGTTGCGCGAGCGCAGTCCCCACTACCGCGCACACTCTCCGGACTCAACAGACTCCTGGACGAAAACCCTGAATGTGATTTGTTTGCGGATGAATGGAAGTGTTAACTGTTGGCATGTCTGGAGAGCTGCGAGATTGACGAATGAATGAAATTATTGACATATACCTTTTATTTTATTTTTGATCTATTATTATTTTTAGTAACATAAGTTGACTTTGAATTATGATTGTTTAGATTTTTATTCCTGATTTTGCTTTTTATTATTATTTATTAACATTTTGTATTTTGTATTATTAATTATCAATTTATTTTATTCATCTTTACTATTAATTTATTGTGTTTCTTGTTTTAGGCATAAGCGAATTTAATTCTTGTACCTATTTAATATTATATAATGACAATTTGTATTCTTAACTTATGTAAGTGGTTTTACCGTTTAAGTTAATAAATAAAATAAATAAATAAATAAAATAAATAAATATTCAGATAAAGATGACAATATAAGTTTTCAGATCGATCTGCAAGTGAAATTAAACTTTGTCACCTATGAATTTGTAAGGGACAATCAATGCAAACTTAGGGTGTTATAGGTACCACTGTTTTGGCCCAATGTACCTGTTGTCGTGAGCGAGGAGTATTCAATTTTCTTTTATTTCTTATAACTACCGCTTGATACCTTTTATCGTTGCTTTTATAGCTGTTAATCGGCGTTGAAGTTTGCCCGTTACTAATAATTAGCTTATTTTCGAATTAATTTATTTTTTAACTGATTGCATATATACAGGGTTCATTTGTAGTCACCGGCCAAATTTGTTTTACACAATAAGTATCATTCATAGAATCTATTTTTTCAAAAAAAAGTATTATTTTTTTAACAAGGAAATTAATATATCCGTTAACATATTAAGCAAAGCTTGGTCACTCTAAATTACCATTATAATAAAAATGGCTACGCGCTACTACAACACATCTTGTAGTACTACGTCGTAGTATTTATCAATGAAATGCCGCGTCGTAGTAGCTATGTTCATCAACAGCGACTATTTTTTGAAAAGTTTGTGGTTCCATATTTCTACTTTTTTTTTACTGAGCGACGCTAAAATAAATATGCAGGTATGTTCATATTGTATCAAAGAAACTAACATTTAAATTTTAGTAAAATGAAGAATTAGAATAAAATGTTAACCTTGTCCTGCAAAAGATGTTGTATCTTTTATTTGTAATACAGTAACATGTTACCCGAAGACTCTCCACGGAACCTGCGGAGTTCGTGTGATGACGTCAATCGCGCTCACGAGGCGCTGATTTAGCATTAAGTAATTTTATGTATTTTAATATAATTTCATGTCACTTTAGTTTCCAACTTTGAGCTATTGTCATCTCGTAGCAATAATTGTACTTTTAATTAAAGTTACTTTCAAATAATTTTGTTTTTTTTTTTAAACTTTTTGTAACCAGATTTTTTGCGTGTAAATTACATTTCAACTCGGTGTTTCTGTAGATCCTGTGGATACGAGGCACTTCTATCTGACGCTCGTGACCACGAGGTATGCAAAAACACCGGAACTTCGAGTTAAAATATAAATTATACTTACTTGGAAAATCCGGTTAAAAAAAAAGACAATATGTTTACATATGTCACATGTATTTAGTAAAATTTTATCTGAGTATTTCTTAATGTTTTTGATTTGATCTATAGAAATATGTTTTATGCAAGCTTTGTCAATTTATTGACGAGGCTTGTGTATTAAATAAAGGCTTATAACCATTTAACGCCTAATACTTCACATTGTTACTTCTCAAATTTCACGCCTTTACCTCTAAAAACCACGCTTTTTACCCCATTTTTCATATTTCCATGTATTAACTTCCTACTTACAGACCTTTAAATTATTGATTTGGTCCTGCCTGTCATTCTGACGGATACAATTAATTGAAGTTATCGGCGAAATAAATCTATTTCGTTACGTCAAAGTTGAATGAATAAATTCTGCACCTTACTGCCACGACCTACTTTATCCATTCTCTAAAAGCAAGGTAATTTCATTAATAGCTTTGTTCATTGTAAAAAACCGGCTAACTGCGGAACTCATCCACGATGGGTTCCGTACCCACTCTCTTATTGTAAAAACGATGTGACGTTTGTCTTTCATGACAACTGATGGTAAGTGAACAAAGATACTGTAACCGACCGTATGCGTATATGGCGCTTTCAATATCATAAAATCTTTACCTACGAATAGTAGAATTAGCCACAAGGCGTAGCTAAACTGGGTTTTAATAATCAGCGTCTTGTCTTTTAAAGAAGGTATTACTAACTATTCTTTTAGCTACTAAGTATTCGTTGGTCGTATCGGTTACTCATAACTCTCCGTTGAATATTGGAACCCGCGAATAATAAAACACAATAGAACTGTATTTATAAATAAGAAAAAAATTAAAACTCAACAAAATCAATTTACCTTAATACTATACTCTTATCATTAATATCATCATCATCATCATCACAACTCCGTGTAATGAGCCCACTGCAGGGCTATGAGTCTCTCCCCTGGGTGACGAGGAGGTTTAGGCCGTGATGCACCAAGCTGGCCCGGTGCTGGTTGGTGGATTTCAGAGATATTTCAGGGTGCCGAAATGGCTTCCGACAAATCCTAACGACTACTGTATACAAGTATACAGCACCCGGCACCAACTGCTTAACGTGCCCTCCGAAACAAGGACGTCGTCCTGAGAAATTAATGGTCGGCGGTCACCCATCCTAATACCGGCCGCACCGAGCGCGCTTAACCTGCGATATCGTTTGATATGCACAGTAACCACAGCGCCACGACGACTTCATTAAATAAATAAATGAAGCGCAATCTAGCTGCTACGGTAGGAAACTGCCCACACATACGTGTGTCTGTTGTATGGCAGCCTCCTTAAATATATTTGTACCGGATTTAGTATTTTTTATTACAGCGCCAACAGAAATACATCATCTGTGATAATTTCTAACTGTCTATCACGGTTTATGAGGTACAGATGAACATGACAGGATTGCAGACAGCAGACCCTGAGTAATAGGGAGCCGTTTTACCTTTTGGCTACGGAACCCTTAAAATGGAAAACTTTATTAATTCTTACTCCTGCCGCCTGAAGTTGGACACTATCCAACTAACGAACATGGTTTTGGTGTAAATTTGTTTTCGTAATCAAAGTAGGTACTAGCACCAGATATTTATTTAAATTTTTGAGCAATTCTCAAATTGGATTGCCATTTTGAATGATACTTTGATCTTTTAAACCAACTTCCAAAAGGGAGATTCTCAATTCGTGTTACACGATATTTCGGACAGTTGTAAATCGATTTTGAAAATTCTTCAATTTCATCGAAATCGATTGAGTAGGGGAAAGTCCCGTAACGCCGGACGGACATAACGTCGAAAACTTGCACTATCTCGATAATCAACTTCGAATATCGGTATAAGGGGTGCATGGAAACTTAGCAATCACGTGAAAAAAAAGGTCAATTAGGAACACAGCCACGATGAGAGCGGTGGATTACTGGTTTTGGCGTAAAAGAGTTGTGTCACGTAAATTTTAGGTCAGTATACTGCTATGGTTTTATGTTCAAATGTTTTTTTGTGATTTTTTACCCAATAAACTGTCCCATTTCAATTATTTAATTGTGAAAGTTTTTAAGTAATACTTGTACAGTTTATGAATGGAACACGTTATTTATTTATTTATTAAAGAAACAAACAGCTTACAATATTACTTATAAACAGAATCAACAATAAATATTTCATTAGCCAAAATAGTTTCCAACATTAATTTAAAAGTCGTAATGAGATAATATTAGTAGTACTTAATCTGATACAATTTCAATTTAGCTCTGAATAAAGGAGATCTTAATTTTAAATTACTAAACCAAATTTTAAATTACTTTAAAGAATAAATCGTGCCGCATTACTTAGGTGAGTGTTACATTTTTTTTACAGTATTAATGAAGCCGTTTAAATGAGTATTAAATATATCTATAATTTGGTAACGCTTATTATGTGTGCTGCAAGCTCTTACTAAAAATCTATTTTTTGAATAATTTGTTTTGCAAAAGGGAGTTGAAAACACTGCATTAGAGCGGATACTTGCTTTAGGACATCTTAACGAAATACGACTCAAGAGGAAAGGCGAATCAACATGATTTTTAAGAATTTTATACAAATATATCTGCAGGCCTATTATGGATCTCAAAACCATGCGATGATATGAAATAGTTTTGACGTTAAGGCCGCTCAACATTCTCGCGAGAATCTCCCGAGAAAGCCATACTCGTATTCTACTCAATTTCTCTCATTTTTCTCTACTTTTTGTGGGTTTTGGGGTTTGTGGGGAGTTTGGAGTTTTGTGTAGGAGTCACGATCGCATGTTTCTCAGTAACAAGCGAGCCGCCGATTTAAACGGTTACATCGCAGAGTATATCTCAGCGTTGCGCGTCTGCGAATTATCATATCAGTCGAATAAAATACTAATACTGACTTGAATATTCGACTTAAACGATAGTAATATACAAACCTCCTGAGTCGAATGATACTTCTAATATTCGTAATTACTAACGATGGTTAACCTCAATATGGCCGACTGACCTTGAAAGAAAGCATTCAAATGGTTAGTTGAATGACTGAATGCATTGACAGGCAGCTTGTGTCCGCTGTTTCACCCGCATAACTCCCTTTAGAGAGAGAGAGATTGAAGTAACTCGAAATGGATTTTAAGAGTTTTTGTTAATTTTTTTATATTGTTAGTATTGAAAATGGTCCAGGAAGATAAAATTAATATTTAATATGTTTTATTTACTAACAAATAAAGATAAATTGTGATAAAAAAATATTGATCTCAAGGCTTTATATTCTATGTATGAAGATAATAATATTAACGACTCGCGAGATTCTCGCGAGAATGTGGAGCGGCCTTAAAACTTATCTACGATCATTATTTGGTATACCATGTAAATTGAATACAGTAACCCCCATATATAATAATTAAGTATTTATTTATGAAAGCAAACGAAATGGAAGAACACAAATGAAATCAAGAAACCAACATATCGTAGAGGTGGGTGCGATCTCACCTTTTTCAATTGACGTTTTTAAGTCATAGACGATGATTGAAACTTGATTGATGATTGAATTTTAAAAGGTAATGCAACGCCTCTTGCATGCAAATGTAAAGGGACCTCGTTTATTCTTTATGTCACAATTGTTGATCATTGTATCATAGAAATCTTGTTTATTATGTCATGTCATGAAAGAACCGTAATAGGCCTGCTGGTCCCTGTGCTCACGACGCATCTGTAGAGTTTTTAGTTGAGGAGTGGAATGTCTAAAACGATAACCTAATCTCTTAATGAATTTATTCTGGACTCTCTCAACTTGATCAATGTAGGTAGCGTAAACAGGGTTCCATGCAGTAGAAGCGTATTCCAGGTGACTTCTTACTAAGGAGTTATATAAGATAATAAAAGTGTGTATATTTTTGAAGTCATTGCACTGGCGGAACACAAACCCCAGCATTTTGTATGCTTTTGACGTGATATGCCTTATATGAGAGGCAAAGTCTAGTTGACTATCGAGGCACACCCCAAGGTCCCTTACCTCGGTGACTCTTTCAATTATGTTGTTACAAAAATTATAATTATATTTTATTGGATTTTTTTTTCTGGAGAAACTTATTACATGACATTTTACAATATTAAGTTTTAGATCATTACGTGCACAATACTGATAAAATTGATTTAATTCGTCTTGAAAAATTTTACAATCTTCAACTGTTTTTACAAAGGTAAATATTTTTGTATCATCAGCATACAATAACGCTTTAGAACGTTTATAGCAGCTCATGATGTCATTGATAAATATGTTGAAAAGAAGAGGACTGAGGTGGGAGCCCTGGGGTACACCCAAGGTGATAGGGATGAAACTAGACGTATAACCCTTTACAGCTACTGCCTGCGACCTATCCCGTAAATATGACGACAACCACCTCAGAAGATCACCGTGTATACCGATGTTTTCCAGTTTATTTATTAACAGATTATGTGAGATTTTGTCAAATGCTTTGGAAAAATCGGTATACACGGCATCCACGTGATACCCCTGCTCCATGGCTTCTAAAGTTGCATCTAAAAACTCACAGAGATTAGACTCCGTTGATCTCCCACTAATGAAACCGTGTTGATTCGGAATTATGTAAGGTCTAATTGTAGGAAACAAAGAATCGTAAATAATCTTTTCCAAAAGCTTTGGCACAACTGACAACTTAGAAATACCACGGTAATTACAAATATTGTGTTTGTCACCGGCCTTTAAGATGGGAACAATAATTGATCTTTTCCAAGCTGTAGGCATGACGCCAGTTGATAAAGAAATATTAAAAAGTATTGCAAGAGGATGAGCCATTTGTTTGTGACAGCGTTTAAGGAAAACTGGGTGAATGCCATCGGGGCCAGTTCCTTTGTTGACATCAAGCCGTTTTAAATATTTTTCAACAGTATGGTTATCAATGTATATCGATTTTATCAAACAACCATTATTTATTTTGTCGTTGCATGCATCTACATTAGACTGAGGCTCAAATACAGACTGGAAAAAAGAATTAAATAGGTTAGCAATCTGTTGACCGTCCGATGCGTGAGTTTCACCCAGGTGCAGGGCATCAGGGATGCTATTGCTACTCCGTTTAGAGTTAATGTATGACCAGAAGTGTTTGGTGTTGTATTGTATATTTCTTTCCGTATTGCTGATAAATTGGTTATAACACAAATGTTCAAATTCTTTGACTTCGCGTCGCGCAAAGGAAAAATTATCGTAATCATTTTTCCTGCCGTATATTTTCCATTTTCAATGAAGTTTGCGTTTCCTATTTATTAGCTTTATCAAACGTTTATTGTACCAAACCGGATATTTAGAGTTATTTTGAATCAACCGTTGAGGAATGAACTTATCTATAATATCGTTAATAACTCCGTAAAAGTTTGCTACAGCTAGTTCAATATCGTTTGGATCTAGATAATTCTCCCAATGAATATTAGACAGAGTAAGGTTTATTTGTTCATAGTCTGCAGCATAAAACCGACGAATTACTCGAGACGCTGGACATAAATTTGAGGTGTAACTAATATGAATGTTGATACTGAGAGATGGATGATGTCCATCCTCAGGCAAAGACATTGGTGCAGTTCTTTCGACGGAACACTCAGTGTCTGAAATAACCAGGTCTAAATGTCTGTTATTTATATTGTTAATATGATTATATTGAGACCAATCATCAAAGCTCAGAAACGCAAATAGTTGGGATGTTAATATATTTTCGTACGGGTTTTCAAGGTGTAATTTAGAGGAAGAATTGCAGCACGGAATCCATCTAGCAACTCTTATGTTGAAGTCACCAACTAATAAGAAATAGTCATTTGAGTACTTAATTTTAAGGTCGGAAATATATTCAAAAAAGGCCAGTTCAGCCGCAGGCTGATTATCATTTTGCGGAAAATAACAACAAAATAAATGTAAATTTTTCATATTTGGAGCAGAATTTAACAAAATATTGACACAGGTAACGTCAGCCCCATACATGTCAGGTAATATTTGTATACCTTGCATACTAACACTTAATTCGCGGCGAACTGCTATAAGGATACCGCCACCTTTTACAACTGATAACCTAGCCAAATCTCTGTCAGTGCGGTATACACTGTACCGGCAGTCAAATAACTCCGTATCATGTATTCCTGGTAAAAGCCAAGTCTCACTTAAGCATATCACGTCAAAATCAGAATTTAACATCTATTATATAAAAATAAGTCGGGTTTTCCTTCCTGACGCTATAACTCCAGAACGCACGAACCGATTTCCACGGTTTTGCATTCGTTGGAAAGGTCTAGGGCTCCGTAAGGTTTGTAGCAAAGAAAATTCAGGAAAAATTTTACAGAAAAATGGGAAAATCTTTTTTCACATACAGCGCCATCTCTGATATATAGCATGTACTACAAACCAATATTTTAAGTAGATGGCGCCGGTGCGTGATACAATGTTTGAGAGCTACTCATTTTTCTCTGCTCAGTTAATTTCATGTGACAAACCGGTATTGTGTTCACTGTGAAATTGTGAAAAAAAGAAAAAAAAAATAAGTTATTCGTTTCCTAGCATTTCAATTGGAAACCATCAAATCAACTACGTGTATTGTGCAAATTTTTATTCAATTTCAACAGCAGGCATTTGTCTTTAAGGTGGTAAGTTGAAGTGTGTAAATTATGAGCATTTGAGGTTAAATTCACCATTCTGTCCATAGTCAAAAGTGGCTGTCAAAAATCGGCCGCCGCACAAGACATGCAAGCCAGCAACACAACAAGTGTATTCACAGAACTTAAGCGAAGAAAGACAAAATTTAATAAGAGAAAATGCCCGATCGAGACAACGCGTGAGCACACGAAGATCATCGGCATCATACAATCGCTTGGCATTCCAATATGATCCCACTGCGAACTACAGTGATGATGAAAATTTAGATATTGGACCAATGACGACTATATGCCGATATTGCAATGCGTTAAAGTTCAAAAGAGAAACAGCTGGATTGTGCTGCGCAAGTAGAAAAGTCAAACTGGATCTATTACTTACACCACCACAGGCACTTATTCTAGCAAACCCGTCGAACTCCGTTCAGATTGGCCACAGGTGTTTTCCACTGATGCACTAAGTAGCTCGCATGTATACTGTTCATCATAGAAATGATGAATGTTTTTATTTGCGACTGCTGTTGGTAAATGTACGTGGACCAAAATCATTTGCGCATTTGAAAATTGTGAATGGCCACCAATGCCAAACATATCAAACATTTGCTGGAGAACGGTTCTCATTGGGATTTAACACTTGCGGATTCAGTTGTTTCATCAAATGCCACTTCAGTTATGGAACAAATACAAAGACGACATATGTGAAGATGTCTTGCATCGCTTGCGTATTCAAACGAATAATCCTGACATCCAAATAATCGATGAAATCTACAATGAAGGATTGATTCTGATTGAGAACCAATGCTTGACTATTGCAAACAAGCTACTGATTGAAGTAGTAATGATTGCGCCAAATCGATCGATGCACGATGCATTCAACCAAGAACTAAATCGAGAGCTGCAATACAATGTTGATATATTGCAGGAATTCGTTCGAAATAATGTGCTGTTGCTGGATGAACAGCAAAAAACAAGTATACGAAACACTAATGCAAGCGGTGGACAATAATACTGGTGGTCTATTCTTCCTGGACGCATCTGGAGGAAACGGGAAAAGATTTGTCATTTCATTGATTTTGGCCACTATTCGACCAAGATGTGACATAGCTTTGGCATTAGCATCATCTGGAATTGCGGCGACTATTCTAGATGGCGTTCATACTGTACATTCTTCGCTTAAGTTGCCACTCAATTTAAACACAATTGATACTCCAATATGCAATATTTCCCGATCCAGTGCAATGGGAAAATTGTTGATGCAATGCAAGCTCATTGTTTGGGATGAGTGCACAATGGCACATAAGAAATGAAGCACTTAACTTCACACTGAAGGATCTTCGGCGAAATAACAACAGCTTTGGCGGCTTGATGATATTGTTGGCAGGCGATTTCAGGCAAACGTTGCCAGTAATTCCCCGTGAATTGAATGCTTGCCTGAAGGCATCACCTTTATGGAATAACGTAAAAACATTATCGCTAACCACTAATATGAGAGTTCAACTTCAAAATAATCCAAGTGCTGTACAATTTTCCAAACGATTGTTAGCTGTTGGAAATGGAAAAGTCCCAGTTGATGCGACATCTGGATTATATTTACTTTGGATTCACTTTCATTTACTTAGAGAAGTTCTAAATAACACTTCATTTTTGTAATTGAAATGAATTCATTACTGTTGTGAAATGAAATAATTTTTTTCCTTTTCAAATATAAAACAAAAAAAAAATTTTCATCTTTTAATCACCAAACGAAATGTTACATAAAACGAAGCCATCTGGTGGCGAAACGGAGTTCGCCGTGTTTGCTAGTATTTCTATAAAATACATTATGTTTGGTCCGTAAACCTCTAACGTTTTGATAAAAAACGTTAAGACCCATTATAAATAGCATGAATTACTAATATATTTTTATGAATTTTAAATATAACATATTTATATGTTGAAATAAATGTAATCGTATTTATCAAAGTGTCCCTAAAGTACAAAAATATGAAGCAAGTGATTTTTATCAGCTCCAAAGCGAGTGTGTTAATTTTTTAAAATGATAATGAAGTTTGAAGAGCCAGCAGCAACTTTAAAATAAACATATCATATACACATATCATAGAAAAGTAAATGCAACAAAACAATTCATAGAGAAAATAATCAATTTTTGTTTTAAAAACAGGAGAGAATACAATCAAAACGGTATTTAATTTATATAAATCCAAAAAAGACACAAAATAAAGCAATTCTGAAGACGAAATAACTCTTATACTACTATTAGGACTACTGATGTCCCCTAGTACCGGACACCGTTGTGGCTCCCACCACCGGACAGTTTATAGGTTGAGTTTTTGACTAAGCAATTGTACTAATTATAATTATGACAGTGTGTTGTTTTACAGGACACAAGGAGGGATATATTTCAGATTGGAAGAGACAAATAAAAAAGGAAACTGGCATCAGCAAGGTATAAAAATGCGCTAGACAAAATTTTGTCCAAAAACACGAGTCTAAAAAAACTACTTGTGTTGTGTGCTTAGGGGACCACCACGAGGACTGGATATAATGCTTCAGCTGACGAGCATGGACACACGAAGACAGTGTAGATGTTTCAGAATATGGAGATGCTTATTAAATGTGATACATGCATAATTTTTAAAGAATTTCTGGCGCTAGGGGTTTGAAAATGATGCTGTATTTTTTCCTACCAAAAGTTACTTAACTACGAAAGTGTGGGTGTCCCAGAATAACTTAACAGTACTTGACAAACATGGATTTTTGCCTTCTTTAGCATCATCATTATCATCAGCCGAGAGCCTCCCACGGCTGGACAAAGACCTCCCACAAGTTTCTCTACGTTGCTCGGTCCGGTGCCGCCCTCATCCAGCGTTTACTGACGACCTGACGTCTGACGTTTACGTGGACCAGATCCTTGGTCCACCTTGTTTGCATTCTAAAAAAAACGGGCTAAAACAATAGTAGTCTACTAAGTAAATATAGCTAAGTCATTTATAACTTTTCTTGCGCGATTTAATCGACGTACAGCGACATCTATCAAATAAAAGCAAACTAAAATTTTACATACATACATACATAACGTCACGCCTGTATCCCTTATGGGGTAGGCAGAACACCAGAGGTTACAAGACCATCTGATGTCACGTTTGACAAATTTGGAGGTATTATAAAGATGACGAGAGACTATTGTAGTGACAGGGGGTCAGCCTATCGCCCACAAAAACGATTTTAAAACCTCTGTCCCTTAACTGGCTTTTACAGTATGCCCGGGAAGAGAAGCAGCTGGCACATTCTATGTTTTTCTTTCGCTCCCAGTCCAGCATTTTCTTTCGCTCCCAGAACTAAAATTTTGTAAATTATAAATGTGAAAACTTGGATGGATGGATGTGTGCATGTCTGGATGTTTGTTCTTCTATCAATGCGAAATCACTCAATAGATTTGGATGAATTTTTTCATAGTGATAGTTTACAGTCTGGAATAGCGAATAGGCTACTTTTTATATCGATATTCCCGCGGGATTTGAAATGGCGCGTGTTAAACCGCGCGAAACAGCTACTTTTAAATAAGAAACCTATAGTATATTGCTACACCTTATTCAGAAAAACTAATTCTCACTAATAAAGTAATAGTCACTTTCCAAAGCATTATTAAGTCTGCGCTGAGGCTGACCGATTTAAGTTGACCTCTCAACTAGAGCTAGGTGTAGGGGACTGGAGACCACTTGTATCTGAGACAAGAGCTGTTACAAGAAGACAAGTGGAAAAGCTTAATAAGAGAAGACTCCAGATGAAACGGTTAGTCTTGTAGGGTTGTGTGGGGCTATGTAGGGTTGTTCCATGGGCAGACAAGATTCTTTGTATTATCACAGAAAGTAATGAAGCAATAAAAGAAAGATCAAAGTCAAAGTCAAAAGAATCTTTATTTCGTAAGATAAATGCAGTGCATAAATTTCAATCACTTTCATTTTTTTCGTGTATTTTCGAAAGTAGGTTTTTTTATTTGTAATATCCCTAAATAATTTTAGCCTAGGTTTTTCAAAACATCTTGTATTTTTAGTTTAGTTCGCTCCAATTTATCACACTTATGATTATATTCTCCCTCTACAGGAAATTATTACCCGACTACGGCGAAGCAAAAAGGAAAAGAATTTTGTTAGCACAGTTCAAATATATTAATACTATTACTCCAAATTACGTGGAAAAAAATAAAGTTTAAAAAATAAAACTCGAATCCGAAAAACATGCTCTAAAAAGTAACAAAACAAGAAAATAACCACTTGGATTTTATTTTATTATTATAATGAATCTCATTTGCTACAGTTGGTGGCATACGACCACGGCATCCTTTAAACATATGTTTATCAGTATGATGTATAAAAATACTTAAAAATATTAGCGGAGACTATTTTCTTATTTTGTACTTTTTAGAGCGTGTTTTTAGGAGTCGGGTTTTAGTTTTAAACTTTTTTTTTTTTTAAAAGGGTGTCCCTGGCTAAAGTAACGTTTACTTAATCAACCTCTTTGTATTACGGCCTCCATGGCGCAGTGCTCTAAGTCGCTACTCCACTTATCGCGAAGTTGTGGGTACGATACCCGCACGGAACAAAAATAATTTTGGTTGTGTGTTTATCTATTCATATATGTATTTATTATACTCTAGGTTCTCCCTTACTTGCGGCCATATAGCTGGTGTAATTGGGGATTTATTACTAACGTTATTTAATGTAATTTAGCATGTTCTAAATCTCACCTAAGTACTGAAACGCTACATTTTTTTTTGTGTTTTGTTTTATATCTCGCCCCAAAGACAACAACGTGTATGTGCATTACACACACAAGTATGACTCACCCGTTTCCGTAGGATAAAACAACTACCTATCGCTATTCTTATATTTTAATTTAAGGATTGATGATTTAAGCTTTGAAATTACCAAATGGACACACCAAAGCTCGTTGGTAAGAAACTAAACAGTGGAATTAAAGGGTGTCCTATAGTGCGGCCGGTGGGAGTTTGCGTTCCTGACAGCTGTCAAAATCATAGCTTTTTTCCCCTTCGAATCGGAAATAAACTTTATTCAGAGGACATAAGGAGCTGTCAGGAACGCATTTTCGCAACGGCCACACTCTAGCATACAACAGACGGAGACCAATCTGTTTTGCTGGCCATTTGACAGCAAAATAAAACTTCAAAACTGACGCTCCGTCGTGACACTCATCTATTTACCTCACAGGGTCTAGTAATAAAATAAATCCATATGTAGAAGCCAAACAAGACAGAAGGGAGCTGCAATTTATAAACATATTAAATATCGATGAAATAACGTCGACGTGTGAACGAGGCCACGGCTCAAGTTCCCGTCCTCGGAGCTTCGTGCTAAAACGATTTATTGCCAGCCTTCGCTTGAAACAAGCTGCTTAAGCTATAATAAGCCCTATAAAACTTGCCATATAACATTAAATACACTGCACTCTACAACTAAGAACAAAATTGTGGGTAAGCGATTTTTCACTCCAATTACAGTTGGGATAAAGTTGGTAAGTAAAATGAAACTCTAAAGTGCTGTCTGGAGGGTCTTGATTTTTGAAGCTGTTTGGTTTATTTAAGTAAGAGGTGCACAACGTAGTGTCAGCGTTTAATTTTTAACTAAATACTGCTTCTTTTAGAATTTTGGAGGCAAATAAATAAATAAATATTTCTGACACTCACACAACATTATCTAGCCCAAATTAAGTTTCTGAAAGAACTTGTGTTATGGATACTAGATAACTGATATACTTAAGAAATATATAAACATACATACTTATTGAAGAAATACATATTTTTTATTAGAATAAACTTAAATAAACATATAAACATCCATGACTTGACGACTAATATATGTGTTCATCACACAAATATCCGCCGCCGCCGGGATTTGAACCCAGGACCTCTGGCATAGAAGGAAATGTATGTTACCGCTACACCAGCCGGTCGTCGAATAACCTCAGCTGTTCCAATAAAAATAGACCAACCGTCTAATACTTCGTAATATATGACTAGCGCCATATTTAAATAGGTAAACAAGTAATCAATATCGTTTTTGATTATTATCTTTGGTGACTTTTATACGAACGAATGATATTTAAACCACGATAGATCTATTTGAGGGTCCTGTGCTCAGTACTCAGGTGATTATTCCTAATTGAAGCCTTGTAGAATCAAACCAAGACCGAAAAGCAAATACAGAGTCCGCCTGTAATGGTCAATTATATTTTAATAGCATATTAGTAATGAGTGGGTCTGAATTTCGAAAAAGCAAAATATTTTTTTATATTTACATAAATTAAAATGTCAAAATTCTTCTCTGTGAGTAAAATTGAAGATTATAACTACATTTTATTACTACATACAATTTGATGGAAATGTTCTTATTACTTGCTGTGTTGTCATAAACTACAGATCAAACTTAAATTTTGATCACTTAGAAGAATTAATAAATTTTAATTTATGAAAAATATGTTTAATTAGTCTCTCTTCACTATTATAATGCCTCCAAGTTTGTCAAACGTGACATCAGATGGTTTTATTACCTCTGGTGTTCTGCCTACCCCATACGGGATACAGGCGTGAAGTTATGTTTGTATGTATGTTTTTATGTTTAATTAATTATTTTTTTCGTAAATATGACCCACTCATCCGTCTTAATCTGCTATTAAAATATTATTGAAGTGCTCAGTCAATTTCGATGAAATTTATATGACACCAAATCTCTTCCCGTACCTATCCTCAATCATATGAAACAAGAATCATAAATATCGGTAATCCCATTCAAAAGTATGAGGTACCAAATATTTAAAAAAAACATACAGACGATTTGAGTACCTCCTTCTTTTCAACCGACATCCAAAAAAGGAGGAGTTTCTCAATTCATCTGTATGTTTTTTTTTGTGTCTTTGTTACACAATATATCAGACAATTATGAATCGATTTTGAAAATTCTTCATAGTTGGTCCCATATAAATTTCATTGAAATCGGTTGAGTACTTCATTGAAAATGTCAAATTTTTGAAACAATATATATGATTTCGGGGAGTGTTTACGTGGATGACACTCTAAGTTGGCCAAAGGTTTGACGTGAAGTCGGTTTTTTTAATGCTCTGCATTCGTTGATTATTTTGAAGTTGATTAGATGGAGCGATTAGATTTGTTAAGTAATTTCGAGGCGTACCGCCAGGCCCCGGTAGCTCAGTGGGTGAGCACTCGTCCGGCATACGAGAGGTCCCAGGTTCGAGTCCTGGTCGGGTGATCTTTATTTAACACATTTTTTCATTTATTTAAGAGTAATTAAGCATTTTAAATGCAAAAAACTTTTAAATATTATATTTTGAAGTCGATTGAAAAGACGACTAATCCAAATGGCCGTAACTTGGTGGTAGAGTTCGCCTGACAAGCGACTATCCTATACGATTTGTAGTCTCCGGCCAATTTTTTTTACACAATAAGTATCATTTATAGAAACGATTTTTGCAAAAAAATATTGGTTTTTTTCCAAAAAGAAATAAATATATCCGCTAACATATTAAGCAAACTATGTTCATTCTAAATTACTGGAAAGTAATCGGACGATACTTGTGTTGGGAAAGCCTCGTTCTTCCTTTGCATTATTTTGGACATGTAACTTTACAATCACAGATTTTGCAAAAAAAAAGTAAATAAAACTATTAAAGAAGAATAAAATCAGATATTTCCTACATTCATAAAGTTGCATCGGGTACTAGATAAAACTTCAAATAGGTACATTTAATAAAGAATCTTCAGATTAACTTCAAATACGCTTCTAAAGCTAGATCATAATCAATACAAAAAAAAACTAACAAAAACAAACAAGTTCTATCCCATAGTTTCCAACTTTACCTCAGTCCACACACAGTGGTCACTGATATGATATGACCAAACTCAACTTCAAACAATTCAAACTAGGAACACGATTTCAAAATTCAAATAATTTGAATTTAGAACAAACGAAATTCAATTTAGGCGGGAAACTATCCGTTTGAATGCAACCTGGCGAATTTAAGTTAGGCTGTGTTTGGTTAGGGCGCATTTACACTATATTATGTGATTCATATAATTTACTTTCATATTGAATTTTTCTGATTTTAATTAAGTCACGTCAATACGTCGTAAATTGTAACACATGACAAGTTATACAGCGAAATAGTGTGGAGTTGCTGGTCTCCCATCGGGCGCGTCCGCGTGTGGCGGATAAGGGAACGCCCCCCAGAAATGGGGGGTACCATTTCGACGGCGCGGACCCAAACCGGCGTGGGTGGGCCCTCTCTGTACTTCTCCGATTAGCAGAGTGGACAGAGGAGGGCACAGGGGCGGCGAGCTCCGGTTTGTGCCACCTGATGCTCTGAGGGTCGGCGGACTTGGATGGCTTCGGCATCCGAGTTCATAGCGGCAGAAACGGCGGCCTAACGACTGCGCGGAAGAAAACCTTTATAAAAAAATTGGTGCCGCATTGCCCACTTGCGGGATGAGTGACTGTGGGTGCCAGTCGTCTGCGAGAGGAGGCGGAACACTTTTGATTTTCTAAAGTATGTAACACCTTTCGCAACCTCTTGCGTTCACAGCCTACGGGGATCTAACGCTTGTGATTTCCCCGGATGACGGCAGGCTGAAGCCGAATGCTGGTGGTCTAACGCTATGGCGATTTCACCAGATGGCGGCGCGGCTGGAGTCCGCTCCTGCTCAAGGGAGTTCGCTGAGGTGCGGCGTGTCTGGTGTTCTCGACACGCTGCATTTGGGGCAGGTTCGTGCAAGCAGATAGCACCGGCGGGTTCGCGGAAGAATACGTAAGCGTACCCGTGCTCCCGCCATATGGTGCGTGGTGGAACACATTGGGGTTTTAAGTTCAGGCATAACTTTGACGCTCCCCCGAGCGTCATCTATCCCTGGTGGATTTCCCCAATTAAAAAAAAGGGCGCATTTACACTTTATTTATATTATGTGATTCATATAATTTACTTTAATATTGAATTTTTCTGATTTAAATTGAGTATAACAATACGTCGTAAATTGTAACACATCACAAGTTACACAGCGAAATAAAACTTAACTGAAATTATCATTGGTATCGTAAAAATACACACTGTAATTTTTGCGAGAAATAAAGGAAATATCTTTAATGTGTAGCAGGTTTATTGAAAAATTAAACGAACAGTTTACTATGGAAACTCTTAATCCTGTTTGTAACGCAACTAATTTTATTATGCTCTCATGTGTATGCTGCCTAAAATTAATCTAAACTGATTCAATCATGTTCATACTAATTTATTAATAAATTCTTAACTTTGTTTCTTATCTTTTTATTTATGTAATGGATCAATACTATGTGCACCTCGCAGATTTTTGTCAACCGACTTCAAAAAAAAGGAAGTTTCAATTTGACCCATGTAATATTTCCAGAACTGCCCAGGTTTCGAATATGTTAGTCTAGATATCAGCGTCTGAACAAATGTGCCAAATTTCAAAACTGTGTATATGTTTTGTTGTTTGTGTTCGCATATCTCCGGAATCACAGGTCCGATTTCAGTTATTTTTTGTACTAGGTAATGTTAGGGAATACTGTAAGTATCATCAAAATTGGTAGAGTAGTTTTTGAGATAAGAAATTTCAACCGACCAAAGTAAAATATATTTCTATCTACATTTGCCAATATCATGTACCTACCTACCCCTATGGACTTACCTAGTTGATCCTACAACTTAAGTTTAAAATAATAAGAAATGAAAATATTCAAAAAAATAAAACTAACTTTAAGGCCGTATACAGAAAGAAAGCTGGAAACTTATACGCGCTTACCGGCGCTTGACAGCGATGGTCCGTTCTACACAAAGGAAGCAGGTTGAGGCAGACCAAGCAAAATGTCGGACTCATCGGACGATGATTTCCCAGCGCTGACCAGCTCGTGTTGAAGCTTCTCGGAACTTGTCGGCACCGTTCAGTGCTTATCGGCGCACGTTCATATATTTTCCTGCGCGGGTCACCAGCGCTGTCAAGGGCTGGTAAGCGCTTATAATTTTCCAGCTTTCTTTCTGTATACGGCCTAAAATTGCACTAAAAGTAAAAAATAAAAGCTTTACCGTTAGGTATACGGTATGTATTTACTGATATTCACTAATTCACACGATCATAGGTATAACTCTAGTTCATCAGAAGGTTGCTAATATGTAGACTGGGTGCGTGCAATTAAAATTAATTAAATAGAATATATATATATATATATATATATATATATATATATATTCACTGTATTAAAACATTACGTGTGTGATACAATATATAAAAGACTAGCGTTACAGAGCGGGTGGGGGACACGACTGCCCACTGTAGACACTTTAGTTAGGTTTTACAAAATATGCTGATGTCGCATGTCGCTACAAAACAATTACTTCTGTCTTAAATAAACCTTCTTTAATGTACAAAGTATTCCTTAAGTCGGTGCATGCCCGAACTAAAGTAAGAGTTATAAAATTAAAGCATACAAATCAATCAGTTGGTTTATTAAAGAGAGTTTATTTAAAGCCCCAGCTAGACTGTTGGAAACAAAACATCAAACCAAGGGGACCTTGCTCGTAGTAGTCTAGAGATCAAAGCGCACTGACGATTTGGGGCGTGGCCTAACGTGACATTGGCTTGTGTTCTTGTTTGTGTTCTTGTTGGCAACCATCGTTTGTAACAGTGTGGATGACTCGGAATTGGTTGTCAACAACTTAACCTTCCTTAACCTTAACATTGGTTTTCAACCTGTTTTCAACAGTCTGGCTGGGGCTTAAGATAGACGTTACCGTATTTTTTCTTTTTAGTTCGATGTCGAAGTCGGTTTTAATTTTTTTAGAAATTTTTACTTAGCAGTAGAGTTCAAGAGTAAACATCTTGTTCGGAAAAAAAATCTTTTAGACTTATAATTTAATATGTAGCGGCAGATCTACTATAGATCTATAATATTCTATAATAATATAAAAGATCTGCCGCTAAATAATAAGAATAAAATCTTTGATACCATAACGTTAGTCAAACTACTTTTTTCATTAGCACCGTGTATTATTTTCCCGGTATTTCCTTCATTTACGATTTCTATTTGGCTTACGAAAATAGAAGCACACCCTAAAATGCTGACTTCCAAAAATATGGAATCACAACTTGACATCCATCGCAGGGTAACAATTAATCCATTTCCCCAGGAAATGGTGTTAAAATGGATCATAGATACCCGAAATGTTGGCCAAATATTTTCTTTGGTCAGACATTATGTAGGGCAAAGAAGAAGTTGTCTAAATAAATATTTTCGTGTCAAAGAAAACATAAAGCGCTTTTCTTGTTTTATGTGCAATTCGAATTATAATTCTTGGAATTTAAACTTCTGCATATAAAGCGTTCATACGAAAAATTCACAAAGCAATGACATTTTTGAAAAGATTAGTTTGATGGGCGAAAAAATGCTAAAAGTAGGAATATACGCTACTATTTGAACTGGTGTTTATGCTGAAATCCATGTATTTTTCTTCTCTTTTTCAGTGGAGCTAGTACTATGCAAGTCAAGTAATACTAGGTAGGATTGCGGTTGTAGCTATCATTAAACACCACAATTGCAAAATTTCAGTGAATAAAAAGCTAGAAATAACATCATTTGAAAATGGATTTTTTTGGTGTTGAAGATTCCTAAAAATAATGAAGTTTTCTACAATATTATGGCTTATTTCACTTACCGTTTGACATCAATCTCACGTATTGAAATGAGTTCGAAAATGAAAGCACCAGGCCTTAGGAATTTTATCTAGAACAGCTTGGTGGTTTAGGGTCTCTCCATCTAAATCTCCTTGACACCCAGGGGAGAGACTCATGTCTATGCCCTGCAGTGGATTTACCTAATAAAAAGTTTTTTAATTCTACATACACCTACAGAATTTGTTGTGATTTGTATCTATTCCTCCTCTATACAAGTAGGTTAGGTAAAATCAAATTAAATTGGGTTGAAATTAAAATGTTAATTCACTTTGTTAACACAAAGCTTTAATCTACGTAGCACGATGCTCATGTCCTCCTGTAGTTTTACATCATTTGATGTGAGAATCGTGTGTGATGTGAGAACGATGTGAGAATCTGCCGAATCATTAGCAGTACCTACCTGCCAAATTTTTGTACTTTAATAACCATCATTAACGGCGGTCACTAACCTACTTATTAAAGAACTTTTGAAACAGTTATTGTTCATATTGTCGCTATAATGACACAAAATGCATTTCTATCTACTCTTTCGGCACTGAGCCGCCAAACCCACTTTAAAATGCGAGCGAATACAATAAACATATATGAGTAATACGATCAGCTATACTACGAATAACACTAATATAGTAAAGATGAAATGATATATAGAAAAGATGAATAGATATAGTAAAGATGAATGATGAAGATGTTTCTTTGTTTCAAAGTGTAACCTAATCTATTTTATCAAGAAAAGAAGACATCCAAACGTCCATACATTTCATTCAAAAAAATACGATATTGCAGCTATTGCCAGAACGCCAGAACTTCGAATAAAACGTCCAATTCCAAAGAGAAACTAAAATTATTTCTGAAGGACAATACAAATAAGCTGATCTAATCCAAAAAGATTATAGAAATTTCCGAAGTATTCCAACAAAGGGAATAAAATCTATACCACAATATATTACTGATACCAACATTTTATTTGTTCCATTTAGCAAAAGGAAATAGTATGCGGATCAAATCCAAGGAATATCAACTTGGAGGGATTTATAGCAGTACCTACACGTAATATTAGATATTATTTCTTTGTTGGTCAATATTTTTTCTTAGGAAAACCTTATTGGAGCAAATCTGTAATATAACTCACAAAAAGTAATCTTTTTGAGTTTGTTTTGAGTAATAACGGATTACAATATGTTTATGGCATATTTTTCTGTTCAGTAATAATAAAACTGACTAGCAAAAAATCAAAAACAAGACTAAGCCACGCGTCTAATTGTTATACAAAGATTATTAATTCAATTAATAAATGACCTCAAAGTTTCCGAAAAACTTGAATACATATTTAATGCGAAACACAAACATAAATTAATCTGAATGCCCAAAGCTATACCGAAACTTTTTTAATTAACTATACCAGCAGGAATAAAACCTTTTATTTTAAGTGTTAAAAAAGCTTATTTTGGTTTTCCCTTAATTTATTAGCACACGCCGCCAAATATATAAGTATTTAAGTAGATTGATGACCCTACTTACGAGCTTCCGTAAAAAACAAGGGTCCAAAGATTCTAAGTAAGGAAAACTTTGTTGGCAACATAAAGCTTTTTATACGTAAGAAAACCTTCTTTAAAACACTTTATACGAACACGAATACCTTTAAAAAAAGAAAAACATTCCGTGATTTAAATTTCTTCTTTTCATAGGGCTGGCACTGGAGCATTTAACTTGCGTTGCATTTTGTAATTTCAAACTATGGGTGTTATTACCACACATATCGGTGTTTTATTTTGTCATTTTTTGGCTCAGTAAAAACTATCGATGAACGTCGACTGTCCCATTCGACGGTTGATCGATTGTTGTGGTTAGAGACATCAAAACCAAAACCAAAAACAAAATATTATTTTTATAAGAAAAAGGGAATTTACTTAGCAGAGATTGCAGTTTTCAAATTTAACATTTTAGAAAGGTTAGATAATTTAATATAGAATAATTAGGACTCACTGTTTTCATAATCAAGATTTTTGAAATCTTATTAATATATTTACTCATGAGAAAAAGCCTTCCACAATCGAACATTTATAAATATATAAATCCAATAAATATGAAGAAAGGCTTTCAAATAACTACTTAGTTTGTTACAGCCCTGCTATTTCACTAGCATTTGAAGTTTATAATTTCACAATCTGTTTAATAATCTAAAGTATCTAAAAATGAAATTTATAACTCATTTTGATATCACCGCGTACAAACGTACAAATCATTTTGTTACTTTCTTATCCTGTTGTACTCGAATTTTAAACATACAGTCAAATAAAAAACATTCTTAGAAAAGAAAAATACATTGTTATCAAATACAAACATATCTAACATTGTAGAGCGTGAAATACACCGATTCGATAAAAAATCGATTCGTTTCATATCTATCTGGAACCCTGGAGAAATCGTACTATTGTGAATAACTCACTTCAAGCAGGGCTGCCTATAATTCTTTTATGACTAGTACAAGTGGATGTGGGCCAAAAAACTTCTTGAATAAAAAATCCCGATTCCTTTTTCATAAACATAAGTCAGCAAAAGATGTCTGCTGTCAATAGTGGGGCAACAACGTTTTTTGTAGGACGTGTTTTGTAAGTATAAGTTGAAAAGTATAAATTAATTTATCATTATCATTATACTATGCAAAAATATAATTTTACCAACAGTAATATTTTTTTTAAACTGTGCCCCGATTCTGTAATTACCACATGTCATCATAATGTGCCTACAAGGTGCATTATGTAAACAAGTGACATTTTGTCAGTATTTTGTGAATACAATGTCTCTAGGAGAACCATCTTAGTGCAACATGCACCTCATCCTACATAATTTTAAAAGTTGCAGAATAAGACTGTATTAATTAACTAATATCAATCAATTTAATCTTCAAGGAACACTGATAAAAAAACTATTTTTCAATAAGGTTCGCTAAGCAGAAACGTAGAAATAATAATGAAGTAGCCGAGTTTTTCCCCACACTGCTTGAGTTATTGAAATAAACTAATAATTTACGAAAGTCTTACCAGTCTGTAAATTTAGGAATACCTTTGAGTTATTATATTTATAATGTAAATAATATTGTTTTGAGTTTTCACGATTATGTAAATCGAATGTTTGTAACTAGTGATCACGGTGTGAGAAAAGACACGGAATTTATTTTTAAATTCAAAAAAAGAATTAATCGTGGTGAAACCTGGTATGCATTTTATTAAATTGTAAATAAAAATATATCGAGAGATAGTTTTGAACGCATCTCAACATTCATTCGCTACCATCCTATTCAAAATAAATTATAGCTCTAGCATAATCTTGATATTAAACCGATATATAAATAAACAAAATAAGTGTGTTTACACAAACAAACTCGTAAGCTAAGTATACTTTAATAAGTACTGGCATCAGACGTACAAGGAAGTTAAATTACATCAGACGACGCTTCCCTGAAGAGAAATAATCAAGACTGACAACCCTAACATACCCGGTGGGAGCTTTACAATCACTTTTATATGATGTTACGTAATTTCACGATTTATTCTTGATTTTAGTACGTGATTACACTTTACACAAGGTTTTGTGCAATGTGTTTGGTTTAGGAATTTGATGAAACAAACATTTACAGCGCCTTTGAGGGCTGATTCGAAGGACCCCTTACATCTACATCTGTACAATAATAATTTTTGATTTTAATGAAGTTAGAAAAAATATTAATACATTTCATCATCATCATCACAACTCCGTGTGAGCCTACTGCAGGGCTATGAGTGTCTCTTCTGGGTGACAAGGATTTTTATGCCGTAATCCACCAAGCTGCCCCGGTGCTGATTGGTGGATGTCAGATATTTCAGGGTGCCGAAATGGCTTCTGACAAACCCTAACGACTACTGTATACAAGCACCCGGTACCGACTGCTTAACGTGCCCTCCGAAGCACGGAAGTCGTCGCGAGAAATGAATGGTCGGCGGTCACCCATCCTAATACCGGCCTCACCGAGCGCGCTTAACGTTTGATCGTTTGATTTGCACAGTAACCACGGCGCCACGATGACTACATACATTTAAATACTTCTTGTAATATAACCCTCGTATTATAAGTAGCCCCTATTTTCGCTTCTTGTAATAGTTGTTACAGTTTACAGCACACTATGATAAAATTTATAGAGTGCTAAATAATTTAATAATATTGAAATTGAAAAAAGAAAATGCGCGTATTCACTAGGGGACATTTTTCCGGCGACTTTGTCGTTCGACTCGAAATTTAAGTTTCTCACCGAGGGATATGTATGTGTTGGAGACATATCGCCTAACATTCACATGGGGTGTCTTTCGCTCAACATTTGCCTCGTTTAGGGTTCCTAATGTTGAATAGGATGTCGCCCGACTAGGTAATTTTGTAAGTCTTACATAAATCATCAAGTCTTACATAAATATAGAAAATCGTAAACAAAGTCAAAGGTCAACATAGTAAGTCAAATTATCGCAAGGCTTTTTGCTGAGACCAACGAGAATGCGGCAACTTTTTTAACGTTTAGCTTCGGCTCAGAATAGCCCTGGAAAACGGTGTCGTAAAAGAAAGGCTAATCCGGTTGGACTTTGAGGATCTAATCAAGGTCCACCCGGCTAGCGAACGCCTCATATAAAATGTGCCTCCAAATATCACCGCTGCGGCAAAATTTTATGAAGAGCCGGTTCCTTCCTAAAACCTGTGTGTTGCCATCTTAGACCACATTTACACTTACCATCGTCGTCGTGGCGCCGTGGTTACTGTGATATCTCAGGTTAAGCAACGTTCGGCGGGGTCGGTACCTGGATGGGTGACCGCCGACCATTCATTTCTCACGACGACTTCCGTGCTTCGGAGGGCACGTTAAGCAGTCGGTCCCGGGTGCTGTATAATTGTATACAGTAGTCGTAAGGGTTTGTCAGAAGCCATCTTGGCGCCCTAAAAATTCTGGCATCCACCACCCAGCACTGGGCCAGCTGTATATATTTGGCATATACCTCCTCCGCACCCAGGGGAAAGACTCGTGCCCTGCAGTGGGCTCATTACAAAGAGTTGTGATGATGATGATGATCTGGTGAGATCTAACACGGGCTTAGTGTAGTGGGCATTGACTTTTGACCATGTCACACAGTAGGTAATTCCTAGGAGACAGACGCCAGCACGCAGAGCTATTGAATACTCTACGTCTACGTCAAACTGGCTGCGAAACAAAAGGGCTACGCTAAATATGGCGTAGTAAGACTACGCATTCGGATCAACTGTAGCATTTTACGAACATGTCAGTGGTTCCAGCACTTCATAAAGTATACAGAGCCAGTTCAATCCTAAGCCCGTGATCAGGAGGTCAAACTCCAACTCGGGTCAAATACGGGTTTAGTACCAAACCCGATGGTCAAGAGTTTATTTTTTTAAGTTAAACACGTTACACACGATGAAGCGAACTAATCTCTGGAATGGATACATTTTATCAAGAAAATTTTAGGATGTTACCACACAAATCGATAGACCATCTATCGACGGCGTCGAATAGATCAGTCGACGATCGATAGTTTTTATTATGCCAAAAATCGATCGATTGTAAACGCAGGAAAAACCGTACGAAGCTGATATCAATTGCAGAACCCCCAACATTTTTAGGATTATGTTACCGTAATTCTCAGATAAATAAAGGGATAAGTCATACCGATTCGATTCTGCACACTCCGGTGAACGTCTATTTTAGTTGCACACTATAAATTTCAGGAGGACTAAGTTAGAAGTGATTTACGAACCATTATTAGATTAGTTCAACCAACAGTGTTTATTGATCTAAACAGGTAATATTTGGATCTAAGCGTTTTTTGGAGAGAACGATTGAGGTAAAAATAAGTTTTTAGAAATACTTTTATTTTACTAAATGAAAGACTTTAGAAACTAGATTTTATGGTGTTTAATAATATTTTAAAATTATCATTTGGTTTATTCATCTGTTAGTAGTGACCATAAGATCGTAAAGGCGCAAAAAACTGTTTTTGTTTTTGTGAATTATTTAGGTACGCCTACGAGTACTTTGGAAAGCTGAGCGCCATTCAATCTTAAGGCGCATTTTCATTAGTCAAGAATACGGGGAATATTACGCATGCGGTATAACTATCAATGAAATTCTTCGGTCGATAACTCGGTCGATACAAAGCATGCGAGGATTGCCTGCATGCGGGAAAACGACCAATAGCGCATTTTCATTGGTCGATAAGTCGGTCGTTATCCCGAACGCGGCTAATATTGCATGCGTTTCAAAAATCTCCTGTACACCGCATGCGGTTACTAACAGACAATAAAAAGTCGCCATTAGTTTACTAAAACCTAGCTTTATTCTAAGCTTGAATAGTTATTTAAAAGAAGAATAAAAAATGTTTAATTTTAACAAAAAAGGTTCAATAGTAAATGTTTCTAAAAATCTTTACTATATTTACTTACGTTTCATTAACACATCAACATTTCTCTCACCCTGTAGCTAACTTTCCCTCCCAAATTTCCCGCAGAACAAGCTACACAGAGAACCAATATGTATCATACTATCGGACGTGACAAACTCGAACTATTGAATAATTCATTTACATCCACACAGTTAATATGCCATGCACATGTGCCGTGCAGCTGAACTCCCCAAATAAAGGAAGCTTGAGGATGCGTGGCTTAAAATAAACCAGAGGGACAGTTCTGTACAATGATTGGAAGTAGTTACTCGCACACGGATACATATAGCAAAGGCGATCTCAAGCCTACCGCACACATATACAGGATGTAAAAATAAAATAAAATCTTCAATCGTAGCAACTTCATGGCCCTAAAGTAAGTTCAGACCCGGAACATTGTTTTTCTTGTTCCGTGCGCGGATCTAACGTTCGACAACACGAATTACCTGCATAATTACCAAGGAGGTCGTCATCGATTAATTTAAGAAATCCTCAGACGATCACACCAACTATATGGCCCCAAACAAAGCAAAGCAAGTAGGCAACCTACATGTTCAATACGTGCCTATACATATAAACAATGTATGGGTCTAATCTTTCATTCGTTTTTTCTGTGTGCTGTCTTCGACTTCATCTCACTTACCATCAGCAGCAGGTTTAGTCCCCGATGAAATAATAAATGTATGTAAGCTTCTAATTTATATACTATCACAAATAGTGCAACATAACCTTATAAAACTAAAACCAACCTGAAACATAAACTTGTGTAGGTACCTTTACACAAAAGTAAGCATGTACGTACATGACTTTAATTAAGTCAGTGTAAACACTACTACTGAGAATCCTCAATTAAGCTGTCAACATAAATCGCTTAAAAGGCTTTTGTTGAAAGATCTTATTAACGAACTTCGATATTGAATTGAGTTCATGGAAAAGCTGGCACGAGTACACAATCTAAAAACTTCAATTCCTTGAAAATACAATAAATTGATTTATTCAATCTGAAACTCCAATTCTGAGATTCGCACGGCCCCTGCCAGGTGGACCGCTGATCTGATCAAGGGTGGCGCGTATCCTAGTGACGTGGAGAACTTTGTAGAAGGCCTGTGTCCAGTAATGGGCGTGGAAAAGTTGGGAGTACGAGTACTGAAAAGCTTACTTCCGTGAAAATACAATAAATTGATTAATCCGAACTGACACCCCAATTATGAGGGACGCCGGGCCCCTGCAAGGTGGATCGACGATCTAGTCAAGGGTGGCGCGTACCCGGACTTGGAGAACTTTGTAAAAGGCCTATCTCCAGTAATGGGTGCGGAAAAGTTGGGAGCACAAGTACTGAAAAGCTTACTTCCGTGAAAATACAATAAATTGATTTATCCGAACTGACACCCCAATTCTGAGGGACGCCGGGCCCCTGCAAGGTGGATCGGCGATCTGGTCAAGTGTGGCGCGTACCCGGACTTGGAAAATTTTGTAGATGGCCTGTGTCCAGTAATGGGTGCGGAAAAGTTGGAAGCACAAGTACTGAAAAGCTTACTTCCGTGAAAATACAATAAATTGATTTATCCGAACTGACACCCCAATTCTGAGGGACGCCGGGCCTCTGCAAGGTGGATCGGCGATCTGGTCAAGGGTGGCGCGTACCCGAGTGACGTGGAGAACTTTGTAGAAGGCCTGTGTCCAGTAATGGGCTTGGAAAAGTTGGGAGTACGAGTACTGAAAGCTTACTTCCGTGAAAATACAATAAATTGATTTATCCGAACTGACATCCCAATTCTGAGAGACGCCGGGTACGTAGGCCTTCGCAAAGTGGACCGATGTTCTGATCAATGGGTGGCACGTACCCGAGCGATGCGGAGAACCTTGGAGAAGGCCTTTGTCCAGTAGTGGGCGTCTCCCGAATGATGATGACACACGAATTATGTGGCCCCGAAGTACGCTTGTGTTATGGAGACCAAACAGCGGAACTAAGGGGATATAATTCTTAAATAAATGAAAAATGTGATAAATCAAAATTACCCGACCAGGATTTGAACCTGGGACCTCTCGTTTGCTTGACGAGTGCTCTTCCACTGAGCTACCGGGGCCTGGCGGTACGCCTCAAAATTACTTACCACATTTTTTTGTTTTTACGTTATATTGCTAACGTAGCTCCATCTTATGGTATAGCTTTGCAGCTAAGACCACCCGAGACCATTTCATTTATTTAAGAATAATTGAGCATTTTAAATGCAAAAACTTAAAAACATTATTAAGGGTATATCATTTTAGAAAAGTTTGTTTCCTTAACTGGAGCAACACGGATTCGAAACCGGACTTCTCGCGCCACAGCTGAACACTAGACCAATGTACCGCACATACGGGTCCTGGTTAAACGTATAGTATAAGCCGACTAAGCCGAATGACCTTTGCTACGCACGATGCACTTTTCATATAAAATCTGTTCCCAATATTCGTTGACAATATTCTAGAAATATCATAATATTTTAGCGCTTAAATCCCGCGTGTACCTTTATTCTCTGTGTCATTTAACAGATAATTAGGTCAAATGTGGGTTCTATTTATATTTTTTATGATAAATAATTTTATATCTATCATCATGGTGCTGTAACACCATCTGAGTATAGGAAACTCTATAATTTCCATTCATTTACATTATAATTTCCATTTCCTCAAGTTGAAGCAACGAGCAGGAAAAAGTTTGTTAGGAATACTTAAACTGAATAGTTTGAATAGTTGCTTAAAACGTTTACGCAATCTTTTACCAATATTCACCTAATTTTCAATATACATAGTGTATACCTGCTTTTCAATTCTTGATAACTACGATTCCAGGCACCTGGACCTAACTGAAGAACTTTTAAAAATACGCGAGTGACAGATGCCAAAATCTTTGTGATTCGGCTTACGTAAATAAGATCTCCGAATTCCGTACTAAAATCAAATGCCTCCGCTGTCGCATTCAAGAGGATACATTATACATATTCTATCTTTACAGTACTGTGTGTTGTTTAATCCTGTGGTTCCGAGCTATCTCGGAGATCAATTTTATTTCCGACATGAGACAATTACGTTTCACAGATAATTTTATGCTTAATACTCTTCTCTACATAAATCGCACTGTTTTAATCAAACGTTTGAAGTCAGAGGAGTGTCCTTGTGGAATACATGTAAGCTTCCCTATAAAGTAAAATCTGCTTCTTTGCAGAATTCTTTTAGACATAAATTAAAGAAATATTAACGTTCTTTGCTCAAAGTTTATACTTGGTTTTTATACCTTGGCAAATAATTCAATGCAATAAATTGACAGTTCGAAATGTTGAAAAGAAAAACAATGATACCAGTTTAAAAGTTCGTAGTGTAAGTGGGTAATTCTTCGAAATTTCATTCTTCGACTGATTCATCTGGACAAAATTATATTTCAATTTTATCTCTGTTGCACATGTTTATGTGAAAATAAATATACCTCACAACATATATTTTAATGAGGGACTCGTCTTGCTATAGTAGTTTTCAAGATATCGATGTTTAAAAATTTTAAGTCCAGAAGAATCAGAATTTGTTGACAAATAGCTGTATTTTTTATTTTCAGATAGATTTTTGTGTGGTTTTTTTATGAGCTTTTGTCTTGTTAAGTATTATCTTTTTAAGCGTTTTAACTTGTTCCGGCAGTTTTTGTGACTCTTTTCAGATTTTGTATCCATTTGCAGGTCTTCATGGTAAATTTATTGAAATCTGCGTACAATATGTTTCATGACAATTTTTTTAAATAATGTTTTTCTTGCAGCACAATTAAATAATAAAATCGCTCCTTTCTAGATGGAAAGTTAAAAAACTTATTTATTTTTTTATTAAAATGAATCGTATGAATTAATCACAGATTAATCAGAAATTTCCCTAAAACCATACACTACTCATCATATACACATACTTCACTGTTGTTATTTTTCTACATGAATCTATAACCCAAAAACATCACACGAAAAACAAATTGAATTTTTAATAAAATAAAATAATTTTTATAAAATAGGCATTGTAAACAGACTGTCACCTAAACCAAACACAGATGAATCAGGTATTTGCCTTCATGACACCAGGGTCTAAGCCACCTAGCTGCCCATTTTCTTTTTAGCTCGTTCGTTGCAAGGTTTGCTTCTCTCTGCACAGCTAGTACCAAGAACGGTCAAGCGCAGCTTATGCCATATTAATCAGTATTATACGCCGGACACTTCTTAGTTAATTATTTTTTAAAACACCAATGTAGTTGTAACCATACAAATTTTATTTTGTATGAGGTCAATTCATTACCTTTCGATAAAATTATAATTTATATTCATTCATCAGGTCTATGTATCACAGAAATTGATACATAGACCATTATGTTGCGGAAAATGACAATCGGATGCGCCATTTGAATCAGGAGAACCAACTTATTTATTTTTTATTTAATACCTAGGCTGCAATTATTGTAAAAATATAATTTGCACTAGTAAGGGAAGGGATAAAGCTAAACTGCACCAGGCCTGGCTCACTCCGCGCGGTACATCCGTTATTTACCTACAGCGAAGCGCTCTGCCGGCGGATTTCGAATGGGTCGTGTGTCACACGCGCGCCCGTCGGGACGTTGTAGATACCTACCTACCTAATAGCACTCACAGTAATTCTATGATCGAGGTCGCAAATAGTATTTAAAAATGGACATAAAAAGAAACAAATATTCAATTAGATTATGTATAGATTTGATTATGTTCAATTTAGCAAACAAAACATAGGTAGTATTACTAATTATTCGTCGTAATTTTTTTTTCATTTTGTACTTTAGGAAAGTTGTAACAATATTTTTTACAAAGGTAGAATAACAGTAATGCCTACATCGGTAGATACTTAATTACAAATAAGGAGATTAATTATTCTTCACTAGGCAGCAACCCTAACAGCGTAAGAAAAGATAAGAGGCATGCGATAGAAAGAGACAAAACTTCTAGGTATATAAATTTGCAGGTACGTAATGCTGTGCGAGCCGCTCCCGAACGGTCGTGTCTGCGGCCGCTCCCGAGTGTTCGTATTGCGCTGCCCTTGTTCCCTCCCCCGCACTCGTGCGGGTCAGGTGCCAAGTTAAGCTCTTTAGGAAAGTTTTCTCTTGTGGAGGCTGTGTGGTGTCGGGGCTAATTCATCTGCCCTTTTCAGGGCGGACCCGACTGCTGCCGGCCGAAGCATCGCTGATCAGGTGGATACGTAACCGTGACAACCAAGCTTGATCGTCCGCCGTTCACCGGCAATAGGTCCGTACGAGGTCGTTTTCTTTTTCAGCGCAGTTTGTCTTCGTAGACTTTCTTTCAGCCCAGCATTATGCCTCGGCACCCTAAGTGCACCGGGCTTAAGTGCGATCACTGCGATCAGGTCTTTCGTGATAAAAAACATTATCAGGATTATTCGAGAGAAAGCTACGTCAAGCATAAAGAAGTGGTAGAGTTACACAATCAGTTATCCGCTAAATACACTAAGTTACTTTCAGATTTCAATCAGATGGAGAATGAATTCAATGAGATGGAGAAAGAAAATGATGCCCTTCTCGATCAAACCGAGTCCTTGCAGGAGCAATTATCCGCTCGCCCCTCGTCCTCAGATTTCAGTCAGTTGTCCAGCGAAAAACAATCACTGGAAGTTCAACATGCAGCCGAGAAGGAAGCCCTTCTCGATCAAATCGAGTCCTTGCGAGAGCAATTGTCCGCTCGTCCTCAGGTCGCCTCCTCTTCTCAGGGGTTCCAAACTGATTCTCCGGCGTCTCCAGATCCATCTGAGTACGTCGCCCCTCTTTCAGATCGCATGTTGGTAGACTCCACCGCATGCAAACGGAAAACTACCCCGCCGGGTAGTGATTCCGACTCCGCTCCTTTAGTTCCGGAATCTCCTGCTCCGTTCACCGAGGTTCGCAAAAAGTCCAAGTCTAAGAAGAAGAAGCAAGATGCTTCTTCGGCTTTATCTCCATCCGTTTCAGCTGCTCCAGCCGCTGTTCCTGCTCCGCAAAATGTCGCACCGGCGTCTGCTCCTGCGCCTTTTGTTTCAGCGATCCCGGCGTCACAGCCTGCGTCGCAATCAGATTCGGCTCCGCCGAAAGTCAAGTCTCCGCCCCGTCTTTCTACGGGACAAGAGCCGCTGGACCGAGGTCTCAGCTCTCTGCGGTAGACACAATCCCAAGATCCAGTATAGTAAGGCATCCAACGTGGGTGACTCTATTAAGGTCGTTGTCAATTCCATTCCCGATTTCAGGAATCTTACTCGGCTTCTTGCTGATCAAAAGCTCGAGTACCACACTTACGCCCTCCCTGAGGAGCGTAAGATTCGTGCCGTCCTCAGGAACGTGCCGTTCGAGCTCTCGAACGAGCAAATCCAAGAGGACTTGTCTTCTCAAGGCTTCCCCGTCGAATCTGTGCACAAAATGCACAGCCGCCGAGGCAAGCAGTTCCCACTTGCGCTAGTGATCCTAGCGAAGAGCCCGCAAGGGCAGTCCATTTTCAGAGGCAAGCCCACCGTGTGCGGTCTCTCCAACATCTGCGTCGAAGTTCCACACAAGCGTGGTTTCCCAGGTCAGTGCCACCGCTGCCAATTGTATGGTCATGCGGCGGCAAACTGTTTTGCTTCCCCTAGGTGCGTCAAGTGCCTAGACCTGCATGGGATTAAGGAGTGCTCTCGCACTCCCGACTCGCCCACCGCTCCGTCCTGCGTCTTGTGCGGCCAGTCTGGCCACACAGCAAACTTTCGCGGCTGCCCCAAGGCACCGCGTGCTGCCAGGGCTACCGTGAAGCCCATCGAGAACTGGAGAGAGCGACCGCAGCCTAGCTCGGACGCCCCTCCAGTCAGTTCAAAGGCCCCTAAGGCCTTTAATTCTATCGTTCCAGGTCAGCGCAGCCGGGTCGCGACTCAATCGCAACCGGCCGCCAAATCGGCTTCCCAGTGCCAGAATGCAGACGGGTCTCAAGACCGCATGGCGTTCTGGATCCAGCTCGCTCCCATCGACGAGATCCTGGCTTTCGGCGCCGCTCTTGACGCCAGCCCAGAGGGTTTCAACGGTGCTCTTCCGGTCCTAACCAAGTTCGCTCCTCTTATCAGGAAACTCCAGCAAGCTCAACGTTTCTAAGCGTAGTCCTTCTTTCCAGCATTCCTATCTCAGAGTGAGTCTGATCACTCTAGATAATCTCTTAGTTTTAGCTTTGTCATTTCTGCTAGTCTTAGCTTCTGAATTTCTCGCTTTCAGTTCCTTTTGGTGGCAGCCGTCCGGATACCGCTCACTGCGCAGCCTCTCTCTCCAATTGGCTGTCGCTCCGATAAATGATCAATAACCTGAATCAAGGTAGGTCGTAAAGGGGGATGTTTAGTGGGTATGCTCGGCTTCACTGAGTGAGTCTCCACACTGTCTGGGCATTCTATTCTCCGTTAGCCACTGGGGTTAACAGCTTATAGAATGCCCATTCGTCCTTAATAGGATTCATCCTCCTCCCGCTAAAGCTTGCTTTACTGGTTAAAGCTTGTTTTAGGGGGCGCCAAAAATTTTCTGTGGCGGAAAAACAAAAAAAAAAAATGCTGTGCGAGCTGAATTCCACCGTACCGCGTCGTAGCAAGACTCGAATTTATTTAGATCTTCTTGCGGAGTAATTCTTCTGTACCAATGGTACCATTACTTATTCTGTGACTGCACCCAAAAAAAATTCATGCAATTAGTTATGTTCACTAGTTATAGAAATATACCCAAAGACATCAAAAATTTTGTCTTTGGAGAAATACCCAAGTACTAAATGAGGATAATTGAAATTGAATGGTACTTTTTTATTCGTTTAGCATTTTTAAAGCAATGTATAAATACGTGAATTCGATGAGTGTTCTATCTCTTTAAATTAACTTTAATGAAAACAATTAATTACCAAACATACAATTAATTACAAGTGCTTTAAAACGTTACAGTAGAAATAAAATTAGTATAATGCTATTTTTTAAAGTCAATGAAAAGTAAGTGAAATATAGCATGAGAAAATAAAAGCATAAAATATTTTGTGAGTCAACATTTCTTTTCAAACCTATTCTTTTTTACAGTATAAAGTCCTTTACTCTTAAAGTTGTATCTTTGCTCTTAACATTGAAACCTCCATCTCCAATTGATTTTATAGATTTTTTATACAAACTTAAGTTTGCCTGGAAGGTGAAAAAGCCGCCAATTATGTTTTTTCAAACGGTTTTTGGTTATAATACTAAAGTTCTGTTATAAATGTGTGCAATAAAGTATATTAAAATAGCTAGGAGGAATGTATTTCCAAAAAGTATATCTGGTATCTAGTATAATAGTTTAAAGGTACCTGAATAGTACTGTTGCATGATTGTCCAACTAACTACTTTGTTAAACATTTATTAACCCTCATTTGATCCTCTGGTTAGTTTTTATAGTATCCCGGTTTGAGTACACTTCTACGACACCAAAGCTAGGCTCAATTTCTAGCCAAGATTCGAAAACATTTTTTTCTAAACTTGGCTGTGTTTAACAAGAATGCCCCTGGTTTCGACAAGCTTCTTTGTCAAATTTCAAATTACTTATAATCTTATACATTAGGTAAGGAGGTGTGACAGGCCTAAAAAGACAAAATCGCCAGGAAGGATGACTATTTACTTTCGTCTCGAGGTAAAATAAGAATTTCAAAAGTTCATACGACTTCCTACTTAAGGTTATTCCATCCTCAAATAACAAAACACTTAAATCATGAACCAATATAGCAGCTCTTGGCAACGCTAAAAAAGCTTCAAGATTTCCATTAAAAGATATAATAACTGGTAACACTCAGTTAATAAAACTACTGTGACCAGGCAGTGTCAAATCACGAAATATCTTCCAAAAAGAATCATTCCAAAATCAACTTTCATTCCTTACGTTAAGAGCCATATTTCGTTGTACAGAGTAATCAATTTAACACCTGTTGTAAAGCCTCTTGTGAGGGAATTCCAAGCTACATACAAAAATGGTGTTGCCAGGAGTCGTCAACCTACATGTAGGTGGAGGCAGGAGTTGAAACCTTTGTGTGAGCGAAACTTTATAGCTCTGCGTTACAGGTACGAAGCAATTTTACTTTGAAAATATGAGTGGAACGCGGTAAAAGTGAATCAGAGTGTGTGTTTGGTAAGGTAATAGGTCAGTTTTATATTATTTGAAGGCTTGAGTAATGTGAATAATTGAGTAAAATCGTACCTATATCAGACGGCCTCCTTGGATTTAAAGCCTAGCTAATTTACAAAAAGAACTTTTCTAAACCGACCTAGGTATGGCTGAATATAGGACTGACTAGTTTACATGACACAAACTTATGAAGACGTACTTTGGAGCTTTATTCCTAGTTAGTGTGTCGTAAAGGGACCACAGCATTAGGTGTACATATTGCTGAAAAACTATTTAAAAGTTTTTATTTAAGATTTTGTAACTCATATTTCTCTCCTATCTGCAGAAATAATTATAATAACTCCTTAATAATCGATTATGAGCTCACTGATTATACCCATTTTTGTGGGTGTTCAGCGTTGGTACCACCACCCACCGCCAAAAATGTGCTATACCTACTACAAATAAAAATGTAACTACTAACACCGGGACTGAAACGGTATGTTAGGTACCTTAATGTTGGCCACCCAAATAAAATAAAATAATGTCCCAGATTCCTAGTAGTTCCTCTGCAGTTGCAAACGACAAAAAGCGAAGGTCATTATTTTGCTTGTTTATGGACAATATTAAAAAATAATAGGATTTGATCCCCTATTCTTATGGTCATAAAACCATATGGGCTTTTGAAGATAACTACTACTGTTATGGAGTTTTGTGTAACAGAAAAAGATGTAAACCTCATTCCAATAAAATCTTTAACAATAAAGGACATGTTTCAGTTTCTTTGTATCTGGGGCTAGAATGCGAGCACAACGATATATTAAAGAGAATAAGTATGCAAACAAATAGTAATCAATCAATTTCAGATAGACATCGTATTAAAAAAAAAGCACAATTTTTATTAAAATCGCTTCTCCGTACATGTCTATGCTTATTCCTCCTTACTTCAAGTGACAGATTACTACCAAATGACAAGACAGATGACATGAAAATGACAGTTTTGACGATAAAAAAAGAGTATCAAAAATGGCGAAATCTAAAACATAATGTAATGGCGGTTGCCATTTACATTTTTTTACAACTTTAACATTTTTGTACTCCATTAATTAGGGTTACTGTAATTTTTCGATATTTTTATCGATACCAGCATAATTTCAGTTGTGTTCTGGTCTAGTGTTTATTAAATATTCCATTTTTTTTAATATTCCCTTTCTATCACAAGTTTTGTTATTTTTTACCTTTCCTAGCTAATTGTAGCCTCTTTAAACGTCAAAACAACACAGAAACATCCAAAAGAAAGGTAACCTTACAACTTGGTTGAACTTCCAAAAGCGTTTTCACAAAGCTGCTTACAACTTGAAGTTATGAAGACGCTACATACCTACGTCCTGTCAAAAGTCGCGTCTGTAAAAGCTATAAAAAGCTCCCTTTAACGGCTGTTACCGCATAAGCTTTTAAAAGCTATAAAAAAATTAGAAACTGAAGTTCAATACATTTTATTTGGCTTCGAACAGACGCTTTTAGTGACTTAGAAGTTCAAAATGTAATATAAAGACTTAAAGTATGAGGTCTTATTAGTAATGTCTTAAGAAATACCAGGTGAGTAAGGTAAGTTAGATTTTATCGAGTTTATACATTTTATTTTAACAATTCATGGACACGAGTTACGATATGTTTCATAAAAAAATTACAATATTTAGTACAAAGGTACTGCTTATTCCTAAAGAAATTGCTGCCAGCAGACCTGAGACTGAAGAGTTTGATAAAAAATGCAAAAGTAGTGTGTACGCAGAATAATTATACTTAATTACATATTATGTAAACAATACATATATACCTAAATATAGATACTTAAACATACCAATACACACTAATAATACAAACATACAATATCCAATACTTACTTATACATATACTAATATATAAACTAATTTTAACATCGAGAAAAGTTGTGCTCACTAAATTTTTTCTTGAAAACAGATATTGATTTTTATTCACGTATAATGTGAGGTAGTGAATTCCATAATCTGAATGCATGAACTAAAAAAGAATAGGAAAAATAATCAGTTTTATCTCATATTTCGATGACTTTTCGGTGATTTATTTACATATTTTCAGTAGCTACTGTTAGCAACACTATTCAGCAACAACTTCAACAATTTTAACTTAATAAGTATTGTTATTCAAACTTCAGCAATTTCGTCAAAGAGAAACAAGTTTCAGGCATTTCTTTTTTATCATGGATCACTGGGATTCTCCAGTTTGTGGACACTCTTTCCAAGGACACTTCTCTGTTCACCAGTGTGATGATGTGCAGCAAATCCAAGGTTTTATAATGCTCTTGTATCATATGACATAATGCTTGTATCAACCAGGATCCGTATTGATCGCGGAACGCTACGAAACCTGAAAAGAATATTAAAAAGAATAATGACTTCACTAACATATTGGGAACCTAATGTAAAAGGTTCCCAATATGTTATTCCAATATTTGTAGATACCTAATTATGTGAGAATATGTGAATATATATAATGGTAAAAACTAATCCCAATTATAATCGCTTAGTGAATTACTCTTTTAAAGTCCATTTGGCTGTCTTTCTTTACAAAATGTAAGCCCCTGACGCAAAAAAAGGATTATTTGACATATGTGTCATTTTGAGGAGTCGCAAGAGTCTGGGTTTTTATTTTTTATTTATCTCGTTAAACTATTACGTGGCGATATCCAATAGCATACGCAGCCAGTGAATTTCTAGTACCAGCGGTCCTTTTCGACGTTTTTGTAACCTGTCATCAGTTGAAATTGTGCTCAAACACGAGGTGATCCAAACATATTTCTAGCTCATTACGAAAGTAGGCAAACGTGCATACTAGTGTAAGGAAATGGTAACTGGCAATCATCTCTTCGTCACATGAGAATTCAGTAGCCTTATTACAAAGAGATGTGAAGAATATGATAAACTATCATTTTGACTCGTGGACATCATTCAAAGATGGTACATTCACGAGTAATATCACTGGTAAATCTCAAAAATATCTTTCATATCTGGCTCGTATAAATGAGATTAGCGCATGCAAACAAACAAACCTTTTGCCTTTATTTTATACAGGGTTGATTTGTAGTCATCAGCCAAATTTAAATGTTAGTTTCTTTGATACGATATAAACGTAGCTGCATATTTATTTTAGCGTCACTGAGTACAAAAAAGTAGAAATATGGAACCACAAAATTTAAAAAAAATAGTCTCTGTTCATGAATACGACGCGGCATTTCCTTGATAAAACTACGACGTAGTACTACAAAATGTGCGTAGTTGCGCGTAGTCATCTTTATTTTAATGGTAATTCAGAGTGACCATGCCTTGGTTTATATGTAAGAGGATAAACTAATTTACTTGTAAAAAAAATTAATACTTTTTTTTGCAAAAATCGTTTCTATATATGATACTTATTGTGTAAAAAAAAATTGGCCGGTGACTACAAATCAACCCTGTATGTTTAGAAGAGACTAGGTACCGGAAAAAAGTGAAATGCTTCCATACCTTCCATCGTTGAGTAAAGAAAGAGGAAGTCTGCTTTGTACGGCAGTTTGTATATCTTCTGATGTCCATCCAAATGTAACCGTCTCCCCGCGTCCACCTCATCGCCTCTGCAAGCCTGGAATTATTTATTAATTTATTTAGCTATTTTTGTACACATGATAAAAGACAATGGAAAATAAAAATAGAATAAAGTTACAAGGGTCAGCTTATTTCTAAAGAAATTTCTTCCAGCAGACCTGAGACTGGAGAGTTTGGTTAAAATGCAATAATAGTGTGTACGTATAAATATAAATCGAATAAATTACTTATACTATTAAAATATATATTTAAAAACCTACATAACAAATTTTACATACAAATACATATATAAGATATATAATATATACCTACATGAAAATACATACTTTTAGCATAGAGAAAGGTAGTGATCTCTTACTTTTTTCTTGAAAATAGATATAGATTGAGACTCACGTATAATGTGAGGTAGTGAGTTCCACAATCAGACTACATGAACCGAGAAAGCAGAGTAGTAAAAACATATTTAATTAGTATTTATAATTTTTATTGTCACTTAAATTAACCCAAACGATAAGCAATTTAAATAATTATTATTTTGTATTACCTATTTAGTAAGGACATGATATTATTTAAGTAATATTAAAAATAGGGAAATAATGAAACGAGCGAACGAAAAAAAAAAAACAATTTTGCGACTAATGATGATAATCTGTCTTACAACCTTAAAAAAATATGAAAATTAACGGTATTAAGTATTAATAGCGCGACTGAATTACTAAGTGAGCGACTAAAGTACAGACTTTTTATTTGACCACAAGAAAGCGAGTTGGCTGGTTAGGCGCGATGACGAGTGTAGCGAGCAGGACCAGTTAGGTTGCATATAGGCCATACGTGCGCGACCCGATCGAGCGAACCGAGCGGTGCCGATCGAGCGAACCGAGCGTGGCCGGCGAAGCGCCATACAGGGTCCGCTTTCAATAGTCAATTACTTATATTTTAATAGCAGATTAGGAATGATGATTGGGTCTGAATTTCGAAAAGTTTTTGTTTTAAATACTTTTCTTAAATTAAAATTTCAAAATTCTCTCTGTGAGTAAAATTGAAGATGATTCTACATTTTATGACTACAAACAGTTAGATGGAAATGTTTTTATTACTTGCTGTGTAGTCAGAAACTACAGATCAAACATAAATTTTGATCACATACAATAATTTTGAAATATTAATCATGAAAAACACATTCAAAAAAAAAATATTTTTTTCCTATTTTGACTCACTCATCAGTCTTAATCTGCTATTAAAATATTATTGACTATAATAAGGCGACCCTATATAGGTACGGTGTTTGTCTTGAATATCGTCTTTCGATCAAAAATAGGTACCTACTGTCGTGCCACCGTTTGTCAAGCCAAAGTTCTATCAGGATCAGTGAGGTCGTCAACATACCATACAAAAAAAAGTTCGAAAAGTTTTATTCATCTTAGAAATTTTACAAAACACTTGATGAAGTCAGTCATTACATACTTCGGCTTTAACTAGTTGTTGATAGTTGTTAAATAAGATATTACAGTAGACCAAGAGACAAAAAAAGTCGGCGGAAAAAAACTCTTGGCACTCTTTTTCAGTCAGATTTATCAAATTAATACAAATAGGTTCAGTACAAATTGACCGTGACATGAAAAAAAAAAACAAATACAAGACAACTAATTGTGAGAGCCAATGTCATGCCACAACCAAATTGCTTACATAGTAGGTGCAATGAGCTATGGATGCACAATACGAACATGACAAACTGGGACCAGAGTATTTTAACAAGAAAGGAATAAAATAGTCATAGTATCATTAGTAATACTATCGCGACAATGTTTGTAAACATAGTATTACAAATTTTGCTTTATTATCAAATTGCCCCATTGTCGTTTAACAATATAATAATGACCGGGCAATGCAATAAATAATGAAGTTTAGATAGTAATTTATCACTAAGCCCGATATTATACATAATGCCCGAACATTATGTATACTGCCCGCTTTAATCACTTGGTCCATAACATATACCAACTTACTAACGTTAAGTCGTAACCCATGACCAACTACTTACCTTGCCCTCCGAAGCACAGATGCGAGTTTCGGAAACAATTTCTTTACGCTATTGAATATGCCAGAAGCCAAAAAATGTTTCTGAAAATAAATCACTGCTTAATATATTTCTGGTTATGTTACCTGTATAAAGAACAGCTTCGGTTTGAGTAACAGCGAAGTGGTGTTGTCTAATATGTTGACAAGATCAGTAAGTAGATAAGGACGGTCTGCTGCGTACAACGTTCCGTCCTGCTCTCCGTGTGTTAAAATCGCAATGGACACACATGTCGTAGTCTTGTGGTCTCGGTCGCAAACTGAAATAAATAGTAAATAGAATAAGTTGAAAAGTAATGATAGCCATGGTCAATGCGAATGAATCTTAAATTTCTACCACAATTTTGAATTCTTAGTTTTACTGACTTCTTCTTGTCATGTCGATGAATAGCCTGAAAGAAATTATATTTTGCCCGCCCAGAAACTTGCCATCTTTATTGTGTTATCGGTGCTAGGTCCTAGATAGTGCAGGTTTCCGGGCAGCTGTGTGCTGTGGATGGTTGGTTGAGTAGGGCCTTTTTTGGGTTCTATTTTCAAATCTGCAGCGCGAGCACAGAACTTTATCGACTCGTATGTTTGCGAATGTCAGACGGTTTGTAAGCAATTGTAAAATCTATTCATTGCCTTACGGCCAGCTTAAATTAACGTGTGCCTTGTTAAAAAATAAAAAAAATACAATGTTACTAAAAACTTGCAACCGACTCCATACTATACGAACATTTATAAAGCCTAGACCCTGCGTTACCGGGTGATCAAATAAATCAATTTCAAAATAAAAGAAGACCGGCTGGTGTAGTGGTGACATAAATTGCTTTCAATGCCAGAGGTCCTGGGTTCGAATCCCGGCGTCGGCGGATATCGGTGTGATGAACACAGATATTAGTCATCAAGCCATGGATGTTTATATGTTTAAGTTTATTCTAATAAAAAACATGTATTTATTAAATATGTTTATTTATATATTTCTTAAGTATATCAGTTATCTAGTATCCATAACACAAGTTCTTTAAGAAACTTAATTTGGGCTAGATAATGTTGTGTGAGTGTCAGAAATATTTAATTATTACATTATTATTATTATATATTTCTTAAGTATATCACTTATCTAGTATCCATAGCACAAGTTCTTTAAGAAACTTAATTTAGGCTACATAATGTTGTGTGAGTGTCAGAAATATTTATTTATTATTTCTTTATTTTCAAGTATATGGTACAATAATAGATCAAAGATAAAAACTCACATTCTTTCAGATTGGCTTTAATATCATCGTAGTCCAAGTCATTGTGTACCATCATCTTGAAGCGCAGGGTGTTTTCAAATACATTTTGAAGTGCCTTGACATCATGCGAAGTGCCCTCGCGCTTTGGTGGTTTCCTAAAACTAAGAGTAAATAAAAAATTAGCATCATTATCCTTAAAAATAATATAAATGGGAAAGTGTGTCTTTCTGTATATCTGTGAGCCTGCTCCTATTTCCTATGTCCTCCTATGTCCTATATCTGCTCCTATGTCCTCTTCCATGGGTAACCCACGGCACCGATATGATATTTGCACATAGTTGAAGATCCATTTAAAACATAGGATACTATTTTTTTTCAAACATCAACTCTAGTTGGTTGAAATAGGGGATGAAAGTTTTTTACAGAAATCAAAACTACGTAACCAAACGTAATGTATTTTGGCACAGATATGTATTGTAGATAACCAAGGGTGAATAAGGTACTTTTCGAAATACCAACCCCTAAAAAGAAGGAGGACAGGAGGTGGAAGTATTGTATGAAAAAAGAAACGATTATATTTAATTTCAAGCGATTGAAGTTACGGCTAGCAGCTTTTAAAAATAAACTATTATTATTATAGTCATTATGTTTAATCAGTCGACTAACAGCCTAAAACGTGAGAAATTTCGAACTAATCTATACCAATATGTCAAATATGGAGAGATTTGGCGTCCCGAATGGGCATAAATACATATCATCACGCCTGTATCCCTTATGGAGTAGGCAGAACACCAGAGGTTATAAAACAATCTGATAACACGTTTAATGCAGTGACAGGGGGTTAGCCTATCGCCCGCAATAATGCCAATTAACCCTCTGTCCCTTAACTGACTTTTGCAGTATGCCCGGGAAGAGACTTGCAGTTGGCACATTCTATATTTTCTTTTATTTTTTTTTGTATTTTTTATTGAAAATTTCTTTTGGGATCAAGAGTTTCGCGGGTAAAACTGCTAGCCTAGGTACTAATTTAGTTAATAACAATTTAGTGCTGGTAATTTTTCGACAAAGTTTAAGTTTTATAACAATATAGTTTCCAAAGGCTAAAGAATCGATGTACTTATTTGTTTTTGAGGTTATTTAACAGACAAATGAATTGCATAGCGCGATACTTTTTATTCCATAGAACAATCTCTCTTAAGACGACGAATTGGAAATTTGGGTGGTGGGGATCTCGATTTTTCCCAGCAGTTACAAAACATATGAAACTGATATTTTATAATATGATTCTTCATTTAATTGACTCCATTTTAGCCGTTGCAAAAACACGATTTGTTAACTTTTGTAACAGAGAAAAAATTGTCAAAGAATCCTCTTTTAAAACAGAGATTTGTATACTACGGGCAAACTAGACCAGTTATAGAACCAAAATTTTCTTAGTAAATTAGTCTTATTACACACTTCAATATGCCCGTTATGTTTTTCAAAACTTTTTTGTAGGTTTTGATTAAAACGAAATAAATCATTTTGTCGTATACGACCTTTTTGAACAAGCTAGTCCGCGCGCGATCTTGTATGAAATCAATCTCCCCTCAGTGACCTCAGTCCCCCGGTGACCACTGTCAACGACGGGTTTATGTCAGTCGAGCAAGCGCCCGCCATCGATCGCTGTGCAAAATTTTACGCAAAATCGACTTACAAATAATTAATTTAAAATGGGAAAAAAATGTGTTGGCTATTCTAAAAGGAAAGCTTGTTTTATTGAGCTATGTAAAAATTGACTAAGAAAAGGTAAGTAATCGTCATTTTTATTTGTCAGTCACATTGTTTGTTTATAATAGTATTTATACTTAGTAAATAGGTAGGTCTTATTTTTTGGGTACTTAGTAGTCCAAAAAATATTCTAAAGAATGTGAGAGTAGTTATATTGCGTTTGTAATTTATTTATTTTTATTTATGAAAAGTCGATTGCAATTTCGTGGTAATTGTAGTATGGGTTCACAATTGCAATTTACTGTTATTATAACTAAAAGTTGACTGCTACTTATAAAACTATTTGAACTTTAATAAACGGTTTTTATAAATAATTACAAAAATACTTTTCAGAAAAAAATTGTTAGAACAAAGTTCGGAGAGTACAGTCATGGAGTCGTCTTTGAATCTCAGTGAAAATAAATCAATGACTTTTGATTTAACGGAACAGTATGTATACATAATACTTGCCTACATTCATATTAATTTAAGGATCTACTTGCTTCAAATATCAGTTCTCTTTTGAAGTAATAATATTTTAATTTATAATTTCGTTTATTATAGAAAACAAGACCATAATTCACCGATCTATACAGAGTTACAAAACGTGCTGCCCACGTAAGATTTTATCACATATCCATCAACATTATGATGTTATGATTAATGAAAATTCAAAGTTCACTAATTGCATATTTATTTAGGTCTGCGGATAAAAACAACAAGCATCTTCCATGTAACATTGAAAGCATCTTCGATTCATTTTGAGTTGGTCTTAAGAAATAATAGTAGTAAATAAATTTGTAATATAGCAAAATAATTTTTAATGAGCAGTGAAACGTGATGAAACGTAAAAAGGAACAGCACACAACTTTGGTGGATCTCAGTTGGTGGATGCCAGAATTGAAAGGGCGCTAATTTAAAAAAATATACTTACTTGCTAGACTGGGAGCGAAGGTTAAGGGACAGAGGTTTCAAAGGCGTTTAGCGGGCGATAGGCTGACCCTCTGTCACTACAAAAGTCTCTCTCCATCTTTATAATACCTCCAAATTTGTCAAACGTGACATCAGATGATCTTGTAACCTCTGGTGTTCTGCCTACCCCATAAGGGATACAGGCGTGACGTTATGTATGTATGTATGTACTTACTTGAAATATACAGTTTTCTTGTATTCATAGTGATTCAATATGATCATGTAGTTCTCCCCGCTCAGGTCATAGTAAGCACTATTCAAGTACTCCAGAGTAATCCTTTTTTCTTTGTCATCGCCGCTTAGACTGAAAATTCATTTAAAAACTATATTACGTAAGTACAGTCAGACCTTTAGCACCTGTCACCGTCCTATTCTCAAAATGCGGACATTTTTTTTGTATAAAATGAATAAATACCTTTGAGCTCAATCAATGTTGTGCTAGAGATGAAGACACCAATAATATTTTACAAGGTTTTGTTACCTACCAGGTGAAATAATACTACATTGGTTGAAAAGTTCGCGGCCTGGCCATTAAAAAAAAAACTTTTGTTATTTTTTCTGCCGTCATTTTGAACTGTCATTATTCAATTGTCAGCCCGCGAATTTTCAATTTGATATCTTGTTTAAATAAAATTTTACGAACAATATAAATACGTGTGTAGAACAAATTTTCACTAATGGAGAAATTTGAACAACGTGCTGTGATTAAATATTTGTTTAAAAAAAGATTAACACCAAAGGAGATCCATGATGACATGCAAACAACATTAGGGGAATCTGCCCCGTCTTATACCACTGGGAAAAAATGGGTTGCAGAATTTAAACGTGGATGAGAGAACATCGAAGATGACCCTCGCTCCGGCAGGCCAATGACGTCTACGACCGAAGAAAACATCAATAAAGTGTGTGATCTCATATTGAAAGACCGTAGATTGACTATCAGAGAAATTCCAGACACTATAGGCATCTCATATGAACGAACGCAAAACATCATTGTCCATGAACTCGGCTTTTCTAAGGTTTCGGCTAGGTGGGTCCCCAGATTGCTTTCAGTAGAGCAAAAGCGAATTCGACTCACGATTTCTCGCGACTGTTTGGAGATGTTCGAGGCTGATCCACAAGGTTTTCTTGACAGATTTGTGACAATGGATGAAACCTGGGTTCACCACTATACCCCAGAATCAAAAGAACAATCCAAACAATGGAAAAAATCAGGTGAACCAACTCCGAAAAAAGCAAAGGCAATTCTGTCGGCTGGCAGGGTGATGGCATCGGTTTTTTGGGATGCTAAGGGTGTCATTATGGTGGACTACCTTCCAAAAGGCGAAACAATAAACTCTGCGTACTATAGCACCCTTCTGCGTCGTTTACGTGAAGAAATTAAACAGAAACGCCCAGGATTACTGAGAAAGAAAGTGTTGTTTCACCAGGACAACGCCCGAGTCCACACGTCTGTCGAGTCTATGGCTCAAATTCGTGATTGTGGTTTCGAATTGTTGCCACATCCAGCTTATTCTCCTGATTTGGCACCTTCGGACTTTCATCTGTTTCCAAACCTGAAAAAACACCTCGGTGGGCAGAAATTTTTAACGAATGAAGAGGTCGAAGCCGCTGTTAACCTGTATTTTGAAGACCTTGAGGAATCCTTTTTTAAAACAGTTATGGAAGCTCTGGAAAGCAGATGGAAGAAGTGCATAGAGCTGAATGGAGATTACGTCGAAAAATAAAAATATTTTTGTATGTACTTTATTCTGTTTTCTTGACTAGGCCGCGAACTTTTCAATCCACCCTCGTAGTTGTGATTGTCGTTTACCGCAACCAAAGGATCAATAAATACCCGTCAATCATGATGAAATCGACGTATCGATATACTTTGAGGCAAAGCCAAAGATATTGGTAAAGGAATATCAAGAAAAAATGGATTTTCAAAAAGCAGAGTGTTTTGAGTGGGTGATTCATTCCAAAATTACATGTTGATGCTGAAAGAACATGCCGAAAGAAGGTAACTGAATGATTTAATTGTAAATAAAATGTTCGAAGTGTTCTTTCAGTAGGTAACTACTATTTTCTATTGACAGTATTTCATATACTTTCCCTTCATGCGGCTTTGCCGTGGATAGATAAAATAATTAGAATGGAGATTGCCTTACCGTGATTTATTTACGTTTAGGTCAAGTTTTGCGTCAATTTCAGTGGCCATTTTTCACAAACAATAACACCAAATCACTTAAGCAAATACGTGCACTTCGCTATATTATCAGACACATTGGTAATATTTTATCAGCCCATTGAAAGCAGGATTATCAGCTTATCAGCGCAAACAGTGATAAAATATGACAGTTATATATAAAAAAATGCTCTAACGTGATAATGTGTTTGTACATTTAATCAATCTTTAAAAAACAGTCAGGGACTGATAAATCTTTAAATATAATTTCAAAAAATATCGCCTTTTATATCGATATTTTCTTAGAATATGAAAGTAGTACTGAGAGTAGTATTTTTTTAGAATATTGCATCTTTGGTTTTGTGGGCTTAATCATGTTAGCGAACCGAGTAATTTTATCTATTACTAGCTGACCCGGCAAACGTTGTTTTGCCATATAAATAAAAAAAAAAATAGATGTTGGCCGATTCTCATAGATACCGGATAAGCACAAAAAATTTCATCAAAATCGGTCAAGCCGTTTCGGAGGAGTATGGCAACGAAAACTGTGACACGAGAATTTTATAATATTAGAAGATGGTGCGCATGTTAACTAACATGATAGGATAAAATAATATATCTTGTCGATTCGAGTTTTATCGATGGTCGCATGCTAGCCCTGCTGGACTGATATAGTTGATGAAACTTTATGCTATCATGTATTAGATTATTTTTTAGTTAATAGAAATTTTAAGTTAAAACTAGTTTTCTTACGCAATACATCCGATCACATTATTCATATACAAGTATTCTGGATGCTGGTGAAGCCTAGATGCCTAGAAGCCATCTCAAGTTTGTACAGAAAGTCACTACAAAAAGTTTCTATAGTTTAGATTTCTTCTCAGCTTCTTCTAGGGTTCAGGATTTATACGAGTAAAGCCGCGATAGACAGCTAATGCGTAATGAGTCGTGAACACCCAAGATTACATTATAATTTATCTAATATATTAGCATTGTATTTTATTTATTTCCAATAAATAAAGTTTCATTTCAGTCAAGGTATTTGTGAGCACTTAAAAATGTTGGTGAATTTGGTTTTTTAATGCTCTTCATTAATTATTAAATTAACAGGTACCTATACTATAACCTTTATCGACATCTCAAATATATAAATTTTTAGACCATCCAAAACTGCGTTGATTTTTCATTGTGTATAAATATTTTCTTTGTTTTTCATAGTTTTATATTCGAGGAAAAATCTTAACATTTCAGTCGCACATTTTACATTCATGTCGAATGTCGCACACACGGGTCTAAGTTCTGAGAATACGTTTAATAGAAAAGCAGCTCACGAGCAGTTTAAGAGAAGTGGCCCTGATAGAAAATTCTATGAAAAAACTATTTGGAGATATTATAATGTTACTTACATTACACATTTTTTTCTCGTTAAATTTTTTCAGATACAAGGCTTTCAATGTGGTCTTTTTATTATAAATGACAGGATTAAGGTTACAATATTTGAGATTAATTCACTATTATCTTTCAATGTAATTTATGTAGGTTGGTACATGTTACTAAAAGTTAAGTTAATAAACTGGCACTATATTCGCTTGTAGGTAACTACTGCGATGCATTTGTTATATTCAATGCCAGACAATGTCTCGTAGGTCAATGATAAAATTTTGGAATTTGAGCTGGTTTTACCTGCGTTATTAGTCAGTACGGCAGTATACAGAAAGAAAGCTGGAAACTTACCGGCGCTTGACAGCGCTGGTCCGTTCTACACAAAGGAAACAGGTTGAGACAGACCAAGCAAAATGTCGGACTCATCGGACGATGATTTCCCAGCGCTGACCAGCGCGTGTTGAAGCTTGTCGGAACTTGTCGGCACCGTTCAGTGCTTATCGGCGCGCGTTCATATATTTTCCAGCGCGGGTCACCAGCGCTGTCAAGCGCTGGTAAGCGCTTATAAGTTTCCAGCTTTCTTTCTGTATTCCTGCCTACTGGTCTATTATCATTGACGAGTTATTACTGTACTAAACTTCCTATTATATATTTTCAATCGACTTCCAAAAAAGGAGGAGGTTCTCAATACTTCTGTTTGATTTAAAAAATTGTTGTTTCATATGATAGAGGATAGTTAGTCCCATATAAATTTCATCGAAATCGGTTAGGTAGTTCATTGACAATTTCAAACCTTTAAAAAAAATATGTATGATTTCGGAGAATGTTTACGTTGATGACATTCTCAAATCAGAAAAAGTTGTGACGTGAGGTCAATTTTTTTAATGCTCTGCATTCGTTGATTATTCACTAACCATACTCTTCGTGTAACAGTCTCAAAAGATTACCTCTGCAGAAAATCATACTCCATCTAAATATAATAAATTAGAAAGATAGATTGCACAGTTGCAGCATCTACTGCTGCTGTAGCTGTAAAAATCCTTCCGTTCCTTCTGTGTCATTGGTCTTGGCTTCTAGTCCCAGTTAGGAAGAACTAGACATTGTTTATTTTAGCGATGAAATAATTTTAATGTTCGTTTCTAATATATCTGTAAGTTTACATATTTCTTGGGGCGCCGCGCGGCAGCAAGAGACCGAATATTTATGAAACAAGAAAAAGAAGTAACGCGGTTAATTTTAAAGCGGCCTTAAATTAATTTATCACTTATCCAGACGTGAACAAAGCTTGTGAGTATAGCAGTGGATATAGAATCTAACATATAACTTAATTACCTTTTTATTAAATTGATCGGTATAACGAAATTATAATGGACTAGCAGTATTACCCGGCTCTGCTCGGGTGCATTTTGGCTGTAAGTTATGGCTGTACTTGAAGTCTTTTCTAATTTGTATTTTCACAGACTTACAGCGGTATCGCACTACATCCGATCCGAATCCGAAAAAATACAGTACAATGTAGCCAGAACTATGTCTGTCAAGCGGCGAAAGACAGGGAACAAAGATGTAGTGATCCAATCAATAGTTAATGATTTATTGAACGATAAAATAACTGTAAGCTTATGTATTAAAAGATTAACAAATATTTGTATATAAATATTGTAAGCTTTTAATACATAAGCTCACAGTTAAATTATTGTTTAAAATTAAATATTTCGTTTTATATTTTATATATGTTTTTCTTTTTAAATGAAATCTTTATTTTTTAATTGTTTTTCTAAATTTTGATATCTGTGATATAAATATACTGTTTATGAACATTTTTTTGTATTTATTCAATTTCCTTTGACTTTTAATTTGGATTATAGCGAATGTAGTTTAAATGATTTATTTCTTGCTGTGACTGTACAAAATGACGTGAAATGACATATATTGGACGGAGCGCCTTCGTGGGAAGTGCCGTCGTGGAGACAATTCATTTTTTCGAACTCGGATCGGTTGGAGTGCGTAGTCGCTCTTACGTGACAAAAACCATGATAACTGTCGCGATAAAATACTAACAGCTTCTCGCCGTCTTACCCGAATAACTTCTGACCCTGTAGAATTTTCTAATTACAATATTTGATAACCTCAAGATTTGTACTATCAAGTATAAAAATATTTTTATCAGATTCTGGAAGTATCCGACATAAGCGCACTTTAAAAATCAAATATTACACAAGCTGTTTTCAGCAGTATTGCGCGCGCCATTTTGAATTCCGCGTTAATATTGGGATAAAAAGTAAACTATGTGCTATTCCAGAGTGTACCCCATCACTTTGCCGAATTTCATATTTCCGTTGATCTTTTTACCGCAATTGAGGAACAAACATCCATACATCTTTCCATCCAAACACTTTTTAGAAAACTTAAGACAATAATTACCAACAATTACAGCACAAACAAATACAAACAAACAATTAAGGCACAAAGTTTATTTTATTAAAGATAAACCTACCTTTACTGCCTACCTACGTCTTTAATCTGCAGAAAAATACCGACGTAACTAAAGTAAAAAAAATAAAAATAAAATCAGCCTTGTTAACTCTGCTTAATGAAGCTTTTGGCGCGCTCGTCAAAAGAACCAGGCGCCTTTTCACACTAACCAAAGGAAATGAACTCCAGTGAATGGGTAACCAAACCTTTTTGAGTTTCCTTTTACGTTGACTTCTAAGTATGAAACCTATAACGATCCAGAAATTTCCTTGATGTTTTTCAAAAAGAGTAAACAAATATTTTTTTTGTGATGAAGACATTTTAAGATATTAAATAGACACATGAACGGATCTCGTATACATTACGTGTCGAACAATCCTAACGTAACTAATAAATGCGAATGTAAATCTTCACGTCTATTTGTAATATTACGCTTTCACACCTAAACCACAGAACCTAAGTACCTACTTAATTTAATGAAAGGTACTGACAAAGACAATTGTAACTACTGAAACTTAACATATAACCAGAGTAATGAATTAATAGCTTGTAAACTGATTGAGATCCAGTTAGTAGAGTCTAGCTAACGAAAGTAGACATTGGGGGTTTTTGCAAATCTATACTAATACTAGCTGACCCGGCAAACGTTGTTTTGCCATATAAATGAAAAAAAAAAATAGATGTTGGCCGATTCTCATAGATACCGGATAAGCACAAAAAATTTCATCAAAATCGGTCAAGCCGTTTCGGAGGTGTATGGCAACGAAAACTGTGACACGAGAATTTTATATATTAGATAGATATAAAGCTGAAGAGTTTGTTTGAACGCGCTAATCTCAGAAACTACAAGTGGGATTTGAAAAATTCTATTGCATTTGCATTTGATAGCCCAACTCTTGAGGAAGGTTACAGGCTATATTTTATCCCGAAATTCCCACGGGATCAAAAGTTACGCGGGTAAAACCGCGCGCGGTGTCTAGTTTTTTATATGGCAGTACTAGCATGAATGTCAAAGTCGTTATTCTGGTGCCACTGTTGTTAATCAAAGGGTTGTTGTGGTTTAAGTAATTGAGATTTTGGAATTTTCGTATATGAAAGTGATTTAAAAAAAAATATAGTTTCATAATCAATGTAGGAAATAGCGATACCAGTGACTCTGACGATTCATTCCATATGGAATTGCTGGATTCAGATTTTGATTACAATGAATAAAAATAATTAATGTATTTAGTTGTTTTATTTTTTAACCTGATCAATGCTAGTTGCCTATCATTTTAATAATATACTTCTCATCATACTTCTGGTCAAAAAGACCAATATTCTTATTTTTGACGATAATTTTATAATAAAAATTAATCAAGTATCAAGTTTGTTTAATCCATTTATTTCGTACTAATGTCGGGGCTACCATGATGCTATTTTTTTTTATTCGCCAGGTTTTTCCAGTCTATACTTTCATTAGCCAGACTATAGCATTCAAGTGAGCTTAAAAATTGTGGGGCCGGCTCCTCTACTACCACTAAATACCATAGTGAAATTAGGTTAATCGATTAGGGGCTACTATGCCACAGAAAAAAAGTCTAGTGTGCAACACCCCTTAGAAGAAAATAATATAAGAAAGTAAAATTCTGTACAATTTTCAAAAAATTACCTAGTTTCTTTAAGATGTTATACCTACTTAATTTAGACGTGTAAAGGCTTTAAAAAAAGTCTTATCTAGGTACTTATTTTCTGTTAGAACTTTATTCTATTTTTATAACGGTCACATTTATCACGGCTCCGTGCTAACGTCGTAAAGGATCAGCTTAGAGCCGGATTGCCACTTTTGATCTTATTTCAAGAACACTGTTTGCAGTTAATAATGGTTTGAGCGGATTTCTATAATAGATACGTAAACTAGTTTCTCTTATCGAGAAAATTGGCAACTGTAAACTTGTTATTTTTCATGATCGTATGGATTAAGGATACTTCATTGTTTAGGTACCTAATATAAGTTAACAATTTAAGAAATTTCGATCATTAAGCTGCGTAGTATTGCCTTAGACATACACACATACATAACTTCACGCCTGTATCCCATATGGGGTAGGCAAAACACCAGAGGCTATAAAACCACCTGATGTCACGTTTGACAAATTTGGAATAATATTAGGTCCTTCTCCTTACATATGAAATTGGTGTTTTGTCGTACTGGCCACTAATCTCCTCTTTGGTTTAGAATTCCAAATTCAAATTTATACAGCTATTTACTCATCAATTTGTGTCTCGAAAACCGTATTTGTTTTGTTTTTTTTTTTTTTCTTTTGGTTTTTTCTCTTTCTCTTTCATAGATTTTTCAAAATGGAAAATTTAAAATTTCGCGTTATTTACGAAAATGAGTTCCGCCGTGGCACCAATGCTGCAGAAACGGCTCGAAGAATTAATTATGTGTATGGCAGTGGTGTCGCTAGAGAAAGCACAGTGCGTTTTTGGTTATACAGGGTGTACCTAACATTAAGATGGGAAAATCTGAAACTATTAGATATCGATTGTGTAGATCTGAATCAGGAAATGCTACTTTGAAACATAGTGTCTAAAATGATTCGGGTGCATTGTTTTTATGTCGTTTATTGTTTAGGAGTTCGACGCCTACTAAATAAAAATTTATTCAATAAAACATTGAACTCGTTTAGGCGTATAAATCCTCTCTATGGTTCCTTGTAGCTCTTTCCTAGAGTTGCAACTAGTCACAAACTTGTACACTAACTGTAAAAAGACTAAAAAGCCATTCCGGAAGTTTTGTTATCCACGATAGTATTATTAAACTATGATTGTATTTGATTACTTACTTATCAACACGCTTATAATCAATTGAAACAGCCACTTAGAAAACGCACAAGAGCTTGTCTAGGTATGACTGAACATTTTTTTTTAGTTTAGGTGGCTAAGCTCTCGAAATAAACATTTAACCTGATGTTAAGTGAAGGCCTGTCGGAAAGGGCCGTCCTAGGCGAACGTATGCCGTTCAAATTGGCGACGTTCTTAAAAAGGGCGTAGTTAAAAGTACCCGTAACCGGCGATCATGTATGAAAGGATTAATGAACGTGGAGGAAGCGAAAGAGGTATATCTGTGAAACGGTAAAAAAATCGTATAAAAGGCTTCGATAGATGGCGCTTTACAAAAGGCGAAGTTTTGTTGGTCATATAGCCATTTATTCCACACTGCGTTTTTAAAAGTAAAATTAATTAATTGACGTCTGTATCAAAAATTGAACTTATAAAAAACCATAGATTATAGATACCACTTACCTACATTATAGTATACAGACCTAATGCCTTCGGCAATTTAATAGAGGTTTTTTGAACTAAACTTTATGAGCTGTCAGAAAATCCCTCATTGGTGTTTCCTTGTCTCTGCCTACCCCGAAGGGGGACAGGCGTGAGGTTATGTATGTATGTATGTAAAGTGAAGATGAGGTCGAAGATGACAGCAAACGGGTTTATGAAGGAACTGACCGAAAATATATATTACCGGAATACATCATCGATGCGACGGAGTGGAGATCTTTGGCGGCAGATTACATGTAAATATGAAGCATAGTCGCTAGTCGTGCAAACCCTGAAGGTTTTTTAATGCCATTTGGAAAAATATTACAAACAAAACCTTATTTATATTATTTAATTAAACCTTAACTTAATACATAACTCTCTAGCTACTTTGAGTTAACAGCATCTGAATAAAACACAAAATTCTCCTGCCTATCGTACAACATCCGTTTAACAAATAATCATTCTCGATAATAAGTAATTGTCTGACATACCAGACGGTTAATATGTGCATTTACCCTAGGAGATAACTCCAGATATTATTTAACAAATATCTCCGACCTCTGACTCAATTGAGAACCGGAGATTCTTCTCTCCTATCATCATATCTGGCCTATGACACGAGTGCTATCTTCCATAGATAAGCTAGATCCTTGGTAACAGCAGAGACAATAAAAACGGGTTATTTAGTCTGTTTTTTAAAGAGCATTCCGGATTCATAATTTGTTTTTTTTTTTTCATTTCCCACGCTAGCGGCAGATATTTTTTTTAAACGAGGAAAAAAGGCGCTTCATTATAAACTTAAAATAAACCATGAACAACATTACTCGTCATTGTTTTCTATGCTTTTGTTTATTAAATTCTACCGGGTTTTTTAAACTTTACCCAGTTTTGTGTCGTAGATTTCTAAATGAGTACTAAATATACGTTTGAATTAGCTAATCCAAAGCTTGCTTGCTTAATGAAATTTAAAGCAGACTTTAGTTTAAAAATGTTCTTAATTTATAATCGGGAATCTATGCATACATGTGTATTTCTACCAAAAAAAGTCTTGCATCAGTTCGGTGACACACCCCTTTGGAAGAAAAAGTATGGAATTATCTTAATGCAACCGACTGTACGGTACACAGTACACGTATCAAACTGTAATGCTACATGGCGATTAAGAAATCTAACGCAATCTTACAGGGGTGATTTTTTTATTTTGTACGGTCTATAAATTTTAGATTTGAATAAATCTTTAAGGTATTACTGTTTGTACGTTATATATGAATCAAAATTAGCTAATCATCTTATAGGTGTTAAAGCTTTTTACCAAAGGAAAAGACTAATAAAAAAGTATATTATACGAGTAAATAATCGATGGGAGAGTATGCATTTGATTGTAGAGTAGGTAATATTAAAGACGTTCTCGCAGTAAGGTCAGCTTCTATTAGAACTACCACTAGGTACTTGATATGTGTGACGTTAAAGGCGTCTAATACGACCTATAGCTTTTTGGTGGTAGGACATTGCCAGTGGTAGCCTGGCAAGCAGCGACACTTCATATTAGATAGGTAAGTCAGTTGCCATAGTTCACCGCCCTGAAGATGATTGTTACGACAGTGTTTTATGACTAACCAGTTGCTTTCTGAATCCATGTGATTTCACCTTTGACCTTGTCGTCATAGTGGGGTAACATAAAAATAATAGAAAACTGAATAAACGTATTATGTACAAGTAATTAAATAAAATTGCACCTACTTATTCCAGTAACGAAACTTTGTACATGTTTCGGCCGCTAAGTTAGGTCCGATCCGGTCGAAACAGGAATTTTATCATTAATATTTTTTAATAGTTTCGGACTATGTTTTTTTAAGCAAATTTTGTACAGTCAAAAAGAAAACCCTTAGGTAGGGTTATATTTTTTAAGTTAAAGTCAGGGAGTCATAAGAAAAAGATAAAGTTTAATATACCATTACAATAACCAACAGTAAACATGATAAATCAAACGTAGAATAAGAATTACAAATATTAACTACAAAAATCAGTTATATGAACTTAAAAACGTAGAATAAGAAATATTAACAACAAAAATCAGTCTAATATATCAATTAAAAAAGTTACAATAAGAGTTATAAATTGACGACCGGCTGGTGTAGTGGTAACATACATTGCCTTCTATGCCAGAGGTCCTGGGTTTGGATCCCGGCGGTGGCCGATATTTGTATGATGAACACAGATATTAGTCGTCAAATCATTGATGTTTATATGTTTATTTAAGTTTATTCTAGTAAATTTTTTGTAATTCAATATGTATGTTTATATATTTCTTAAGTATATCAGTTACCTAGTAATCATAACACAAGTTCTTTAAGAAACTTAATTTGGGCTAGTTCTTGTTGTGTGTCATAAATATTTATTTATTTATTGTTATTATAAATTTCAACAACGAAAATCAGTCTTCATGTACAGCAAAAAAATATTTAATTTAAGTGACTATAATCAGTCTTGTATATCAATAAACTATGAACAATCATTTAAATAAATGAAAAATGTGATTAAATAAAAAAATACGGACCAGGATTCGAACCTGGGACCTCTCGTTTGCCGGACGAGTGCTCTTCCACTGAGCTACGGGGGCCTAAATTACTTACCACATTTTTGTTTTTACGTTATATTGCAAACGTAGCTCCATCTTATGGTATAGATTTGCAGCTAAGACCACCCGAGACCAATTTCTCTACAGAAATTGTGAATCCCAGTTAAAGTGAAGCATTGCAATTTTTTATTAATATTTTTAAATTATTGCATTTAAAATGCTCAAATATTATTACAAGAACATTACATTAAAAGAATAATTGAGCATTTTAAATGCAAAAATTTAAAAACATTATGAACAATCATTTTATTAAAATACCGCAAATAATTAACAATAGCGCCAAAATCAGTGACTAAATACGATATTGAATATCCCTAAAAATAATCTCTTCTTATGTTTAAATAATACTAGCACTTCACCCTTGACTTCGTCTGCGCGGGTTTAATAGGTACAAATTCAAGTACAAATCTTTAAGTCACATGTGATTTTAATTGATAATATAAAAATTAGTTCTTAGCAAAACGGTCATTTAAAATACTAAAAGTTCAACACAATTTTCTAGCAAAATTTTGTTATTTTCCAAATCCAAAATGGTGTTAGAAATGTGAATGAAATGTGGTCAACTGTTAAAAAAATTTCGATTTTTTTTTATGTACAGAAGGCAGCACATCAACTTTACAAATCTGTCAATAAAATTTACTTGAATCTGAACTCTATGCCCTCGACATAAAGTTAAAATTGGTTGGGGAATTTGACAGGTAATGTAACGCTTGATCTGCTGCCTTCTGTATATGGTGATGTTTTTCCTTTTGCTCTTGTTTTGTTTGTGTGTCATGCGTGCAACATGCCAAAAGTCGAAAACAGGACCCACACGGAAAAGCTCACTCATTGTTTATTTTAATAACACCTATTTTATCCATGGCCACAAAGTAAAATAATGTTATTTAATTATGTTTCTACATGTTCTTACTTTTGCTCTAAAAAGGGATCGTCCGAAACATCACTCAGAAATATTAATAATTATAAAATTCCTGTTTCGACCGGATCGGACGAAACTCAGCGGCCGAAACGCCTACTTAGCCAAAACTTGAGGCAGGTGAAGACATCATAATGAGAACAGAGTTTCATTACTGTTCTATGAGTGTACTGTGCTTTTAGACATAAGACTATTAAAATATCACACAATTATCTCTTATCAATAAATGAGTGAGATATAATATAATAATAACAAAGCACATTCATTCACACTGATTTATTCGTTAGTCACGGTCAAGATTCCCTCCAAAACGAGTGGCGTGTTCTGTTTTTAAATTTAAATTGTGTTCTTTTTTTAAGTTGACAGTTATGTTGTTGGAAATATTTCATATCGCTGTTGCAGCGTTTAATACGTTTACGATGTATTACGATCAAACATATTTGGACCTTCCATTTCCAGAAGAATTCAGATTGTACCCCTTGAAAGGAAGACTAGTGTTCCTCACTTTTTGGTGTTTGGTAAATATGTTATTGTATTTGTTATTTTTGATAATTAAGTTGTTAAATTTTATCGGTAATACTTTTCGCCTCAATAACTTTATGGTAGAGCAATTGTGAAAATCTGTCAGTGATATTATTGTCCCAGTAGGTTAGCTTAATAGCCCTACCAGTTATGCTATACCTACTTATTTATGAAGAGATCGCTGCAGGATCAAAGTTACTTGAGTATTACGAAGTTATATTACCACGCAAGACTCTAGATACGCGCCTTAATTTAAGTAGGTACCTAGGTATATAAAATCGTTGCTTTTATTGATTTTTTTCCCTATATTTCTATTTTTATCGAAATCTATTTTTATAGAGCATACCGAAGCTAATCTTTGATGCTAAAAATACCAAATATAAACGATCTCGGCTGGGAGTTTATTTGTGATTTTATCATTTATAAAATGCAAAATAAAGCTTTTAAAATAATCTAAGATGCATTGATCTATTTCCTATATTCTAAGATATTAGATTAAAAAATTACAATTTTATTAAATTAAACAAAGTTAGATTTTTCAGTAACCCAAATAATACAGTGGACAATAAGCAAAAAACTTGTCCGATAAAAACATGAGACAAAGGAATTGAGTTTTTCACAATATCACAGAAGTTTTACTTAGCCAAAACTACTATTTGTAACTATGCTGTCTACTGTTTTACTTTATGGTCCAAGTTTTTACAGTGTTTCAACTTTGAACAAAAGAAACAATAATGCTAGGTAATAATCTGGATATATGTGGTCGTAATAAAAAAAACTCTGATCTGGTAAATATTTATCTGGTCCGGGCCCTCCGTAATTTGTACTTAATTTTGTAACAAATTGCCAATTTTAGGTATTATTTTTATATTAAACAATCATTTAGGGCAATAACGAGAAAAAGAGTGCTGACAGTTTTTTCCGCCGGCTTTTTTTTGTCTCTTGTTCTACTCATGTACGTTAATATCTTCAACAACTATCAATAAAGTAAGTATACAATGATGGCGTTCATTCTTATTATGAATAAAACTGTTTTGTTTTTTTTTTTATATTTAGGTACATCAAGCTTTAGGCTCAAGATCAAGCTTTAGGTAGTTAGGTACATCAAGCTACTTATGGCTAAACATAATGAAATCAAATAAGAATGATTTGGACGTAAGATAATCCTATTCATTTTCACAAAATATAAGTAGGTACGTACTTATCAATTAATTGCAATGAAAATATAGTTACCTATTAATATTACAATAGAAATAAATAATAAATAAATATAAATACTCTTTTTAATAATAATAAATACTCTTTTTGGTCATTAACCTTAAAAAATGATTATAAAAAAAATTATTATGTATAATGGTGTATTTCTTTTATTGGCTAAATGTTATAACTATATGTAATTTTAATAATGTTCATGTAAAAGCTGTTGAAATACCAACGAATAAATAAATAAATCTACAAAATATTAAAAAAACGACAATTTAGGCGGCCTTATCGCTTAAAGCGATTTCATTCAGGAAACCCGAAAAAAAAATTCTATCACAAACTTAAACTAGGGCAGAGCATTTCACTTGTAGGACTAAACATAATTAACAACAAATAACATTAACTAATAATAAATTAGACACAATAAAATAAAAATATACTTACCTAACAAATATTAATAATATTAAATGAGTTGACAAAAATGTTAAATTCAATACTTAATTATTTAATTATTTAGTAATTTATGTGCATGTGATTGCTACTATCTAAACTAATTTTGTAGAGACAAGTATAAATTTTTCAGTTGCTTTTTAAATGAAGTGATCATCCTTGCACTGTGAATATGAGATGGTAAGGCATTCCATAAGGTTGCTTCTTTCACTGTGTAGGATTTATGGAAGAAGTTAGAGGAATGCAAAGGCGTCGCTAAAAGCATATTGTTATCGGTTAGTAAAACTAAATATGGATATCGGTTGTAAAATGAAGTGTGCAAAGACAATAATTGGCAACTTGGGGGAGGCCTATGTCCAGCAGTGGACGTCTACTGGTTGGTGATGATGATGAGACGATTATTCCGTAGGTAACTAAACGAGATACTTTAAAAAAGGGACTGCATATCTTTTTAAATAGTACTAGTAAATTTTCAGTACCCTTATTAGTGTACTGCTTCATCAAACACAATACCTGTACAAGTAATTAAAATCTAACTTAATTATATCAGTACCCAAATAATGTATACCGGATTAATTTCTGTAGATGTTTTTAGTACGGAAATATTTAACCTATTTAATTTCTGTTATAGGTCAGCATATGTCCCTACGCTTCATAGGCTTGCAACGAAACTATCGAACTTGCTACAGTTATTTAAAAATTTTATTTGAATATTAATACCAGAAAATGAATATGAATACCTTTACTGTTATTTTTAAATACACCTAATTTAACGGTATGACGTCATACAGAAAAGTATGCAAACTGATATCGATATAAAACGATACCAAAATATCCAAAATTTTAACATAAATCAATATCTTTATACTAAATTAGTACACCTACGTATAACTTTAGCAGAAAGTCTTATCATCTAAAGACGATCTCTTCCAGGCAACCCTGGAAACTACGAACTACTTTCTTGATTAATTATAGCATACCAATGATCTCGTCTTTCGGTATAAAAAGTATCCTATGTGTTATTCCAAACTATACAGGGTCGTATTTTAGTCGACAGCCAAATTCAAAAGTTATTTTCTTTGATACGATAAAACGTACCTGAATATTTATTTTTGTATCGCTCAGTACAAAAAATTAAGATAATGGCATTAAATTTTTTTTATAAGTCTCTGTAGATGAACATAGTACTACGACGCGAAATTTCACTGATAATACTACGACGTAGTACTATAAGATTTTTTGCAGTAGCGCGTAACTAGTAGTCTTTATTTTAATGGTGTTCATTTGTAATTTAAAGTGACCGTGCTTTGATTAATATGTTAGCGAATATATTAATAAAAAATACACACCATTCTACCATCGATCGACGGCGACGATCGAAGATCGATCAATTGGTGAGGTAATAATAACCCTAAAACACCTGCGCGTTTGCAACAACATTTTTTTAAATATTTATTTATATTTCAACAAAATCCACTGCTCTTAATACTAAAATTATACATGAGGGGAAATTCTAACAGCCATTAAGGTTTGACAGCATCTTTTCAGTACCTACTCATAAACAAATAACAATTAATATTAATAAAACTAATTAAGTACATTAAAATCAAACTTAAGTTCAAATTAAGAAATAAGATTAATCACAAAATAAATGTCAAATTCGTTACAAAATAAAGGCGAAAATTATGACAAAATAAAAGTCAACTTCAGAGGGGACTGGATGTTTGACGCGATGTACCTGGGTAACGTTCGATCTCGTAGGACTGTTTGATAAATTATTAAAAAGTTATACTGGGTGACTGGTGAAAAAATTTAGATACTGAAGAAGAGCACTGTACTCGATGCTTGCCATAATTATGTAATAAAAGAAGGTAATTGTACCGTGTAAATACAAAACACTGTAACTTGAGATACAGTGTTTTGATTTAACAACGCCCATTCGCTTTAGTTTAGTCTATTCTACCATATGACATTCACAGATTTTATAGTTTGTATGAAAAATTGAGAAATACGACAATGTGAAATACACTGTATTTACTTTAAATACAGTTCTATTTTATCTATACACTGCAACTTGAGATACCGTGTTCTGCTTAAACAATCTTCGCACGAAGACAGATACAGTGTTTGGCCAAAAAATCACGAGCTGCGGGCCCGCCAATCAGGAGCAAGAACCGGCGTCGGTCTGCGACCGTGATTGGTTTTTAGTGTCCAAGAACGAATCAGCTCGACCGGCAGCGAGTATTACAATGTATTTAAATATTTGAGCAACTCGCGCAGTTTATTTTTGGCCTAACAGATCATAATGAAATTTTGCACAGAAGTAGCTAAGATTCTGAAATAACACATAGCCTAGATTAAAAAACAATAAAGAGAGACAGAGGTAGATAATCATTTGGATCTGATATTATTATTATTTTTTTGTTATTTTGCTATTTAAGACATCTGGAACCTTTATTTTAACCAAAAGGGGACCAGTTGTAATCCCAAGTAAGTAAGGCCTTGCATTACAAAAATAGATTTTTCTAAAATTTGGTTGGAAAAGGGGCTACTATAACACTATTTCGAAAAGGGCATTAATTAAGCATATTTTTTTAAGATTATGTGCACTTTTAATACCGTACCTTTTTTATTCACAGTATCCAGTTAAACTTTAGTAGAGTTTTTCGGAATATAATAAATTTACCTCTTTTGTTAGGTTAGGTTAGGCTGTAGGCAAAAAGGGACCAAAAAGTGGAAATATCTCAAAAATCAGAGAACTTTTACTAAACCTAAACATGTTATCTGATAGGCCTTAGGTCCATCTACCTCTAAAGTCACTGAATCATGTCGTTTCTGGGACAACCGGTATGATAGTTCATAAGGTTTTTTTTTTACTTTATCTGTTATATCATCAGGACTGATTGATACTCATAATTTTAATTACTTTATTCACTCAGTTTTTAATAAATATATTTTAAGTTCCTGCATGACACTGTAAGTAGTTGCTTACTTACTTTTTTATTTTTATTATATCCTGCTAATATTATGAATACAAAATTTTGTTAGGAATGAGAGTGTGTGTGTGTGTTTGTAACCTCTGTCACGCAAAAACTACGGTACTGATTTTAGGGAAATCAAGCTCAAGGAAAGATAGGGATAGAAAGATAGTCTGGAATAACATAATATTAATTTTATTAATCCCGAAATTCCCACGGGTACGAGTGCAGCGGGTAACACCGCGGGGCACTAGTAATATAATAAATATAAATGACTTTAATTTCCTATCAGATAATTAAAAGCCATGTTTTATCAAGCTAATACACGGTAACTCTAAGATACAGTGTATTGCAGTAACAATGTCGTCATTCGCCGTTCACAATTATGGAAGCAATACAAGTTTTTGAAGATATTTCACTTTATTTATTATATTTTTATGAAAAATATGTCGGGCTAGATGACACATAAATTACCTTGAAATTGATACCAAACAATAAATACTTTCCTAAGTAAATTTTAGAGTAATCGGCAAAAAACTGATAAAAACTTGTTTGATCAATTTCTCAAATTTAAGAATATGAAGTTACAGTGTTTTGTATCTACACGGTACAATTTTTCACTCGAATTTCCTATAAATAAATAAAGTTTTCTTACTATTTATTTTACTTACACCTGAGTCAATCGCGGCACGTGATCTGGCACGCGGATCTCTGCCAACGCTAGTGTAACCAGGCCTGGCTCACTCCGCGCGGTACATCCGTTATTTACCTACAGCGAAGCGCTCCGCCGGCGTATTTCGAATGAGTCGTGTGTCGCGCGCGCGCCCGTCGTCGGGACGTTGTAGATACCTACCTACCTAATAGCACTCACAGTAATTCTATGATCGAGGTCGCAAATAGTATTTAAAAATGGACATAAAAAGAAACAAATATTCAATTAGATTATATTTAGATTTGATTATGTTCAATTTAGCAAACAAAACATAGCTAGTATTACTAATTATTCGTCGTAACTTTTTTTTCATTTTGTACTTTAGGTAAGTTGAAACAATATTTTTTACAAAGGTAGAATAACAGTAATACCTACATCGGTAGATACTTAATTACAAATAAGGAGATTAATTATTCTTCACTAGGCAGCAACCCTAACAGCGTAAGAAAAGATAAGAGGCATGCGATAGAAAGAGACAAAACTTCTAGGTATATAAATTTGCAGGTACGTAATGCTGTGCGAGCTGAATTCCACCGTATCGCGTCGTAGCAAGACTCGAATTTATTTAGATCTTCTTGCGGAGTAATTCTTCTGTACCAACTATTACTTATTCTGTGTACCATGCGTTGCGTAATCAATTCTTTAATTTTCGTTTACTCAGTAAATATAGTAAATATTTATTTTTTATTATATTTTTTCCTCTTCATGTATGATCTCAAACAACCACGTCCTCGAATTTCAAAAGTGACCCACCAGTCACCCTGTATAAAAATGCTCACTATTGATATACAATCCAACATTAATATCCCAGACATGACTGTTTGCATCATGAACTATTGTGTGATCCGAACATCCCTCCAAAACCCAAATTAGTTCAGGAACATGTCTACCTGAGCCTCACTATTGATTTTCTATTCAATTGGGAATCTCACAATCACCATTATGCTCGTAGGCAATAAGTTAAGTTAATTCAGTAAATTATATTGAGATTATTAATATAGCTTCAACCAAACAAACAAAACATTCAGTTTTACCATACATATTTATAGTAGGTACTTAGTAGGATAGTACCTAGGGTTTCTACGAGGACAAAAGCAATGCAGTGAGTATAATAAGAACAAATAATAATAAATAAATCCATTTATTTCGGGTAGCATAGACCCATAATAATATTAAAAATAAACAATTTATTTAAATAAAACAATAAAATATTGAATTAAATTAAATCATAATTGAAGCACATTTGAAATAAATAATAATCACAAAATTAAAAGACAAGCAAATAATCTAAATAATTAAATGAAATATTCTTGTATATAATAAATACAATAATAAAATAAATTAAAACATAATTGACTCACCTTTAAAATAAATTAAAATTAAAATTAAAAAGAAGGCAAATAATCTGAATAATTAAATGAAACAATTTGATAAACAATCATTAAACCTATTTTGAAAAATGCGCAATGGTTAGTAGAACAATAGGTGACTTAAAAACTATTGTTAGTAGGCATACGGATTTTTAAGTGATAAATGTAGGTTCTCCCAATGGCGCAGTAACTGAGAGTCCCAACGATCAATAAAATGTAGAGCATTAAAAAATTGACTTCACGAACATTTTCAAGTCCTTCTATGGTTGAAGTAAAACGTCATCTACGTAGATCTTTTTCAAAGAGTAGGTGCTTTATCGATTTTGATGAAATCACCACCTCTGAAGTATATTCTATCAAATGAAACTCTTTTTTTGTAAGACAGCTTTTGATATTCAGACTCTACAAGTCTCTATAGGTCTCTAATATGTAAGTCCACAGTAAAGAGAAGGAGTTTTTATTATTTTTTCTACTTTATAACTGCCCCTTTAGTCCTTTTTGTCCTAAAATCATATCCGAATCAGTTTCTATTTGGGCCTTTTTAGCCTAGTTTTGTGATAACCCCAAAAAACGTTATATTTTGTAGTACAACACTTGATAAATAGCCTCTTGATTAACATAAGTTTTTTCTATTAGATCGACCGCTACCATTACCACAGAATAAGTAATAGTTGGTACCATTACCTACCTATCTGCGTCTGCGAGCGACTCTTAAGTGTGATATCACAAATTTGCGGTGCAAGCACAGAACTTTATCGACTCGTATGTTTACGAATGTTCGTATAGTATGGCATCGGTTGCAAGGTTTTAGTAACATTGTATTTTTTTTATACACTTATTTAAGAGTAGATACAAAATGTTTACAAACATTAAGAATTAACAAGGCTTACAATTATTTAAGCTGGCCGTAGAGCAATGGATAAATTTCAATTATTGCTTGCAAACCGTCTCCATATCTACTATACAAACATTCGTAAAAATACGAGTCGAGAAAGTTCTGTGCTCACACCGCTTGATCGAGAAGTAAAAGGCAAACATAGAGATATAAAGGCTAACATCTACTTTTTTATTTCAGATTCTCCAAACCTTGTACTACTACGTCGCCATATTAAATGACTTCATTGGAACGAATGCTGCTACACCTAAAAGGCCACCCTTTATAAGAAAATTCAAGGATTCAATGTTCTCGTTGGCATTACCAACTGCAATGTACGTCTCATCGGCGTTCTGGGGCATTTATTTCATAGATAAAAAACAAGTTTTCCCTGAAGAAATAGAGCGGGTTATCCCGGTGTGGGTTAACCATTCAATCCATACTTTTATCTTAGTTAATATTGCCTTGGAGTTGCTACTTTCAAACATAACTTTTCCGAGGAGAAAGCTCGGAATGGCAATCATCTTAACTTTTAACACCCTGTATATAATGTGGTACTTCAGAATATGGATGATTACGGATACTTGGGTTTATCCTTTGTTCGACGCTTTTAACTGGATTCAGCGAGTAATTTGGGTCTTTGTGAGTTTAATTGTCAGCGCGTCGCTGTATTTAATTGGTGAAAAACTGAACAGTTGTCTTGCGCCGAGTGGTAAAAACCGAGTTAAGAGTAACTGATAAGCTGGTTTACGTATAATAGTTTTAATAAAAGGATTATAAATGTGTTAGCTGTTGTTTTATTGGTCCTAAGTTTAAGAATAACCGCTGCAAAATATTTGCTGGTTCCGTAGTTTTGATAAAGTGCTCACTACCTACATATTTTAGTTGTTCACTAAAGAATAGGAGGATTTCTATGTGATTTAATTCATACAAAATAAAAATAAGCAGCCTAAAATTAAAAGGCTGCAGCGTTACCAGGAAACCCGTCAAGCTCTGAAATCAAGTATTTCAATTAAAATAAAACATAAAAGCACCATATTCTCAAGCTTTTGCACAATGGGCTCTGTGCCTAAAGCGCCAATAACACTTATGAACATTGAATACGGCACGAGACAATACCGTTATCGTATCTAATAACGGTATCTAGGTATAGTAATAGGTATCGTTTACAATAATTTATTTTACCTAAGCACACACACACCACCGGAAGAAATTCTAAAACAGAACCTATGTTTTTATCGATATTGATTATTATTTATCGGAAGCATCGCCAGTCTTATTTTTCAATATAGGACAACCACCACCAATGTCATATTCTTACAAAAACTATAAAACATTGCCAGCACTCGATGAATGTGCGGCCCGGCGCGTGCAGCAGATGCTCTACGCTGAGACTATTGAGGCCGGGTGACTTGCCTCTACGCATGTTATGCAGTACGTCCTTATGACGTCCATATGACTTACAACAGTCTAAGCGCCGAGCTGCCGCCGCACACCAGGTATCTTTGGTACAATTATTATATTACATTCATTTAGAACATAATCTGCGATATCCGCCTCATTTACCGATTTATCGATATTAAAGGTATTTCAAATTCGGCTCCCTTAAACCTTCCTTCAACACTGGCTTTTCCTGAATTGCTGTAAAATCTATTTTTAACCGAATTCAAAAAAAGGAGGTTATCAGTTTGATCTGTATGTATGTATGTATGTTTGTCCGCGATTTTCTCACGTTTGGCTGAACCGATTTGGATGCTGTTTTCAGAAAAAGATTTGTCATGTTTATCAGAAGGTTTTAGTATATTGAACAACTTAAAAAAATAAGGTTCTCAATTTATCTGTTTATTTTGTATCAGAGATGAGCCGAATGTTCGGCCGAACATTCGTATTTCGTACAACATTTGTATTCAGCCAAATGTTTGATTGATTTGCCGAATGATTACCGAGTACTAGCAGTTTCCCGCAGATTTACCTGCACAACTTCTGATTAAAAGTAGCCAACTTACAAAGAGGAGTTTAACCTGTATGTTAATTATGTTTGTCATCGATTATCTTGCGTTTGGCTGAACCGATGTTGATGCGGTTTTTAAAAGGATATTTTCTCCATTTACTACTTTACTTACTTTCAATTTAGGGCTAGCTTTTTGTTTTTTCATATTAAGTTAGTTTCCATATTTGTAGATATAAGTGATAGATTTTTTAGTGATAAGTGTTGGATAAGTTCTTAGCTGACTGTTCACACGAAGATTATTTTAAGCGAATCTCTTTTCGTTTGTCAGTTTCTGCAGCGCGAGCATGCTGGCGATACCTAGACAAGACCATCTGGTGCTGCATCGTCGTTATTTTTCGTTGGAATTTAATTCCTCTTCTTTCTTAAAGCGTCCTTCTCCATAGTTTTCTAGCTAGGCCTACAGGTAAAACGTATATAACAATAGTAGGTAGGACAAAGTCATGATTTTACAGTACCAAAACATCACATTACCAGAAGAAGTAGGTAGTTACTGATACCAGAACTAGCCCAAAACTTATCACTAAAAAACTATCACTAATATCTATACCTGTAGAACCTAACTATGAAAAAACGAATTAATAGCCCAAAACAAAAACCTAACACTAAAAAGTATGAAATAAAAAATAAATAGAAAAAGTCATAAAACTAAAACCAAAATGAAAGCAAACTAATTACCTATTTCTTTTTACCCACGACGGAACGGAGACGGTATATGCGTTTGGGGTGAGAGGGTGTTTGTGCAAACCAATGTTACCATTTATCTCCAGAACCACTGGTCCGATTTTAATGCGGTTTTCAGTAATCGCTTTGGATTTGCTTGGTGCATGTTCTTGGATAGGTGTAGCGGTAACTACTCACCAGGGGGCGCTGCAGTAAACATTTGTTTGTAAAAGCCAATGTTACCATTTATCTCCAGAACCACTGGTCCGATTTTAATGCGGTTTTCAGTAATCGCTTTGGATTTGATTGGTGCATGTTCTTAGATAGGTGTCGCGGTAACAACTCACCAGGGGGCGCTGCAGTAAACATTTGTTTGTAAAAGCCAATGTTACCGTTTATCTGCAAAACCATTGGTCCGATTTAAATAGCTCGTGATATGCGATCGTGATATGCATAGCTCGTGATATGCGATCGGAAACGGACGTGTATCGCTGACGCTCGGCACGATTTAATTTTATTAAATTGAAATTCGCGTATCGCGCGGCTAATGCCGCTGCCCGCTAACACTTAAGATGGCTAAACAAGTCATTGTAAGTGAACTGTTGGCGTTCATCCAGAACGCCATCGATACCATGGACGAGGTCAGCATAGTGCAGATCTGTAAGTCCAACTTCAAGGAGGACGAAGTGTGTCCAGGCAAGGCGCTCCTGTTCCAGGTGCTCGACAGAACCTCCCAGATGCCTTCCCGACGTAGGGATGGGGGTGAGAAGAGTCTCCAAGACATCATCACCCTGTTCAAGGAGACCGACCCCGACGACGTCCCGGATTTCGTCGCCAAGGAGCTGCATAAGCTCCCGCCGGTGGGATTCGACCACGTCGACATTACCAGGCTGCTTAAGGATATCAATTTCCTTAAAGCGACCTTAGCCGAGGTGGTGTTAAAATTGGAAGCTTCGGATAATACAATCAGCGAGCTGCGTAGTGAAGTATCATCATTGCGTAGCCTTAGTACGCTAAGTAGGTCACCCGTGGCTTCCAATATTAATATTCGTCGTGGCACGCATATCGCGTCGGTTGGCAGTTTCGATTTGGCGGAATTTGCTGACACGATCGCGTCACCGGCCGCCGACGTCGGCGCTGCAGCGAGTGTGTCACCGCGCCCTGCACCGCCCTCCCCGCGCCCCGCTCCGCTTGCATCGCTGATGCAGCCCCCCGCCGCCGTGCCACTGCTGCAGCTCCCAACGCAGAGAAGCCGCCCCGCGTCACGGGTCCTTCTTCTCTACAAGGATACGCTGAAGTAGCGGCAGTGCAGCCTGCAAAGCCCAGCCACACAGCACCGAAGACCAAATCTTTGAAGGTCCAGGAAGACAGAGAGGGTTTCATCAAGGTGGAGCGGAAGAAGAAGAAGCCCTCCTGTCAGAACAAGTGCGGCACCGCACCGAATAAAGAGAACCTTCTGCTGCGCGCCGAGGTGCCAACCACGCAGCTGTACGTGTCACGCGTGCACCACGCCTTCACGGCGAAGGATGTAGTGGAGTATCTGCACGCGAAGACAGGACTCAACATGAGGGTCGAGCGGTTGGAGTCTCGTCACAGAGTGAGTTTCAACTCCTTTGTGGTGAGAATGCCGACCGAACATCTGTCGACCTACATGAAGGAAGAGTTCTGGCCGCAGGGTGTCGTATTCCGTCGCTTCCGAGGACGGTTACTTGACACAAAGATGGCGCGTCCCCCGTCGCAGACCATACGTGGGAATTAGCAAAGTGTAGTTTTAAGTATATTGTATGTATATTAGGTTAAGGTATATATTTTCTATGGGCCTTAGATTTAGTATTTAACATCCTGTACTATTCTTAAGTTGCCTGAAATAAATGATTTTATTATTTATATTATTTATTATAAATGCTGTTTTCAGTGATCGCTTTGGATTTGATAAGCGCATGTTCTGAGATAGGTGTTACGGTAACAACTCACCAGGGGGCGCTGCAGTAAATATTTGTTTGCAAACCATTGGTCCGATTTGAATGCCGTTTTCAATTATAGCTTTGGATTTGATTGGTATAATGTTCTTAAATAGGTTTAACGGTAACAACTCATCAGGGGGCGCTGCAGTAAACATTTGTTAGTACTAACAACCATTAATTCTGCAAAACCATTGGTCCGATTTAAATGTGGCTTTCAGTGATCGCTTTGGGTTTGATTGGTGCATGTTCTTAGATAGGTGTTACTGTAACAACTCGCCACAGGGCGCTGCATGTTACCATTAATCTTTAAAACCGCTGGTCCGATTTTAATGCGGTTTTCAGTGATGGGTTTAGTTGGATTTGATTGGTGCATGTTCTTAGATAGGTGTTACGGTAACAACTCCTGCAGATTATGTTGGGTGATATAGAAACTAAAAATAAAAGAAAAAAATTAATTAGTGATGGGTTTGGATTATAAATAAATTTTTATGGGCTTTCTTCTGTTTTCTTGGTTTGCGACTGGCGTGAAATGCTTCTCAATCGCTCTAATTCTTCCAATGCTATGTTATTATGAGGGTTGTTGAAAAGTTTTCTTTAATCTAGATCAGTTATCACTACACCGTCTAAAGATCGTACTCTACTGAGTGCGACATAAGCTTGCCCTTTGGCGAATGTTTTGGGTCCAAGATATATACCTAACAGCTTTGTCGACTGTCATGCCCTGTAGTTTATGGACAGTAACTGCCCAACTTAATATGAGTGGAAGGGGACATGCGAGGGCTGATGAGGAACGAGGTGTTGTGTAATGTAATGTATGGTACTTATATCATGATCTTTAAAAAGTTTGAAATAAAAAACAAAATAAAAATTTTGAAAAACCCACGACGCGACGGTTAAAAAGTAATTGAAAAAGAATAAAATAATTTAAAATCCCCCGACTGAAATGATTTATGTGACGAGAGATAATTAATGTGAAAAGCTTTTTTAAAAGTTCACTTGATCTCACACAGAGTCGGTCAGATTATGAACAACATACTATTCGTTTTCATAGTACTTCCCTACGCTTACCTATTCAGTTCTCGAAGATGTAGATGTCGCAATAACATAGGTATTCAACTCCATATGAACTTTATAAGAAGAGCAAGAAAATCCGTCTGGGGCTGCCATTGAATGAATTCGTTTTGTAGTTTTATATTGAAATTCAAAATATTGATATTGTAATTTTTGAAGATACAAAAATTACAAAAAAAAGATGCAGAAAAAACAAAAAAGATACAAAAATTGGCAACAATTGCGGATCAGTTTCCTTAAAAATAAATATCTATTATGTCTTCAATATCTTTTTTCGATTTTTCTTTGTTTTTTCTAGATATCATACGTTTCTCTGGCACTGATTGAAATAATAAAATCTTCGCTTTTTCAATGTCTTGATCAGAGAATTTACATATTTGTACCAAACTTTCATTGTTCATGACTTTATTTTGTATGAAGGTTAAAACTTCACTTATCACTATGTTGCAATGACTGCATTTACCTAACAATAGTTTTAGACATCATTTTCACAATTTTTTTGGTCAAAGACCTCCACTTCGTGAAGCGCACACAATGATTGTTTTGAGAATTATTGTTATTTTTTTGTTTTAGACTTACCACAATAGTAAAATGTGAAGTCTGAAACAAACAATCTTGGTCAGGATGGCGGGACCAAATCAATAATTTAAAGGTCTGTAAGTACATAGGTACGTACATAACGTCACGCCTGTATCCCTTATGGGGTAGGCAGAACATCAGAGGTTACAAGACCATCTGATGTCACATTTGACAAATTTGGAGGTATTATAAAGATGGAGAGAGATTATTGAGGTGACAGGGGGTCAGCCTATCGCCCACAAAAATGCCTTTAAAACCTCTGTCCCTTAACTGACTTTTACAGTATGCCCGGAAAGAGAAGCAGCTGGCACATTCTATGTTTTTCTTTTGCTCCCAGTCCAGGGAGTAAGTATGGGAAGTTAATACAGGTCTCCTAGTACAGGTACCAGTCTCGTTCATAGATCTACCATAGAATAACACTTGGATCTTATATAAAACTGTTTAGTTCTTAGTTAAATTGTAAAAATTTTTTGCTATGTGAGAGAATCAATAAAGTATGTTTTTTAAGTAGGTAATTATAACATGAATCTTTAAAATGAAAAATATTACACATGTTTAAGTATGAAACTATATATTATATCACAACTTCAAATTCAAACTCTTTCATTATTAAGTCTACTTCATCAACATTAACTTTCTTTTTACGTCTTCTCTTTTTTCCGCCTGTTATGTGAGATATGTTCATTATGTTATAGCACTTTCCATACACTAAACATATGCTTTTATAAAACATAAGCACTGTGTCAGAGCCCTTTAGAAATTGCATCACATACTCTTCTACATTCAACTGAGCTTCGAGTTTTAAAGCCATGTTATAGAGAAATGTACCATTATAGCATTTAGAATATTTCGTTGGTTGAAAGGGTTTTCTACAAAGTGTATTCAAACTATTAAACTGTTGCAAACAGCATTGATACTGGGCGAATGTATGCACTTTGATTGAGTCGTAACTTTTAGGTCTTTTTCTTATTGTGTCGTCAATCTCGAAACTCTTTAGCAGCACATTTGCAGCAACAAGACAATCTTCATAGACAACCTTGTTCTTATTAAAAAATAATGTATCCTCCGTGATTTCAGTTATTGCACACACTCTTTTCTTTAATTCATTCAGCTTCTTAGAGTGTTTGTTGTGGAAGTTAAAATAACCTCTAAAGTTGCCAGTTTTTTCATCAATAACATTCAACATAATGTAACACATAAAGACACTGTGAACATGAGCTAGTGAAACTTTACAATATTTAACCCACCATATTAGAGATATCATTGATAAATGAAAATTTTCAGGCAGTAGATTTAACAGTTCAATATCAAAATTAGGAAGTTGTTGAGTTATGAAATGCAAAAAACACTGTTTTAATTCTTCGGGGGACAACTCATGATATGTCTTGTCTATTATTCTAGAAGTTGAGTATTCTCGGCCTACCATTAACCTTTTCAAATTACAATCTTTTTCTCTGCTTACATATGTGCAGCTATCATGATTGAAGTCTGTTATTAAATCAAAAGTATACCTTAGGATTGGTAAAACACAAAGAAATGCATCTTCATCACTGTAATCTTCCGCTTGAGGGCTGCAGAAGTGTAAGTGATGTGTGAACAAGTTCAAACAGGTATGGGGAATAGTGTTTTCACGAACACCTTCAGAAAACCATGTGGGTAATGATGAAATTAACTCAGTAATACTCTCATTTTCACTTAATTCCTCATTATCTTCAGTATTTTCTTCAGTATCACTATTGTCAGTGCTGCTACATTTACTACTCTCACTATTGCTCTCTTCTATTTCTTGTTCCACAGTATTTTCACTTTTTAAATAAGTCTCAAACTGTATCTCCTCAACATTTTCTTCCGTGACACTGTTGAAATTAAAATATAGTAATGAACGGCAATAACTTCTATTATATGAGCTCACACTTTTTTTTATTATTGCAAATATTTTATGTTTCTCTTGTTTTTTCAGCCTTCCTAGAATCTTTGAAATAGCAGAATCTAAAGTTTCATGTTGTAGCCATTTGAATATGCCATGAATACATCTTTGCTGCTCATTTTTCCTCTTCTTACTTTTTGGTAACTTAAGATGAGAGAAAAACTTACGAAAGACTTTTTTCTCAACATAGTCATTACCTAGCATTGTTGCTAGCAATGGAAGCATATCTTTATGTAAACCCCCAAAATGTTGCAACAAGTAATCTACTTTGTACAACTTGCATTCCAGTACATAATGTTTAACACCATCAACTTCAACAGGTATTGGTTTATACTCTAGTGTGTTAAATGGTATATACAAAACATTGTACACAAAAAAATCTGAATCATAGCTTAAGACTGGACATCCCAAATGTTTGGCCATTGTGGCGATTTCATTATCTGCTTCAAATTCGCAAACAGAGTAAAGAATATTTAGTTCTGAAATTACTTCTTTGAAAACATCTCTTAACAAGAGTGGGAATATCTTTAAATTACTTTGGGTTACCGGGTCTAGCCTGGAAGCACCATTAATTTTCGATCTAAGTCTGCTATATGCCGTTTTAAGTTTTTTACTTTCATAACTACCATCAAATATAACAAATGGAGTTACACAACATTTGCGTAAGTTTTTAAAGAAATTTTTAGTGTGCACTGCGAACTTGTCATAATCGCCCCCAAATGCTGAAAAACAATTAAGACGTCCGTATAGCTGTGCGCATAAACTATGGCCATCAATAACAAGATTGCTATCGGCAAGTTTATAACTTTTCAAAAAAGATTCTTGGTTAGAATTTATGTAGGTTGTCAAGCCGCGCACACCCATTATAATGAAAATAGCAAATTATTTGGTAAAAGTCGAAAATTCAATCCTACACTCCTATCAAAATTCAAAACATTAAAATAACATAACCTTAAACTTTTGCCCATCACTCACAGCTGTACATATTTATATTTTTGTTCAATCAATCAATCGTAAGAAGCAAAGGACAGATGCCAACTAGAATGCCATGGAATATAGGCAAAGCATAGGCATGTATGTTCCATGGCATTCTAGTTGAAAATTCAATCCTACACTCCTATCGAAATTCAAAACATTAAAATAACATAACCTTAAACTTTTGCCCATCACTCACAGCTGTACATATTTATATGTTTTTCAAATAAAATTGCGGATAATCCATATCCGAGAGTAACCTATTTCTGTTCTTAAAATAAACATAAGCTCACAAGATCAGAAAGTAAAACAAAAAAAAATTTTAAAGATCGTTAACTTAAGGCTGTAGTAACGTTTTGAGCGATTACCATATTTCTGCCTTAACAAGGATCCGTCCTAAAATTACTTACTATTCTTATAAATATTCATAATGTTTTCATAAATATATTGTGATGCAAGGTCAGGTCAAGGCTGTGACTTTTCTCTTAGAGATTCTCTATTTCCAAGTTTTATCTTACAATTTTTCAAACTATGTGCGCATTTCTTTGAGGCCAAGCAAAAAAAAAACAATTATTTACATTTTATTTGGAATTATGTTGCTAACTTATCCACCAATTTAACATTAGGGTGTTAATAGTATTGCGTAACCTGTCTTGTCTATTAATTCAAATACTTTGTTTTACCAAATTATATGTAGAATGTAGTTAAGTAGTTAGTTTCTTGTTCGCACTTTAAGGTTTTCAAAGTGACATTTAAAACTATTGAAAAAATCGTTACTGTATTTCATTTTAGATAGCGTCTTAATATGCTTTTCTTAAACACAAAGTGCAATGTCAAATGTCTTTTCGTATAGGTACAATTTTGACATCAAGCTTTTTACCAACGCCATCATATGAGACAAAAAGACATGATTTTTTCTTTTTAAAATCAATCAGATAACTTCTCTTAATGAGAGGTTTTCTGACAGCTCATTAAAAAAACAAAATGGTACAGAAGGCTTCGATAGATGGCGCTTTACAAAAGGCGAAGTCTTGTCTGTCATATAGCCATTTATCCCACACTGCGTTTTTAAATGTAAAATAAATTAATTGACGACTATGTCAGTAATTGAGCTTATAAATAACAATAGATGATAGATACCACTTACCTACATTATAGTTTACAGACTTAACGCCTTCGGCTTTTTAAAAGTGCCATCTATAGAGATTTTTTGAACTAATCTTTATGAGCTGTCAGAAAACTCCTCATTAGACATTCTTTACTTTAACTGTATCCTGTATCAACAGGGAAATAAATGGTTTTCCAATATCTAAAGAGAAACACGTGTTAAATTATTTGATACCACAAGCAAGCATGGGTGGTGGCATGGCATTCAATCAATGGCAGCAGACAGACATCAGAAGTATTTACCATTTTTCATGGTTCAGTCGACCACATATTTTTTAATTGTCCCCTCCTCCCTGTGTCCCTCTACGATATCCTGCCCCCTCAGCTTCCCTGACCGACCTGCATGAAGACCCTCCTCTCCTATAACGACCCATTAATCCTTAAGATCCTATGTAAATATATCCTTCAATGTAAAATATGCCTGTAAATAAGTAGATAAATAAAAGATTTAAAGTAGTTAGTTAAATGTTCTATTTCATCTGTGTGTTACTAATATTCATGGTTTTATTCATTTTGTCTGTTGGTACTGGTACTAACTATGTTGTCTTATTTGTCGTAGGTAATTCAACGTCCTGCCCTCGTCGCGCCTCACATTTTTTGTCATGCAAACTGGACCTTACTTGTAATACCGTGTATTTCTCATTACGTGATACTGGCAGTAATAGTACGTCGCCTAGTAACGATGGCTGGTTGCCATTATAACCTCTGAAGAACAAACCTATGGAACTGCCCTAAGCATGTACTTTTGTTGTATACCTACGTAAACAAATCGGGTAACAAACATGGCGGATTAGGGATGGATGTGTCGATATTTTTTTAAATGTCGATAATTATCTATAAGTTGTTTCTTAAACCTGCCGGAGAAACCAATAAAAGTTTTCGCTGTTTTCTAATAACCTTAACTTGGTCGGGTTACCATAGTCATTCACTTCCAAATGACTTTAATCGTATTATCTCATTAATTATCAAATGTACTAGGCTGAAATTTTACTGATAACGACTGAACTAAACAATTAATTATTGACATAACATTCGGTTCATATATCCATATACAGGCTAACCGGTGACCAAATAACACAGCGCGCATCATGACCGTGATCGTAATCGATATCGATAACAAAAATCTCTCGACCGCACTTCCACAAGTAAACAACACGGGATACTAAAATGGCGTCATTCGGCAGCAAAAGTACATTGAAAATATTGACGACGGTACTGACAAACAGAGTGTTTATCCGAAAACACAGATTTTCATACGCAAGAATATTCGTGCGAGAAAGAGACATAACTATTTTGTCGTCCTATATCAAATAGATTTTTTAATTCGATTCCATATGTTTGTTCTTCTGAGATTATAACCAAAGAATTGAATGGGGAGTTTTCTGACAGCTCATTAAAAAAACAAAACTGGTACAAAAGGCTTCGATAGATGGCGCTTTACAAAAGGCGAAGGCGAAGAATTTATTCCACACTGCGTTTTTAAAAGTAAAATAAATTAATTGACATCTGTATCAGAAATTGAACGTATAAATAACCAAAGATGGTAGATACCACTTACCTACATTATAGTTGACAGACTTAACGTCTTCGGCTTTTTAAAAGTGCCATCTATAGAGGTTTTTTGAACTAATTTTTATGAGCTGTCAGAAAACTCCCCATTGAATTTACCATTTTTGTACCGTTTTATTTTTTTAATAAGCTGTCAGAAAACCTATACGTGAATTTTTTTTTTTTTTAATATTTTATTTAACGGGCCTGGAAACGAGTCCTTTTAGCCACACAAATTAACAATATACAGTTTACAAATAAAGTTCACTTCTTAAATGTTAACACTTCTTAAAATTACAGTTTCATTTCTATGTTCAATAAAAATTGGAATAAAGATTTATAAAACTTCTTCTCTGAAAGTAAACTTTTCAACGATGTTTCTTCTTGTCGCTCTTGTCTGTCAGTGTCATTGTCAATTTCACTAAACAATAACAATCTTTGTAGGTTATATTTTCTACATTTCATAACAACGTGTTCTAAGTCCTCTTCCTCGTTGCACTCCTCACATAGTCCACTATCCACAAGCTTCAGTCTGCACAAATGGGATTTTGTTTGGCAGTGCCCAAATCTCATTCTATTGATGGAAGTTATGAAGCTTCTCGATCCAAAGATTTTGTGGTACCAGGGTTGGGCGGGCGGGACCTTTTGTATGTCATAGTACCATTTTCCCTTATCGGACGATACATTCCTCCAGTAATCATTAAAAAGTTCTCTGTGGCATTCCTTCATGGGAGCATATAAATCGGTAAAAGGTATGTGCATTGAATCACTATGATCTTCATCTGGATCTCCCCTTGCTATTTTATCTGCTTCTTCATTTCCCGATATACCGGAGTGAGAAGGGACCCACATAAATTTTACAAATTTACTATTTACACACATATCATACAACACTTGCTTTATCTTAAAAATCAAATGATTGGTACTGAATTTTAAAATCCTATTTTCAAGAGCTTTAATAACACTAAGTGAATCAGTAAGTATTAAAAAATTATTACTATTAATATTACATAAATATAAAAGAGAACAATAAATGGCATAACATTCAGCAGTGAATATACTACAATTAGAATCTATTTTGATACACTTTCTGGATTTAGTTTGGGGGTCATAATATGCTGATGTAACAGTGCTCAAGGTTTTAGAACCATCAGTGTATATACTGTAATAATCAGTTTCATCAAGCATATTCAAAAGTTCTACTTGATTAATGACATCCCTCTTAAGTACTGCTACATCAATCATATTAGCATTATAATCTATATTATACAAAGGCCAATGGCTCTCTCTAAATACACTTTTACCAAATTTAAGATGAATTTGTATCATTATTCTTAAGAGTTCCGGTAATTTTCTTGATAAAATATTTGAAGAGTCCATATAAGTACCTACACAAGTGATATCTAATGGGAGCACAGGAAGTATTCTATTCATTATATGATTGTTATTAGAAGCAAAAACCTTTAAACAAAACCTTTCAGCTATTCTTAATCTTATCAATGTTAAAGGAGGAATACATGTCTCTGCTTCCATAACATGTATAGGAGTAGAACACATAGCACCTGATATGATTCTTAGTGCTTTGTTTTGGATAATATCTAATTTTCTTAATAAAGTATAATTACAGTTGAAATAGGCTAAGGCGCTATAATCAAAGTGACTACGCACTAGACTTTTATAAAGTAACGATAAAGTTTTGGGATCTGATCCCCAGTGAACCCCTGCCAAAGATCTAATTATGTTCAGACCTCGGCAGGCATTTTTAATAATTTGTTCTATATGGTTATGAAATTGTAATTTACTATCAAGGTGAATTCCCAAAAACTTTTTACCTTCTATCCATTTTAAACTATTATCATGAAGTTTTACAATATTAATAGAAGTAGTGTATGTTTTAGAGAAAATCATTGCTGCACTTTTATTTAAACTTAGAGGTAACTTTAATTTACAGGTATAATAATAATGAACTTGTTGTAATGCATTATTTAAATTATTTACAGCAATATTTACATCCTTATGACTACTATATACAACCAGGTCATCTGCATACTGCAGGTATTTGACATTATATTGGGAAATATATCTATTCAAATGGCATGTGTACAAATTGTACAAAAGAGGTGATATAGTGGCACCTTGCATTGTGCCTTTAAAAACTTGTCTTGGTCCGTATAAAATATTATTAAATTTTACATACATTGTCCTGTCATACAAAAAATTAAAAATCCATTTACAGACCTTGCCTGGGATACTTATGTCAATTAAGACATCTACAAGAATGGACGGAATCACATTATCAAATGCCCCCTGTACATCAAGAAAGGCACAAACTGTAGATGAATGAGAAGAAAAGGATTGCTTTATATCTGATATCAAAGCAACAAAACTTTCTGCAGAGCTTTTACCTTTACGGAAACCATACTGTTCCTTTGGTAAGATATTATTAGATTCCACATACCAGTCTAACCTAACCTTTATCATATATTCAAATACTTTTCCAACACAAGATGACAATGATATAGGTCTGTATGAGTTACAGTGGCTTTCAGATTTGTCTGGTTTTATGATAGGAATGATGCATTGGGTTTTCCATGAAGTTGGAATTAGTTCATTATCCCAGAGTAAATTGAAAATATTGAGTAAAATCTTTTGAGCATTCTCATGTAAATGATTTAAAAGTTTGTAAGGAATATCATCCAAGCCTGGAGTAGTGTCTTTTCTAGATTTTAAAGCAGATTGAAATTCTTGCCATGTAAAAGAATTAGATAAGAATGCACTTTGTGAATTACCTTCTTGCATAAAAAAGGTATCTAACAAATTGCTGTCTACTAATTTTTCAGGTGGATCAGTGGGAGCATACTTATCAAGAAAAGATGGAATCCATTCACAATTTTTTGGAGGTGCATTTGAAGATGCTCTTTTGAATCTGCGGATATAGTTCCAGACTACAGTAATAGGTGTGTATCTATTAAATGACTCACAGAGTTTTTTCCAACCATTCTTTTTCTTTTCTTTCAAAAGTCTTTTTTTAATGGCATCTGTTTTTTTATAATGTATGTAATTTTCTAAAGAGGAATGATTTCTATAATAATTCAAAGCTGCTTTACTCTTTTTAACTGCTTCTGAGCATTCATCGTCCCACCAGGGAACAGGTTTTTTCATAATTGTTGGACAAGTTATTTTAAGTTTTGGTATACATTTTTCTTTAATTTGATTTAAGATATCACAAAATTGATTGTATGACAACAAAGGATTAATAGGATCAATAGAGAATGATTTGAATGTTTTTTCTGTTTCAGATTCAAAAAGTTTCCAGTCAGCTTTGTTATACAGAAATCTTTCTGATGGTTGACCTACTTCAAAAGTTTGTGGTGATAGCTGTATGACTGTGATAGTGGGGTAATGATAGCTGCCCATTGGATCATCATGAACACTCCACTGACTTAGTGGAGCAATGTTGGGACTGACACAAGTTATATCAATGGAAGACTGTTTATTACGTTCACTACCTACTGTGGTTGGAGCTCCAGAATTCAAGATACATAAATCACACTCATCTAACATGTTATATACATCTGTACCTCTGGGTTTTGTTGAAAAACACCCAAAGGCCACATGATGTGCATTTAAATCCCCAGATAGTAAGATAGGTTTAGGTAAACTATTAATTATTTGTTTAAGCTGTCTAGATTTAAAATGTCCTGGTCTTGGTGGACTATAGACACATAGGATGGATATATCACCTGTATCAGTTTTAAGAACTATAGCTGCAGATTGTAAATCATCATAAAAAGGCATATCTATACTATTGTATTTAAAATGATTCTTAATAAGTATACCGACTCCACCACGACCCTTAGGGCCATGTTGGAAAATAAAATTATAACCAGCTAATTTAAAATGCATATTATTTTTGAGATAAGTTTCATTTAACAGACATATATCAATGTCATTCTGCTCTAAAAAGGAAATAAGAAGTGGCTTTTTGCTATTGATACTTTCTACATTAAATTGGCAAATCTTTAAGAACTTATTATCCATGTTTTAAATTGTTTACTAATGTTTCTTTTATGAAAGATGTAGTCATTTTTTTATTACTATTTCCTAAATTTACTAACGTCGCCACTAACGATTTTAAGATACTATCATTCTTTAAAATACCTTGAACTATTTCATCTGTTGTAATTTCTTTGGGTTTTGTAACCATGTTTGTAACTTTCTTTGGGAGTAATGTAGGGTAATCTGAGTTATAATGTGTTAAACTATATGTGTGATCTGTTTTTTTCATTAAATTGGCATATGTTACTTTATTCTTTTTATCTAGTATTCTTTTTTGTTTAACAGGACAATCTCGCGAAATAGCAAGGTGTTGACCACCACAGTTAGCACAATGCAAAGCCTGATCATCGGGGCATTCTAAGTAATGATGATCTTTGGCACAAATTGAACATTTTTGTTGAGACTTACATATTTTTGCATGATGATTGAATTTGAAACACTTGAAGCATTGCAATAAGGGAGGATCATATTCATAGACCTTAAAATTAAATAAATCCAAAGATACAGATTCTGGCAATGAATTAGCTAAAAAAGTTACGGAGACAGTTTCAAATGGTTTAGTTTTACCATTGACTTTTTTAGTGAACCTTCTCACTCCGATAATCTCACAGGATGAGATTAATTTCTTGAAAAGGTCTTCGTTGCTTATATTTGTAGGAACATACCTCAATACTCCAATTTTTTCAATACTTCTCGCTGGGATAAATGCCTTAAAATTGTGTCGTCTTTGGAATGTCTCGTTGAGTAAATAATTGTTTGCGTTACTTGCCTGGGAGAAAAATATGCCTATTTTATTTGCAGACATTCTTTTAATGCCTGTCACTCCTTTAACTTCGTCTTTAAAAAGTCCCGCCAAAGTAAGTGGGTTTCTGTTGCCAACATTTCCTTCAGTACTGGTACTCTCGGTAAAAACTACATATTCCTGGGACGCAGAAGTTTCCGGAAAAAGTCTTCGATATCCTGGTTTTAGGTACGGTAAGTACATTTTTTCGTCTAAAGAGTCCATGTCGGCTGGAATAGGAGGCCTCCGCAGTCGCTTCCTATCGGGTCTCCCAGGGGACGACTCCCCTGGGTCCTCCTCCATGTCTGCACTTATTAACGGTTCGGATGCGATAAACTATCAATGAAATTTGCTTAACAGAACATAAAATAAATATTTTCTTTCAAAAGTTGAAAAAATGCGCCTATCTCTTAAAAAAGCCCGCCAAGCTTTCCCCCTATACGTGAACTTCACGACTGATTGCCATGAATAAAAACGGAACTGACTGACTGACTGATTGAACTGATGTCTGTCTGCTGCCATTGATTGAACGCCATTCCACCACCCCCCACCCATGCTATAAAAGTTACTTACTTTATGCCCATGCTTGCTTGTGGTATCAAATAATTTAACACGTGTTTCTCTTTAGATATTAGAAAACCATTTATTTCCCTGTTGATACAGGATACAGTTAGAGTAAAGAATATCTAATTAAGATTCTTGGGTATCGCAACTACTGAAATACAGTGCTTATCCTACATAGTTCACTTTAAAGACCGCGAAACATGACAGAGGCTAAAGAAGTTGCTGTTGAGACTAATGGTCAAGAGAAGAAGCCCGAGAGCGACAATAATGTCGCCAACAATGCCGAAGAAGAATCGGATTTGGAAAGTGCTATCATCCGCCAAGTTGAATATTATTTTGGTAGGTAGAACTTTGATTTTTGTCACGTTGTGGGTATTATACCGGCTTTCGCCAAGTTACACTTTTTTAGACCAATTCGATTAGTAAATAATATTAAAATTAAAGGTGGGGTTGCTTTGAGAATACTTAGCAAAATAATTAATCTTAAGACAGCTCTGTCTTCAACCAACCATTACTTAAATTAATTTATAACTACCTACCTACCTACTTCTTTATCCCTAATATTCTGTTTTTATTTCTATAGGTGATCTTAATCTTCCACGAGATAAGTTTCTTCAAGAGCAAATAAAACTGGATGAAGGCTGGGTTCCAATTGAGGTTCTCATAAGTTTTAATCGCCTGGCTAAGTTAAGTAAGGACGTAGAAGTTATTGCCAATGCATTATTGAAGTCAACACACGGTATTGTAGAGGTTTGTTCATTTTATATTTTGTCTCTCCGTCTATTTATATTAGTACCTACAAACTGGTATTTTATTTCAAAGTGTACATTATTAATTTTTAGATATCTGAAGATGGCAAAAAAGCAAGAAGGAGCATAGAACTCCCTATTCCTGAAATGAATGAGGAGCGTCGCAAAGAACTGATGAACCGCACAGTCTATGTCAAAGGATTTGCCAAGGATGCTGCTTTAGATGATATTCTGACATTCTTCAAGGATTATAAAGAAGTAGAAAATGTTATTATGAGGCGCTATCCCGATCGACAGACAAAAAAAAGATTATTTAAAGGATCTGTTTTTGCCACATTTAAAACCAAAGAGCAGGTAAGAAACCAGCAGCTCTTAGTTTTTAGCCAGAAATATAAGGACCCTTATGGTGCATACAGATTGCTAGTAATTTAACATTCTGAGCACATAGCTTGTTTGGACGTGTAGTGTGCAGAATGTTACATTACAAGTTCCATTACAGCAATCTGTATGCACTATTACATTTTCTCTCTGAGATAGGTAGCATCAATTAAGTTTAACTAGGAATAATATAAATAGTAAATGTATACTTATTTTTAATACAGGGTTTATTTGTAGTCACCGGCCAAACTTAAATGTTATTTTCTTTGATACAATATAAACCTACTAGCATATTTATTTTATTATCGTTAAGTACAAAAAAATTAAACATTTACCATACGTTAAGTACCATAAACCATTTTACAAATAGTCGCTGTTGATGAACACAGCTACTACGACTCGGCATATCATTGATAATACTATGACTTAGTGCTACAAGATGTTTTGTAGTAGCGCGTAGACGTCTTTATTTTAATGGTATTCATTCATAATTTAGAATGACCATGCTGTTCTAAGTATGTTAGCAAATAATTTTGATTTCCTTGTAAAAAAATGCTTCCCTTTTTTTGCAAAAATGGTTTCTATAAATGATACTCTATAAATGATAAGTTTTGGAGCACATAATTCACAAGCAACTGTCGAACTTTTTATGTGCAAACAACATTTTGAGCAATTTTCAGTCCGGGTTCCGGCCAGGCCACAGTACTGTTTCTGCACTAATCAATGTTACTGATGACATTCGTTGGGCCATGGAGAACAAGTCACTAACAGTACTGATTCTTTTAGATTTTAGTAATGCATTTAATTCAGTAGATTTTGACATCCTTCTTGGTATTCTGAAATCCATTAACATATCCACTTCTGCATTGGGCTGGTTTGATTCCTATGTTCGGGGCCGATCGCAGCGTGTCCGCCAAGATGAGAATTACTCTGATTGGTGCGATCTCGCAGCCGGAGTGCCTCAGGGTGGTGTTCTCTCTCCTTTGCTCTTCTCCATTTTTATAAATTCTGTGACGAAAGTCATTTTCTCCAACCTTCACCTGTACGCAGACGATTTGCAGATTTACCGACATTTCCCAATTGCCGATGCTAACTCCAACATCACTTTAATAAATGAAGATCTTAGTCGCATCAGTGATTGGGCGAAATCTTTCGGCTTACTTGTTAATCCTAATAAGTCTCAAGCCATGGTCATTGGTAGTCGAAATATGCGCAGATGCCTTAATATCTCGGCCTTACCTCCTATATTACTGAACGGTATTCCGATTACTCTCACCGACAAAGCTAAAAATTTAGGGGTTATTTTTGACTCTCACCTCACCTGGAACGCTTACGTTAGTGAAATTAGTCGGAAAGTTCATTTCTCGTTCCACTCTCTAAAAAGCCTCCAAAGTTTTTTGCCTTTTAAAACTAAGATCTCCTTATCCCTAACCATCCTTCAACCTATTATTGACTATGCTGACGCTTGCTGCTTGGATGTCACCGAGGAGCTATTAAACAAACTGGAACGCTTGGAAAATCTTTGTATTCGCTTTGTTTAATCTTAAAAAATATGATCATGTATCTCACTATCTCAAAATTCTCCGGTGGCTCCCAATCCGTTTTCGTAGGAACACTCGAATACTTTGTCTCCTGTTTAATGTCCTCAATAGCCCAAACTCTCCTGTTTATTTGCGTGATCGTTTTTCATTCGCTCATCCAAATGATACGATTCGTAGACCGTGTAAGCGTGGTTTACTAGACATGCCTGTCCATAAGACTGATTTCGCTTCTTATTCTTTTTCCGTCCACTCAATCCGATTATGGAATTCATTGCCTCACGAAATCCGAACTTTGAAAAGTTTGCACATTTTTAAGAGAAGAGTTAGAGAGCACTACCTCTCCTTATCATAATTTGTAGAAATTATACTTTTATTTTATGTTTATCCTTAAAGTTGTTATAAATAATATTGTTTATTTATGTAATAATGTATTTTATTATATATGTATGTAGGTTTTGTGTGTATATATATGTATGTATATATATTTATATATATTGTATTTATGTAGGTACCTATTTATGAATTATATGTTCATTTATTTATATAGTTATAAAGTTATTTTATATTCATTACTAACTTAGCTGCACACTAAATTGCTCTTTATTCATCCCACTCTCCACTCGCAGGACTGCTGGAAGAGATTCCGCTAGGAATAAGCAGTACCTTTGTACCATTTACTTATATTTCTGTTTTTTATTATTATTTGTAGTGTGTACATTAAAAGTTAAATAAATAAAAATAATAAATACTTATTACTTTAAAAAAATTTGGCCGGTGACTATAAATCAATTCTGTATATTGTATAATTTCACCATTTGTACCCACTTCTGTTGCAGCACCTGGGTGGGTGAAACCATCCTTTCTAAATAGCTTCATCAATAATGTAGAAAGGGTGGTTTTTAATAACTTAGTATGGACTGTATTACATGGTTTAACCCAGATACTTTTGGTTGCAGATTTGGTTGCCTGGTAGAGATCGCTTTCTAGCGATAAGGCCGCCGATTGTGTTTTCTTTTTTTTTATTGTCCTTTATTTTCTATTTTGTGTTTGTACAATGAAGAGTAAATAAATAAATAAATACTCCTAAAAAAATTAACACATCAGGACATCATAATTTTTTAAAACTAGGTATAAAATTCTTGAGAGAAATGTGGGAAAAATATTTCTGTTTGGGAATATGGTGTAGTTTACAAACAACACTAGTAAAATGTACTACTTTCATGTATGATTTGTAAATTAAACTAAAGTTTCATTGCTATCTTTGTTTTTATAAATTTTTATGACAAAAATAAATGGAATAGTTTCAAAATAATATAATCTCATGTTTGTGTTATGATATGCCTAAAAACAGATCTAAGGGTTAAAGGTAACATTAACTATCTAAGACAAGCCAGGTAGTGTATGTAAGTAGCATTTGAATGCTGTGGGGTGCGGGATATGGCATAGTACTGATGTTGATGTGTCGACAATGATTACTCAGAATAAACATTTAACCAATTCAACATGACTTCTGTCCTATGTATTTACATACATACATAACTTCACGCCTGTATCCCTTATGGGGTAGGCAGAACATCAGAGGTTATAAGAACAACTGATGTCACGTTTGACTAATGAGGTATTATAATGATTGAGAGAGGCTATTGCAGTGACAGGGGGTCAGCCTATGGCCCACAAAAATGCCAATAAAACCTCTGTCCCTTAACCGACTTTTACAGTATGCCCGGGAAGAGAAGCAGCTGGCACATTCTATGTTTTTCTTTCACTCCCAGTCCAGCATTTATAGTTCCCAATAACTGGATGGAACAATAACAATGCATAACTTTAAAAGTAAGCCGATGAGCATGTGTCATTTTCTTAAAAAAAAGATAAGCAGATACAAGCCTGGGCTATCTAGTATAAAAGTTTTGTGAACTCGCTAGAAAACCAAGCCTAATTAAATGTATACTAAAATTATAGCTTATTCCATACTTTTCTTTGTGGGAAGAAGTGGTAGTCTCATTGAAACTTAATTTTTATATTTTTAGAGGTGATGTATTTATTCCTCAAGCTCTTTTAAAATGTTTTATACTTCACAGGCTGAAGAATTTATGAAAATCAAAGGTCTCAAATGTGGTGAAACAGAATTAGTATTACACTGGCAAGAAGAATATTTGAAAATTAAACAAGAAGAGTACACTTTGAGAAAAGAGAAGAAAGATAAGAAAAATAAAAAAGAGGTTTGTTAACTCTTATCCTACTATAATTTATTTATTTTTTCTCTACTCCTTATCAAGTACAATGTGATTTATAATATGGGACCTCTAATGGTTTTATTTATTAAATACATTGATGAATATAGTAATCTTATGATATTGAATCACATTTGAATACCTCAGTGGTGTAAGACCTTGCTATGTAATTTGTGAGGTTGTAGTTTTGGCCCCTGCACAGAGCATGAAAAAAAGAATTTTCGGTTCTGTGTTTTTATCTATACATATATGTATTTATATTCTAGGTTCCTCTCTAGTTTGCTACATGGTATCCCAAATCACAAGCTCTGCTTAGTTTGGGGCCGTGTAGTTGGTATGATTGTCTGGGGATTTTATTATTTTTATTTATTTTATTAATAATTTTTGTAGTGGGTGTGATTGTCTGGGTTTCTTTTTAAAATACATTCTAATAGAGGTTTAATATTTGCCTCTTTTATACCTAAAGTCTTGTTATACTGAGCTATTTTTATTCACCAGCCTAAGGTAAAGTCACCAAAGGTTGACATTATTAGGTTAGTAAATAAATGAACATTTTATTTTATGAAAATGGTTTAATATTTTTACTTAAATGTTATTTTCTTTGATACAAAATTAACATACCTGCATATTTATTTTAGTATTGCTCAGTAGAAAAAAAATTTAGATATGGCAACACAAACTTTTTTTAAAAATAGTTACTGTTTATGAACACAGCTACTACTACGACATTTGTAGTAGCTCATAGTCATCTTTATATTAATGTTATTCATTAATAATTTAAAGTGACCATGCTTTGCAGAATATGTTGGCGAATATATTAATTTTCTTGTAAAAAAATACAACCTATTTTTGCAAAAATCATACCTATTAAAAACATTTGTAGAGTTAAAAAATTTGGCTGGCGTCTAAGGTTGACTGGTGGGTCACTTTTGAAATTCGAGGATGTGATAGTATGAGATAATACATGAAGAGAAAAAATATTAAAACAAAATATATTAATTATTTACTGAGTAAACTTAGCCGAAAGTAAAGAATTTACTACGCAACGCATGGTTACGTTAGTGTTGACAGCAGTCCGCGTGCCAGGTCACGTGCCGCGATTGACTCTGGCATAAGTTAAGTAAATAATAAGAAAATCTTATTTATTTATAGGGAATTCTAGTGAAAAATTAAGTACCTACTTTTATTACATAAATATGAACAGAATCGAGTACAGAGTGCTCTTCTTCAGTATCTAAAATTTATCACCAATCACCCTGTATAATGTCTTTGTTAGTTAGTTAACTGTACTTTAGATTTTTGCTAACAGGATTAAGCATTGATTATACACAATGATAAATAAGCTACCACCCTTCATTGCTCTAGTGATACTTACCATCAGGTGATATTGAAGTTATGTTCTGTTCTTTTCAAATTAATTTGTAACCTTAGCATAAAAACATTACAGGATAAAGAAGAAAAAGATGACAGCATCAAACTACCAACAGGCACGGTGTTGCACTTCAGTCAATGTCATGATAAAATGACCAGAGAGGATGTCAAGGGTGCTCTTACTCCTTTAGGTAAGTCTTAAAAGCCACTTCTATTTGCTTAACTTCTAGTTTTAAGATGTCTATATTATAATTATGATATGACCATTTTTCTATATAGAAATTAGTTTTGAATAAGCAAGACCTTATACATGGGTCATTTGTAGTGATGAAAGGACTCGAGGTTTTTAAACCTTTTCAATCGAAACTCGCCTCAATTTTTACGACTCGACTCGACTCAAAAATACGACTTGAGGCTTTTTACTAATGTAGGTGACTTCATTCAATTTAGAGTTGAACTCTGAAATAAAACGACTCGAGTCTTTTAATAACAGTTATAACGACTTAATCGCGAACATTTTAGTAAAGGACTCGAGTCGTTTAACATAAGATGAGCTGTTTAACGTGGGATTGTAAAATAATAAACTTCAGTGCTTGATCATTGTATTTTAATTAAGTTTTCTAATTTTGCACCACTATATATTTTTCCTTTCTATAAATATAAAACATAGTATAATTGCAATGAATCAATAAATAACTAAAAATGACAAAAATAACTTTAAATATTTTTTTTGTTTTATTATTAATTGAATCAAACTTGTATTAACTTATTCCAAATCTAAATAACTTATTTCAAATCTATAAATAAAAAAGAAACTAAACATAAATAAAACTTTTACCCGTAATAATTAGCGTAGGAATACGATATCCCATATCCACATTTATTCTAGTAATAAAATGTATTAGCGCGCCTCACGACTTAAGACTCCCGCGAACCGAGTCGTTTTAAAAAGGTTCGAACCTTTTCGTTAAGACTCGAGTCGTTTAAAATTTGGAGTCATTTCAAAGTGACTCAAGTCATAAAGTAGACTTAGAGGCCCCAGTCTTGGACTCAAATAAGGGTTAAGGTTCAGGGTTTAAAGACTCATTGAGTTGTTAACCGTATGAATTGAGTCGAGTTCCTGTTAAAGGGCTTAAAAACCTCAAGTCCTTTCATCTGTAGTCATTTGAAATGCAAAAATTTTTACAATCACTTGAAATCTCAGGCCTATTGCGCTCACTCGCTCGAAACCCATTCATGCAAACTGGGGACCTACTTACATGCCGGAGCATCGCGAATACTGTCGTGACATGATATGCCCTGGCAAATAATTCTGAAATGACAGTTCGAAATATTTAATTGAAAATTAATGATACCAGTTAAAAACTTAGAAGTTTAAGTACTGAATGAGAATTATTGAAAATGAACAAGTGTCATTCGTTGTGCATAAAATTTTAAAGCAATGTACCTATAAATAATTGAATTTGAGGTGTGTACTTTATTTTCAAAGTAACTTAATGAAAATAATTGATTACCAAACATACTTAGTGCGCTAAAATGGTTTCAATAGAAGTAAAATGAATTTGATAACTTCTTTATTGAAACTCCCTTAGTCATTAAAAATGAGCCCTTTGCTAACGGAATCATAGATAAATTAAACAAATCTGAGCCAAAATATATATATTTTTCTTCAATACATTATGATATTATAATTCACTTGCACCACATCACAATTTTTTTCTTCCCTAAATTGGGCACACTGGAACTGTCATTTTACTGCATTTAATTATTTGCCAGGGTAGGTATAATTGTTTTGCAATATTGCAATTTATTCTATTGCTCATTCAGAACGAACTATTTTGAGGTTTTTCCACCTATATTATAATACTTGGAATCCTGTAGTGATGGTTATTATAAAACAAAATCAGCATTTCGGTCTGGGTATTTTTTGAATAAATTTCAATTAATATGTCGGTTACCTTGACAATTGACATATTCGGAGTTCCATGGTCATTTTTTTTTGGTCTTTCTGCCGCTAATCATTTATCTAAGCTTTAGGTACCTGAAACTTTATCAAATTTCGATTTTCCTATTTCAGGTGCTGAAGTTGCTTTCGTAGATTTCAAAGTTGGTGACACAGAAGGTTTTATCCGCCTAGTCAAAGAAAATAGTGCCAAAGAACTATTTGAAAAAATTACAGATGGTAAAATAAAAATCGGAGAATCTGAAGTTGTATTTAGGGTACTAGAAGGCGAGGAAGAGCAATCACATTTGGACAAGACTGTCGTAGAAATGTCGAAACGCAGAAAGAATCAAAAGAATTTCAGTAAGCAAAAAGGCAAAAATAAGGGTAGACAATATGGAAACAGAAAACGTAGACAAGACCAGAATGAAGGAGAAGCTCCTGCGAAGAAGGTCAAAGACGATTAGAACTATGTTAAGTGCAACATGTATTATTGTTTTTCTTTTTTAAACTTTATTAAAAGTATAAAAGGTTATAGATTATTGTAAATTATCTATAGTCGGATATTGATGTAAGTATCTGTTTAAATAAACAAGAAAGTTGAATGTGGACAAAAAGTTAACTAAAATAAATATATGATACTTTCAAACTATGATCTGCTATCACTGAAACTTTGTCTTCACAGTCAATGTTATTTGAAACTATTGTATGAAAAAGAACATATAGTACAATAAAATTAAAACTTTAAGTATGTAGCATATCTTTTCATTTTTTGCTTTCGCCTAAAAAATGCCCCTGACTATAAAAAAGGGTGAAAAATAAAGTGTTTAGGACTGTCATCAGCATACAGTGTATCCCGAAATGTATATAGTAATAAAACTTTATGAGTAGTAGGTAACTATAAACAATTTCATCAACAAAAATACCCCATCATATTCGGGGTCAATTCCGAAGCCTTGCCATTGGCAGCAATTTCTATTTTACAATATTTACCTTAATTTGTAAAACAAGTTCTACATCTTGAAGGAGCTCAATATTGGTGCCATTTTAAAGCAAAGGTTTAAAGTAGCTTATAGCATAAAAAAGCTAGCCAACAACTGTTATAAAGGAAGTTTATTTTTTATAGTATCCCAGATAACCTTAATTTGTGAAGTCTACACACTTTTGACCTATCTTTTTGTAACAATATTTGAGTTGTTAAATAATAAGATTTCTGAAGACGACCTAATCATGAAGGCGGACAAACAAATGAGAAATTACTGGCGTGGCTAACGTGGCTCTGGAGTCTGGTCATCAATAATGATGATAGCCGAAAATATGAACACAATTACCTATAGAGTCGCTACTCTGAGTGTTAACCGTCGCTGAATCCGAGCGGATAAAGATCCGTGGACTGTGCGTCCAACATCTTCGCTCCCACTGAGCTTGAACAACTGACACGCGAAGCTTTTCCACCCCCAGCCACTGCGACTGTCGCCTCTCCAGTGTAAATGGCTGCTTCAGAGCAGCGTGCAGGAAATGAGGCAGACCGAAATAACCCGGTGGATGGGGATAGGTGATACAGAGATGTCTTCCCAGGATTTAAAGAACATAAAAGGCTACTAGAATATAGAGCTACTATATAATAGGTAGGTTTTCTCCTTGAGAAGGCCGAAGCTTCCCAGACTAACATGCAGTGTTCGCAATAGGCAAGTCGTCGAGACCGTTAATCAGATGTTGCCACAACATTTGGAGAGAGACGAGCTCAAGCCTTTTTGGAGCGGCTATGGCAGTATGTTGACTTACTGGCGCCATGGTTGCTCAAAGTTCAACTGCTGAACGCGCTACTAGAGAATTGAGCGTCGTGTCGAACAACCCAGGTTACTCATCGATAAGCTAATTTGCTGCAGCTCGGGCAACAGACAGTCGCGCAGGTGACTGATTTTAAAAGTTCCGTCAAAATGTAGTGGACAAGTGTGTGATTGTTCATGAGGAAAGGGGAAGGATTACTCGTTCTCAAAAGGTTGACCTAGTCCCGTTAAACTGACAGCTCTTTCCAAAAATGAAACATACCGATATCTGGGTGTGTCGCAAAACATTAACGAGCGTAAAATAGTCTGTAGATACGCGAAGTCTTTTTCAGCGCATGACAAAGGCACTAACTGTTTGTCGGGTCTCAACAAAGTCCGAGCGTTTACGGGATGGGCTGTACCCGTTCTTTCCATTGGTTCTTTCGTACACTTTTGGCGCCCTGACTCAAACTCAAATATTCTTTATTTCGTAAGTATTTAAATACATTTGAAATAAGACAAACAATTTACAAATTGAACTGAATCTACCACCACTTCGGAAAGTCAATCTGTTGAGAAGAAGTGGCAAGAAACTCAACAGCAATCATCTTTTAAAAATAAAAAAAAATGCACAGCCAGGGAATCCCATCTTCTGCATCCGGATATCTTATACTTAGTAAACCTTTTCACATAACAGTTGCCCTTAAATCTATCGAATCTTAAATATTTTAGAATTTTATTATAAAATAAAGCGTACACATTGACCCATGAACGAGTTGGTCATCTTCTGGAGTCTACTATTATATTTATACATTAGGCAATCAAGTACCAGACAGAAACATAGATAGTAGAGATAAAGATAGAAGCAGAGATGGACGTAGCGATAGAGGTGAGAGAGAATACAGATACTATAAAAAGTTATTTTGCTAATTCCGCGACTTGTACTTGTACTAGTGATGCAGGATTTTCATGCGTAGGTTCACCGCCCTCCCTCCCTCAAGCAAGGAGCAAGACATGCAATGAACACACACCTGGAAACCCACACCACAAGCTATCACCGACACGTGTTTCGCTTCAACCAGAAGCATCCTCAGGGCGCAACGACCACCACCGAACAGATAATGTGGATGGAGATGAGGATAGTCGTGGACAAAGAAAGGACGTGGATATGGGGAAGTCAGAGCCAAATTCAAAAAAGTAACATAGTCATAAATTCATCAGCAAAACGACGACTTTATGACTATGCACCGCTAGTAGCACCCGTTCACGAGTATAATATAACTAAGTATTGATATAACTAAGGGGCCTGGACCGGATGGTTTGCCACCAATTTTTATACGTCGTTGCGCTAATCAACTGTCAGGTCCTCTCACTTATATCTTTAATGAATCGCTTCGTACTGGAGTATTTCCGATGTATTGGAAATTGGCTAAAATTGTACCGATATTTAAAGAGGGGAAAAAATCAGATATCAAAAACTATAGACCGATATCTATTTTGTCGGTTCTCCCAAAAATATTTGAGGTGCTAGTGTATCCATATCTCTATACTCAGGTTAAATTGCAGTTAACTGATCGTCAACATGGGTTCATTCCTAATAGGTCGACTACAACGAATCTTATTTCATTTGTTGAATCAGTAGTTCGAAACGTCGATCAGGGCACTCAAGTTCATGCTATTTATGCTGATTTAAGTAAGGCTTTTGACCGTGTGGACCACAATATACTTTTAAGAAAACTGCGCAGCAACGGGGTCACTGGAACCATCCTTCATTGGTTCGAATCCTACTTGACAAGTCGGAAATCATACGTAGTCGTTAACGGATCCCAATCCACACCATTCGCTGTAACTTCCGGTGTTCCACAGGGATCACATTTAGGACCTCTTTTGTTTCTTATTTTGATAAATACTGTTGTAGATTGTTTCCAAAACTCTGAGGTCTTCTTATTCGCCGACGACTTAAAACTAATAAGGCCCATTACATCATTGGAGGACTGCGTTCTACTCCAGGCTGACTTAAATAGACTAGCCAGGTGGTGTGAAAATAATAATATGCTGTTAAATACAGACAAATGTTACCACGTATCTTTTACACGCAAAAAAAATCCTATAACAGCTAGCTATGTAGTTAAAAACACAACACTTAAAAAAATAGACTGTGTGCGAGATCTAGGCATATATGTTGATAGCAAATTATCTTTTGTTCAGCACGTAGACACTATTATAACTAAAGCTTACAAAATGTACGGTTTTATAGTTCGGAATACTAAATGCTTCAAAAAACCTAAAACCTTGATACTTCTTTATAACAGTTTAGTACGCAGCATTTTAGAATACAGCTCGCAGGTATGGTCCCCATTTTACGAGGTGCATAAGAACCGAATTGAAAGAATTCAACGGAGATTTCTCGGCATTCTGGCATTTAAAGCTAATCAACACCGTGTACTGAAATCTTACCGCGAGCGACTTGATTACTTTCGCGTAACTTCACTGACCAACAGGCGTAAACTTCTCGATATTTCTTTTCTTTACAAGATTTTAAACAACCAAATAAATTGTCCAGACTTGTTGTCGAGGATTAATATATGCGCTCCTAGCAGATTGCCGCGTGTCTGCGCCTACAAGCTGTTCAGTATTTCGCGATACAAAACCAATTTAGGCTTCAACTCACCCTTAGCCCGAATGTTGAAAATATACAACGATTTTTCCAAATTTACCGATATAGACATGTTTTCTGATAGAATTGATAAGTTTAAACTAAAAATGCTAAATTACTTAAATGCCAAATGTAAACCTTTTTGATATTATACCTATACATAATTTTACTAAATGCTGTAAGAACTTAAAATCTAAATTTTTTATGTTTATGTATGTATTAAAAGATAGCTATAATTTAAATTCCTTGTACTTAACTATTTAAATGTTTGCTGTGGTTACCTGTAACTAGGTGAGCACAATGTTAATAATTTGTATTTGTTATTAAGTTTTGTTATGTGTATCATCTGTTGGTAATCCTTAATATAATAATAAATAAATAACGCAAGCACCAGCCATCACCCTCCTCAACCATATTTTAGGGAACAGGATGACCCGACGCTACCGCTAGCCATGCCGCCTGAGGGACCATGACGTTCTTGCTGTTGTATGGACAAGGAGATGGAGTTGGAGATTGAGCATTTTTGAAAAACAATTTACAACCAAGGACTTTTATCGTCCATATATTCAGATATTGTATAAAAGCCTTTATTACACAATTTTTGTTTAATAGTTTCTTTAAATTTATCAAGTGATAGATAAGTCTTGAATATTTGTGGAAACCTTATTATAAAAACGTTTGCATTGACCCATAATTGAGTTAGTGACTTTATGAAGTCTACTATCATAGCCGGCTAGCTTATACTTATTTCTAGTATTAAAATTATGTAAGTCACATTTTCTATGGAACATGTAATTAAGTTATTTTTTACAAACATAAGATTTTCAAAGATATATTGTGAGAATACAAACGTAAGAATATTTATTTCTTTAAACTTATTTCTAAGTGTCGCGCTGGAATTAAGTCTGTAGATTGCGCGAATAGCCCGTTTCTGTAGCACAAAGATAGTTTTAATATCGGCGGCATTTCCCCACAGGAGAATGCCGTATGTCATTAAGCTATGAAAATAACCAAAATAAACCAATCGCGCAGTAGCATCATTAGAAATATTTCGCATCTTTTTGACGGCATATGCTGCAGAACTAAGTCTCTTCGCCAATCTTTCTATGTGTGGTCCCCATTGTAGTTGTGCGTCTGGGGCTATGCCAAGGAACACTGTTGAATTTACAGGGCTCAATTCTTGTTCTTTTACAATTAAGTACCGTGAAATCTGGCAACTTTGCCATTTTTTGTAGTGTATAAAAATTCAAGAGACGTTATTTTAAAAAAAAAGCACTATACACGACTGTTGAGTAAATTTTTTCAATTCTGTATTTTATAAAGGCGTCCTACGTGTTCATGAATTTTAAATATATTTACCAAAAACATAGTAAACAGCCAAAAACAAAATATGGCAAAGATGGCCCTACTGTATGGCAAGTTTGCCAACAGGGTTTTGTATCTCATTATGACAGGCTTTATTATGACCGATTGAAGAAAAACAATCTATAAGGCCTTTACAGTTTTAGTGTAGGTGATTCATTACTTTTTTTTTGCAATTACATAATAGAAAGACCAATGTGGTAAAGTTGCTTACCTGAAAATATTTTTTTCATACAAAACTAAGATATGAGGTAAGGGTTGTCCAAAACTGAAAAAACAAATGTATGCACGCACATAATATTCTATCTATCATGGCGCACACACATCTTCTAAAATGTTAATTAGACAACAAAATAATCAATTATAAAATATGTTTATTAAAAAAAAATGAGAACATATTATATAGGTAGTAACAATTATCAGGTATTCCTTCATTAGGTTTCTACTCTTAAATACTATAATGGCATTTAGTATTTGGCAAAACTTTGTAGGTAAATAATTCTTATAAATTAAGTGTTCAAACAAAAACAGTCTTCGAAAAATAATAATAATCAGTTCTGGACTGGAAAATAATCAGTACCTGAATACCTTATTTTTAAACTCCATAGAAGTTAGTTTTTTTTTATAATAATATGGTAAATGGTTATAAATGTTGATTGCCATACAATTTATGATTCTAATAAAACATTGCGGGCGACGTTACACACATAGGCACATAGTTATACCTACTTCTTCAGTACTTAGTCTTGAAAACAAAGTGACAACCCTAGCCCTCAACGAAATATGGTAAAGTTACCAAACCTTCTTTTAACACCGGTATGGTGACATTGCCAACGTAGTTATAGACGAAAATATCTGAAGTTAAATAATTATGATGATTTGATTAGCCACTTTACGCATAAATATAGCTTTACATGAAAATATACATTCCTCGTAGCAGTATTTATCAATTTAATTGTAAAAGTTCGGGAGCACTGATTTTGAGGTTAAAACGTGCACGAAATTTGCGTGTTCAAATATATGACAACTGTGGGTCCAGTGCTGCTGCCAAAACGAAATTAGTGCTGCCAGTCGTATATCAACCTTTCTACTAATTAAGGTAGAATTTCTAAAAAAATATCTGCGTCCATGGTATAAGGGATTTTGTAGAAAAAGTCAGCATGTGGCAAAGTCAACGTCCGTTGGCAAAGTTGCCAGATTTCACGGTAAGTATTTACATGCCGGACATTAGGCAATTAGAATTTTAAAAATTTAGTTTTATTTTCATTGAGCAGCAGGTTATTGGCTGAAAACCAATTCTCCACAATTTCAATACAATAGTTTACTTCAAAGCAAAGTACCTGGATCGGAAAGTCCGCAATACTATGATCCTCGATAGAATGCATCACCCTCTACTTATAGCCGCTGTATATCTCCCGGAAATGTGGAAAAAGAGGCCAAAAACTTGCATAAAACCTTCCCAAAACGCCAAAACCTTGGTCAACAATAACTAGGTACATTGTATGACTGAGAGTAGTGATTTTTGTATCAATTTCTTAAAACAAACCAAATAGTGTAATAATAAGAAAAATAGAAGACGTAGATACTTACTTATCTTTCGCAAAATTTAAGACTAAAGCTGACCTGATGCACTCATAAACTGTAAAAAATAAACTTTATTGTACATCATCATCATCCACAGCCTGTAGACGTCCACTGGTGGACATAGGCCTTCCCCAAGGTCTTCCACGTCGCTCGGTCCCGCGCTGTCCTCATCCAGCGTTTACCGGCAATTTTGACCAGATCGTCGGTCCATCGTGCGGGGGGCCTGCCTACGCTGCGTCTCCCAGTACGTGGCCGCCACTCGAGAACTTTTCTGCCCCACCGGCCATCTGTTCTACGAGCTATGTGCCCTGCCCATTGCCACTTCAGCTCTGCAATCCTTCTGGCTATGTCGGTGACTTTGGTTCGCCTGCGAATCTCCTCATTCCTGATTCGATCCCGCAGGGAAACTCCGAGCATAGCCCTTTCCATTGCCCGCTGAGCGACTCTAAGCTTGTTTATAAGGCCCAGCGACCACGTCTCAGTGCCGTATGTTATCACTGGCAACACACACTGGTCAAAAACCTTTGCCTTCAGACACTGCGGTATTTGTGACGAGAAGATTTTACGTAGCTTCCCGAACGCTGCCCAGCCGAGTTGGATTCGACGATTGACCGCTGTCTCAAAGTTGGACCTACCTAACTGGATTTTATTTTATGTCAAGATAATCGTCAACAACTTCGAGCGTGCCTCCAACAACTACCACAGGAGTAGGTGCAACATGGACGTTCGACATAGTCTTCGTCTTATCCATGTTCATTTTAAGCCCATTTAAGAGATACTGTGTAGGTACTCATGTAGGTACCTTCTATTGAACCAACTGAATCATGCATAACTAAAGACATTTTTTTTTGGTTAATTTCGTTAGGACAGGCAAAGAGAACGAAGCCCATACAGCCATGTATTTTGTGTCTTGATCAGGCCTGGCTCACTCCGCGCGGTACATCCGTTATTTACCTACAGCGTAGCGCTCCGCCGGCGCATTTCGAATGGGTCGTGTATCACGCGCGCGCCCGTCGGGACGTTGTAGATACCTACCTACCTAATAGCACTCACAGTAATTCTATGATCGAGGTCGCAAAGAGTATTTAAAAATGGACATAAAAAAAACAAATAGGTATTCAATTAGATTATGTTTAGATTTGATTATGTTCAATGTAGCAAACAAAACATAAGTAGGTAGTATTACTAATTATTCGTCGTAACTTTTTTTTTCATTTTTTCCTTTAGGTAAGTTGAAACAATATTTTTTACAAAGGTAGAATAACAGTAATACCTACATCGGTAGATACTTAATTACAAATAAGGAGATTAATTATTCTTCACTTGGCAGCAACCCTAACAGCGTAAGAAAAGATAAGAGGCATGCGATAGAAAGAGACAAAACTTCTAGGTATATAAATTTTCAGGTACGTAATGCTGTGCGAGCTGAATTCCACCGTATCGCGTCGTAGCAAGACTCAAATTTATTTAGATCTTCTTACGGAGTAATTCTTCTGTACCAACGGTACTATTACTTATTCTGTGTCTTGATGACCAACCAAAGACATTATACTAGTAACAAGACGGAGTACTGTATTTTTTTAAGGAATCTACTTTAGATCTTATTACGACAGTACAAAGTCGTTAATACTTTGAATCTCCACATAACGAGAAAACGGCAATAGCGAGAGGGTAGCTACGGTCTTGTATCCTTGTGTAGAATCTTGCCATTCTACAATTTTGGTACATAAGTAGAAATCTGTTTCAAATACAAGGACTTCCAAAAATAATATATAATATTTTAAAATCAGTTTAAGAATGATGTGCGGGTTTAAATTACGAAGTCAATGAGGAATTTTCTGACAGCTCATAAAGAAAGATGGCAGTTTTTAAAAGCCAAAGGCTTTAAGTGTTAAACTAAAATGTAGGTAAGTAGTATCTACCATCTATGATTATTTTATAAGTTTGATTTCTGACACAGAAGTCAATTAATTTATTATACTTGTAAAAACGCAGTGTGGAATAGATGGTTATAAGACAGACAAGACTTCGCCTTTTGTAAAGCGCCATCTATCGAAGCCTTTTGTACCGTTTTGTTTTTTAATGAGCTGTCAGAAAATCTAACATTAAAAAAAATATTTTTCATAAAATAAAATTTCAAAATTATTTCTAGTGAATAAAATTTAAGTTTAATCTACAATTTATGACTACATAGCAAAAAATAAAAACATTATCTCACTAATATTACGTTTGGATGTATGGATGTTTGTTCCTCAATCACGTCAAAACGGCTCTACGGATTTGAATGCAATTGGGCATAGTGATAGAGTACAATCGGGAATAGCACATAGGCTACTTTTTATTCCCAAATTCCCTCGGAATTTTATAGCTAGTGTTTTATATTTTGAACTTCCTATTTGTTACATATATTTTTAAGCACCAACATAAGTAAGCGGCTAGTAATCAAACAGTGGTGTTTGCCACGCCATAATTCTGAGAAATGGTCCTAAACAGTAAATAAAAAGCAAAAAGTAATAATAGTATATTATGTAACAAGTGAGCGAAGTTGCTAATTACAGTCGAGGCTGTGATTTGAGCCCGAGCCGGCTCATTATTAAGCCCTCGCCTGCGGCTCGGGCTCAAATCACAGCCTCGACTGTAATTAGCAACGCTCACGAGTTACATACGACGTTTTTCAACACACTTGTGAGTAAAAGACAGACATACGTGGTCATAAAATAACAAACACACTTGATAACAAAGCTGTGAATTGTGATTGAAAAATGGCGCCGAACCTCGACCCGCGCATGCGCGTAGTTTTTTTTTTCCGTCAAATGTGTCAATGTCTGTATAGCATATACAGCCTATTTTAAATGAAAATGTTTAATTTGGAGTGGTAAATGCAAATATTTTAATATTTTATGACAAACTAGCTTTATCCCGCAACTTCGTATGCGCTTAACTACCCTTCCCGAGGAAATTTCAGAAACTATACAACCAGACACCCACTGAAAGAATCTTTATACCAAGTATCACACCCATGCACTCAAGGAATAAGTTTTTTTCATACAAACTAAAAATCATATATTTCCCGTGCCCGTGGCTATTTTGGGAATTTTTTTCGTAGCCCAACCAGTCACTCTTTGAAGAACCTTCATGCCAAGTATCACATCCGTACACTCAAGAAATAAGATTTTTCATACATTCTAAAAAGTCCAACCCCTTCCCGTGAGAATTTCGGGAATTCTTTCCATAATACAAACAGACACTTATTGAGGAACCTTTAAATCAAGTATCACATCCTTGCACTCAAGGGATGGGATTTTTTCATACAAATTAAAACATCATATATTTCCCTTTCCCGTGGGAATTGCGGGAATTCCTTTCATAAAACAACCAGACACACATTGAAAAACCTTTACACCAAGTTTCACATCGGAGCACTCAAGGAATAAGATTTTTCATACAAACTAAAAAGTCCTATATTTCCAGTTCCCGTGGGAATTTCGGGAATTCCTTCCTTAGTGCACCCCTACATCCCCTAAAGAATGTTTGTTCCAAATTTCAGCTCTCTAAGCCCAGTAGTTGCGGCTGTACGTTGTCTGTCAGTCACTCAGTACCTCAGTCACTCAGTCACTCAGTCAGTAACGGAACAGTTTTATATATATTGATGATTGTAAATTGTGAATAATTTGTTTAATATACAAATTTATTTTACTAATATAAGGCGCAAACATTTAAAAATGTATATGGATTTGAAGTGGTATAAAACCTCTTTGTTGTTTCTGAAAATATTTAGTGTGTAACCCGGACCAATATAATATGCTCTGTTTTCTCGCATGTTATTTGCACAAAGGTACAATTCAACTTTGTAAGATTCATTATATTATGCACTAGGGTATAATATATTATGCACGCGTGACTTATAGCCCAGTTTATAGTTCTAAATTCAATAGATTAACGCTCACTTTACGAGCAAGTGTGTTGAAAACAATCTTACGGTCCTATAAATTCGTTTATTAGGACAAACAAGCAAGTCACTTCTGCAACTGGTTCGATACATTGTAAGTTCTTCTTTCCATTGCAAGTATGATTGACTCCATACAACATATAATGAATTTTACCTTTTCAATTACATTCAACGAAACAACCATTTCCAGGGGATTTGTTACTTCTGTATGAAAAATTAAAAAAGAGCAGTAGGTACCTACTATTTTTAGATAATAAAGAAAGTAGTAATGATTAGAACATTTGCTTTTGTTAATAAGGCCTCTTGATATTGTTAATTTATGTAAAATATGTTGAAAATTTTTCTTGTCTATGTAATTTTTTTACAATAATAATGCACAATGCGTTCTTATAACTATGCGTTCTTTGTTATTTTTTTAGTCATTAGTCATTACATAAACTTCATTATTGTAAACCTAACTTCAGTACCTACTTGCTCCGGTGAAAGAGGTCCTGTGATATAGACCATACGAGGTCAGCTTGGAAAATTGAGTTGTATAAATTGACTCACTAAGCTAACCCCTATTTCCGAAGTGTGGTCTCCATAAAACAAGCTCATTGAACTTACTTTGCCCAACTAGTTAGTGCTTCAGTAATAGGAACTTATTTAACTAACTATTGCTGCTTAATCGCAGTTATCAAATCCGTACGTCGTCTTCTGGCACCGTATTAAGTCCCAAAATTCTTCGATTTGGATGTGAAATCTTCCAATTTAGTTTCTTTACTCGAAGGACCAAAACGATGTACCTACCTATAGTTTCTTTATGTAGATGTAGATACAGGAGCTTGAGTTAAACGCCACAGTTAGTTAAGTTGAGTTTATTGTTGTAGTTGAGTTAAGATTACAGTGAAGTTAGGAAGGATGCTGATAATGATGCATGTAAAAAAAAGATAGTCATAGGTATAATAGTTTCGGCGCTGTAATTATAGGTTGGTGAGGATTAAAGCTTGAACGTCAAGCTTCTGAATTCTGAGAGTGCTGAGAGACATGGTAATATTACTTATTTAAGTACTTACTATCCCGGTAACAAACACCGGCTAAGAATCGGAAATGAAAAGGGTATTCGTTGTAGGTACCTACGCGACGATTAGGATTTTTATAACGTGTTTCCGTATCTTGGTTTTTTGTGCGGGCAAAGGAAAGTAAGTAGGCATGTACCTTTCGGTTGATTTTGAGTTCCACGTTTTTTTTGTTCTCAAATTAGATAAACTCGATTTGATTAAACTTATGTTCGTACTGTTTTTTTACTTTCAGTAAGTTTTCAGGTTTTTTTCTTAAACCCATGGATACACAATGAAGGGACAAAATGTGCAACATGCCCTGAATATGTCGCTCGTCAATAACGTAAAAGAGCCTGGGGGACAAAATTTGCTGAACACTAGCCAGTCACGGGACGGATGTCGCCCGAAGAGTTTATGTTGAAGTGCTTTCATTTTGAGTTGACATGTTGAGAGACATGTTGCCCACGCGTCCACAGTCAGCGATAACCAGAGCGGTATTGACTGATGCGCAATACGTGCGTCCAATCGCAGCACGGGAGCAGGCAACATGTTCCGCGTCACGTGAATTCTTCATAAATGTTGAGGGGCGTCACAGCATCACGTAGATACAGTGTTGCGCCTCATGATGTGGGAAAAATGGTCCCCTACTGTGTCCGAGCCTTACTAATCAGTAGATTAAAGCTAGATTTTATATCAATTTATATTTGACCACCACAGACTGTAATATATTATATCAGTGGTATATTTTGCGCATTTTTGCCCCGCTCAGTTTAGACAAACTTTTAGATTAATTTTTTCAAAGTACACTAGTTCTTCATACATGTGGGCAGACAAAAGATGGCGCTTTAAAAAAAAGTGCCATAAAATTATGTTTTTAGTTTTTATTATCCCCTTTAGTAAATATTATATTCCTTGCAAACAATAACAACGTACCTACCTAAGCTAAACATAACAAACAATAAATATTTCAATTATTGTCTTACTCATTAGCTGCAGGCAGCGTATATTAATAATAATTCGTGGAATGCTTCAGATTTTAAACATGAAATCATAATATTGGAACGAAGGACATACTTAATTGAAACAAGAAAATTTCACAATGAAGCCTAATGAAAAAGAGTTGGATAATCCAGGAGGTTCTCCATCAAAAGCCATATCTTATCCAGAAGGCGATGTCATTGGAAATACTGCATACAGCCAGCGGTTTGTTTTAAAAATCTTATTGAAATTAGCGAACTTGGAGACCTTAAAAGAAGCTCTTTCTGATAAATCGTTTGAAGATGATCTTTGTATCCTGTGGGATATGACTGCTGAAAAGGATGTAGTGATGTATCTCAAAGAAAACAATGGGCTCAAACTCATTAACTTTGCATTACCTGCTATTAAAAATCCACGATTCGTTGAGATTTTGATAGGCATTGTTGGAAATATGTGTTGTTTCATTGAAGTTATAGAGGAGCTTATGAAAATGGACCACTTCATCCACAATATGTTTTTCCACATTAAGTTTTTTGATTCACAAACCCTGCTTCAGATTCAACGGCTAGTAAGTGCATGTATTTTTAGAGCCAATAATACTATGATTGCTGTATGGATGGATATTTTTGATATGTTTGATTATGCTAAAATGGTATATTTTACTCTAAAAAATTCAACAAATAGAGACTTGCTTATAACAGCCTTAGAGAATTTAAACACAATTTGTTCTGCATGTAATCAAGAAATCAGTAGAACTAACTTTTTTCTACAATTTGTCACCCCAGAAGCTATAGAGTCCATTAAATCAGGATTTCTAGAAGTTGTTATAAAGCAAAAACATTTAAGTGACGATGAAATGTTAGAACGATGGAACCTGATAACTTTGCAAATAATTCTCTCAATAACAGGCTTCGAGAAATCTCATGAGCTTTTCAAAGAATACAAAGAAGATGTGGCTCTAATTATCTCTACAGTTTTGATATTCTACAAAGAAAAAATGGATGAAAATACTCTAAGTGCTGATCTATCAGACATTGGTGAAGCTCTTGTGGAAATATTTAGAATGTTGAAATTGTATACAGTAGCACCAGAAGAAATGATAAGTGATATTTATGAACTATGGCAGGCCATTCATGCTATTGCATTGTGTAGTGAAGATACAAGAGAAAGGTGTGATTTTGAAAGTACTTTTGAAGAAGATAAAGAATATGCCAAAATGCTAAATACACATTTTGGTCTATTGATATGCTTCTATATGAAAAACTGTTCTGAAAGTAATTTAATAAAGACTCTAGATATTGTAGATGCAGAGTGTGACAATGTAATTAATTCTATTGAGGATGACAATGTTAAGAGTCAAGTAAGGGAGAAGATAAGTAACTATAGACATAAGCAAATCAATAATTCAGATTGAAAAGCTAAAAATGTTATGTTTAAAAAATATTTCAAACTTTATTGAAAGGTCCTTTTTCAAGGAAATATATGCTGTAAATATTCTATGTTACAAGGCTCGATTTTGAGACTTACTTCAGATATGAATGAATCTTAATGAAAAGAGCACAAAGTTCTCTCGATATTGAAAATGAATGGCAAAATTGTAATACTTTTTTTTTATTCTTCAATTAACTTAATTGGCCAAAAGGGTCTGCCAGATATGTTGATAATAGTGCTTTTAATGTAATATTTTTTCTTTGTTCTATTAATGTTATTTGTTTTCTAAAAATTGCTTTTTTTTGTGAATGTAAAATTAAGTTTAGTTTTAATATTTGATTTGAATAAAACAGAAATGGATATTTATGCTTGATTTATTACTTTACTGGAAAGTCTTGGTATATGGCGATGAAATCTTGTAACTACTTTTGGGTTGAAAGTTAGGCAATATAGTATAGTTCCTGTGCCAACAATAAAATCTACAATAATTGTTATACCTAAGTGATAGATAGATAATTCATGTATTGATGCCACAAACACACACATATTACAGCAAGAAAAAATTAAAATTAATTACAAATTTAACATCTCACAGGAAAAATAAAATAAAGTACAATTACAACAAAAAGAGTGTGTTGTAGCAGTGCAAAGAGCCGTAGCTCAGCGTCATTTTTGCTCAGAGAGCAAAGCACTGATATTCTGCTACAGCTTGGAAACAGGGGAGCAATATTAACCGTTAAAAAAAAATACTTGTGAATAATGAAAAATGGCAAATAATTCTAAATCGACTAAAAAATTATATTAAATTTTTAAATTGGATTAATAATAATATACAGTAATAATATTAATATATGCAACTGACTTCATAAAGGAGGCTATCAATTTGTCTGTATTTATGTTTTTTTTTGTTAGATAAAAACATTTATTTGCATCAGACATACAGAAAGAAAACAGACTTACAAACAAATCATATTTTATAAAAAAAAAATACCCATTTCCCCGTTCTGCGTTCCGAAAACCCGTTCCTTAATTTTTAGCTGCAACTTACTTCGACTTCCAGATAAAAGACTCCTGAGCCTGAATTAGTTGGACATCACAAACAATGCATAGTGAGATCTAAGCCGCTTGATAAATAATTATGTATTAAATACGATTGGCACATATGAATTGACCCAACTAAAATACAAACCCTTAACATCCTGTACTTTTATCCTATCAATACGATACAGTCAAAGTTGAAAGTGACTGTCTAACGGTACTAATTAAAAACGGGTAAAAGGATGATTTAAATTATTTAAAACATGCACATATTCTATACTTATTCTATAACTCTAAATTCTAAATTTTCTAATTCTAAATTACTTTTCAACCGACTTCCAAAAGGAGGAGGATCTCAATTCGTGTGTATGTTTTTTTGTGTCTTTGTTACATGATTTTTTGAACAATTATGAATGAATTTAAAATATTATTTTGACATGATAGAGGATACTTCAGAATTGGCCCCATATAAATTTTTTCGAAGTCGATTGAGTAATCCATGAATTTTTTTTGAAAAAATATGTTTGATAACGGAGAATATTTACATTGACGACTTTATACTTCAGCCACAGTTTTGGACGTGAAGTCGGTTTTGTTAATGCTCTGCATTCGTTGATTATCTTAAATCAAATGAGGTACCATATGGAGTGAGGCCTTGGAGGGTCATGGCGAAGCAATAGCTGTATCCTTAGACATTTCCAAGGCCTTTGACAGGGTCTGAGATGATGGTCTCTTAAGTAAGCTTCCAGCATATGGCATACCGATTGGGCTCTGCGACTGGATATCTGATTTTCTGAGGGAACGGTCAACTCGACTAGTCTTAGATGGCTACTCCTCCGACCAAATGGCAATTAATGCCGGGGAACCTCAGAGATATGTTCTCTCTGCAACATTATTCTTGCTGCACATAATGACCTTTTAACACCGGGAATTATTCTTTATGCTGATGCAGAGATACAGCACTGTTGTAGAGAGATACGTAACCAATGCGCGAGCGAGCCCCCGTGAAATCCAGATTTTAAGAAAGTCAATGATTGAGCGCGTTGATTTGACCTTACGGAAAGTATCCGATTGGGGTGAGTCGAATTTGGTCAAATTCAACGCGTCCAAAACTCAGGCGTGTGTATTCTCCGAAAAAAAAGCACCTTCACATTAACGTTCCAAAATGTATCTGTCCAAAATGTATCTGTCCAAAATGTATCCCCATCACTGGCCATCCATGCCCTAGGCTTTTAGGCGTAACTGTAACATCCAGTTTAAACTTCGGTCAACAAATTGTGTCCATGGCTCAAGTAGCTTCGAAAAAGTTGGGAATGATCTCGAAGGTACGGCGGTACCTACTTCGGCCCTACACAGCTTCTTAACTTATACGCAGCTCATGTGCGATCATGTCTGCAGTCATCTTTGGGATGGTTCTGCCAAATATCAACTAGAAGCGCTGGACTCCGTTGACCGAAGAGCCTAATTAAACTAATTAACAATGTCGACCTTACAACCAAAAATCTGCAGATCCTAGAGCATCGTCGTAAGGTTGCTTGTTTAACCGTGTACGACAGGATATATTTTGGTGAGTGCGCGAGTGCTCTGTTTGAATAAATTGAACCCTCACCCTTTTACCAACGGAATACTAGACGCAGACAGAACTTCCATCCGTATGTGGTAGATATTCCGAACAGTCGAACTAAGCGCTTTGACAGTTCCTTTTTGATACGGGTCGCCAAGGTTTGGGATGAACTGCCTGCGTCTATTTTCCCTGACCAGTACTTATAGTCCTAGTAGTTTTAAGCGTCGAGTGAATAGGTTTCTCGTGGATGGACATGTACCACCTTACTCTTCATGTTCACTTAACATCAGGTGTAATGGAAGACAACCATTCCATCCATATTTTGTAAAAAAAAGCTATTATTTATTTTCCTCCCGAGGACTTAATTTTTAACCTACAAAAAAACATATTAAGCAACTATGCCGTGTTGGGTATCAAATAATCAAAAAAGGTTGTATTGTATGGTTGCCTTAAGTTTTAATACAATTTATAAAAAGTACCTATGTGATCTCTATCATGAGAAATCATATAACAAAAATGACACCTTTTGCAACTATGTCAGAACTTACTCAAAGTTATTTAAAAAAGTTTGTGCCGCAGCCAAATCAATCTATCTAGGTAATAAGATTAAAAATAGTGCTAATAAGACTAAAACTACTTGGAATATGATTAATAAGGAAACTGGGAAAGTTAAGAATCGCAATAGTGAGTTTAAGCTTGTTATTGACACTACAATAATTAAAGCAGATGAAAATGTGCGACAGCATTTGAGAGCTGTTTTGCTGACATTCCAGTTTCAACTACTAAATCATTAAACTCATCACCTGTGGCGGCTGAATCATTGCTCAAAAATCATGTGAGTGAGTGCAAGGTGTCTTTCAAGTTCTAACCCATAGACACCGGGGATATTATTAAAACATTTAAGACAATTGATATTAAAAAGACAACTGATCTCTGGGGCATATCTGTTGAAATATTAAATTCTATTATAGATGTAATAGCTCCTTGCCTTGTTGAAATATTTAACAACTGTTTCCTGATTTAATTAAGCATAGTAACGTAATTCCTTTATTTAAGTCAGGTAGCACTACAGACTCTACTAATTTTAGACCAATTTCAATCCTACCTACTTGTAGTAAAATTTATGAAAAAATTATTCTTAATAACCTCTTGGCCCATTTGATCTATAGCAATTTACTTCATAATAAACAATTTGGATTTACAAAGGGCCGTTCAATAACTGATGCTGGTGTTGAACTATTTGAAATAATCACTGGTGCCGGGGGGAGGTCAGAGGATGCCCTAGGTGTATTTTGTGACCTATCTAAGGCATTTGACTGTGTTCAATATGACACTCTCATCAGGAAACTCCACCACTACGGTATCAAAGGCACTGACCTCAAACTTTTGAATTCATATCTAAGTGATAGAAAGGTTGAGGTTGTGAGAATGGGAGTGCCTCAAGATTCAATTCTGGGCCCATTTTTGTTTCTAGTCTATATAAATGAGCTACCCTTATATGGTAGGCAATAATCACGAGATTGTATTGTTTACTGACGACACATCATTGATTTTTAAAGTGATAAGACAGAAAATAAGCTACGACGATGTAAACAATGCTCTCGAAAATGTTGTTCAGTGGTTCAATATAAATAATCTAGGTTTCAATGATAAAAAAACTAAATGTATAAAATTCTCTGCACCAAATGTAAAACAAGTTGAGTCTGATCTGCGGCTTAATGGGAACAGGTTGAATCTAGTAGATAACTCTGTTTTGCTTGGAATTACCTTAGATTTTAAATTGCAATGGGGCGCCCATATCTCACAACTAGCGAGTAGACTTAGTTCTGCAGCGTTCGCGGTAAAGAAAATTCGCTCATTAACTGATGTTAATACAGCTGGTATATTTTAGTTATTTTCATAGTATAATGTCCTATGGCATCCTACTTTGGGGCAATGCCGCAGATATTGACACGATATTTACACTGCAGAAAAGGTACGATATTTATTCATGGAATGTATAAACTTGGAAACAGAGAATCTCTTCGAGAAAAGTTTAAAGAGATTGGTATTTTGACCCTTGCATCACAATATATTTATGAAAACGTTATGTATATTTATAAGAATAGTAATAAATTTAAAACTAGGAAAGATAATCATGATACAAATTACTCTGTAAGGACTAGGAACGACCATAAGTTAGCGTTTCCTAAATTAAGGCTGGCTAAAAGCAGCAAATCATTTATTGGAATGTTAATACATATATATAATAAAATTCCAAAGTGAATTCAATCCCTGCCATTAAATAACTTTAAATCAATCATTAAAAACACTCTATCTCGAAAAGCTTATTATAAAACTAAAGATTACTTAGATGATAAAAAGGCATGGGATTAAGCACAACAGGATATTTCTAAAAGTTTCTAATTACTTAATAATTTTGTTTACGGCTTGGCTGTGCAGTATACATATGATATACTGGTGACTGTCCCACTCACTTATTTTCTTGTCAAGACAACAGCAAGAACGTCATGCTCAGGCGGCATGGCTAGTGGTAGCGTCGGGTATCGGGTCACCCTCTTCCCTAAAATATGGTTGAGGAGGGTGATGGCTGGTGCTTGCGACCTTGCGACCAAGCCTTGCGTTATACTCGTGAACGGGTGCTACTTGCGGTGCCAGGTCGTTTTGCTAATGATACTATGACTATTTTATTCTATTCCTGTTCAAATACTCTGGTCCCAGTTTGTCATGTTCGTATTGTGCATCCATAGCTCATTGCACCTGCTATGTAAGCAATTTGGTTGTGGCATTACATTGGCTCTCACAATTAGATGTCTTGTGTTTGTTTTTTTTTCATGTCACGGTCAATTTATACTGTACCTATTTGTATTAATTTGATAATTCTGACTGAAAAAGAGTGCCAAGAGTTTTTTTCCGCCGGCTTTTTTTGTCTCTTGGTCTACTGTAATATCTTATTTAACAACTATCAACAACTAGTTAAAGCCGAAGTATGTGATGACTGACTTCATCAAGTGTTTTGTGAAATTACTAAGATGAATAAAACTTTTTGTTTTTTTTTTTGAATTATATAAAAAAAAACAACACAATAGTGATTGCTTATTCAACGATATCCTATAACACTTTAACGACTGCTACGTAGTCGGTGATACCGTAAGCCATTTGCCCTCGAACTATTCTGACGTATCCGTTTTCGCCCCAATCTTCGCTCCAGGAGTTCTTGATTGTCCAGTATGGTACACCGTTGTCTAAAAAGTTAGTAAAATGTTACTGGTTAACAAACGTTTTTACGGGTATTTTTATTATTGACCTGAACTAAAAATGCGCGACTGCAGTGCGAGTTGCGGCAGCCGCGCTCCTGTGAATTGTGATAATCCATACGTCGTGCATAAATTGCGCGACTAATTTGAAGGTTTATTGTGATTTATTAAAACTGTGGCTTTATTCGTATGGAAGATATCCAAATCACGGTAATATTATCTGTAGTGTCTAAGTCACCATTTATTTTAATTATATTTATACGGAAATAAGACTTTATTTGAGCGCATTAACTTAATGAATACCTACCGAATCCATATCCGACTAAAAGTAGCGCATGATTAATTATATTTAGTCTATGTCCAAATGGTTTTAAGATTCCTCCACTATAATACTGCCAACTGCTTGCGTCTAGCGCTGTGAAAATAAAGATTTATATATTTAGTATAGAAAGGTTAACAAATAAAATAAAACAATTATTATTTATGCAGGTAACGGATATATCGCGTATTTTTTTATACACACCTCATGATCACGAGCGTTTATGAATGGTGAAAATAATTTAAGAACGTATTACGCGAATTAATAAGGAGGTAGGTAGATATTTCATAGATACCTAGGTATATTACGATATCATAATTTCTCAGCGCTTCCCTAATATAATTCCATATACCTATTATCTATTATATGTCACGAGTTCACGACTAATCCTGCGTCCATTATTTGTGGTGAATGGTAGTTTCCAACAACGGTTGGTTCTGCCAGCTATTACCTACGGTTCCTTAAAAATTAAATATAACATCCATCGAATTTTTAGTTAGGTACTTTGAAAGCTTTGAACTTGTAACATTCTGCGCACTACACGTCCATATACGCAACGTGCGCGGAATGTTACATTAAGTACCTACTTGTTACATTACTAGCAATCTGTACGCACCATAAGGACTAATGTTATGGAGTTATGATATGATAGTTAAATTTAGCGATTAGGGTGACCTTGTGTCTACGTAGGTACCTGAATTTAAAACATTTTTTATTAACAAATTATCAAACCTCTTTTGCATATTTTAGCCTGTTGTCATGTCCACGTGTTTAAAATAAAGTTAAACAGTACGAAACACATATTTCTGTTTACTGCTCAAGCCCTCCAGTAGGTTAATCAGACCCAAAGGTTACACTATATATACACTTGCCTATAGACAGAGGTCCATATTGGAAGAGTAAATCCTTCAACTGTTCCTCTGAGTGTACTGCAACGGGGTTTCCACCCGCAACCCGAGCACGGATGAAAGAAGGTATGAATAAGCACTCCTGATCTCCATTGATGTACGGGTAAGCGTTTTCACTCGTTAAACCACCCACGAGTCCAGCATATCTGTTTAGACAAAAAGGATTAACCCAATAAAAACTAAATAATCTGAAATATTGGTAAATTTAAACAAGACAAAACATTGAGAGAGTTGAGCAGGCGCGTGACCTCGGTGTAGTTTTGGACAGCAGCTTGAGGTTCGAGGATCATGTTGCGGAAGTCGTGCGCACGTGTTTCTATAGACTTAAGATCCTTTACAGGATGCGGGACTACATCTTAACCGACTTGCGTATCAAATTATGTGAGGCTCTTATACTGTCGAAGTTGACTTACGCCATTAATCTGTATGGTCCTTGCCTTCTGGAGCGGACCCAGTGTCTTGTTCAACGAGTACAGAATGCGTGCGCACGATTCTGCTTTCAAATCCCTCCAAGAACTCACGTTACACCCTATCTCAATAAGAACAATTTACTAAATATGAGAAATAAACAGCGTCTTTTCTATGCCTCAATGCTTTTCGGAATTGTAAAATATAAAATAATAAATAAATAAAATCCCCAGACAATCACACCAACTACATGGCCCCAAAGTAAGCATAGCTTGTGTTATGGGATACCATATAGCGAACTAGGGGGGAACCTAGAATATAAATACATGAATAGATAAACACCCAGACACGGAACATTTTTTTTTTTCTGGTTCCGTGCGGGGATCGAACCCGCAACCACTGGCGTCTGAGGCAGATAGGTTTACCCCAACGCCATAGTGGTCGTCAAAATGCCTCCTTATTTATTCGACAAGTTGTCTTGGAGATCATATAATAGACGCTATGGAATCAGAAAGTGTGTCAGCGAGTTACTGGTTCCAAAGCATAAAACTATGGCGTTCCGTGGTAGCTTCAGATATCATGCAACCAAGTGCTGGAACAATATTCCTCCTCCACTGCGAGATGTCAATAGTGTCAACATATTTAAAAGTAAAATTAAGCACCATTTATTGTCTCAGCAAAAACGCATTACCTCCCAAAGTTGCATGATATCTGAAGAATGTAATCCATATAAGAACCAATTTATTAATTTTTAAACCTTATTTATGTAGTTCGTTGTGTTTAAGATTTTTTGTTTTTTGTTTTTCATTATTTTATTATTGATGTATCCTCAATTAAAAAGATGGTCCATTTTTTACAATAAATAGAAGCGAAGCGTAGCTATTCAACGCATAGGATTTGGCAGAATAAACAGCGTTGTTGGTGAACTTGTTCCAGCATCAACATCAAGCTGAGCCAAAGCCTTTTTGCTCGCACTATCATTAAATTTATTATTTTATATTGTATTAGTTCTAAGTCCCTTTTTTTTTGCGAGCAAATAAACTGATTTATTATTATTATTATTAAATATTTTTTCTACAGTACGTTTAGTTTCTACAGTAACAATATATGGTCACTAACTATGGACCGTATAAACAGGCTTAAATTCGCTCCGCGACAATGTAAAGGGCTAAGCTCGAAATTTCCCAGCGGGATCGAATCAGAAGTGAGGAGATTCACAGGCGAACTAAAATCACCGTAATAGCCAGGAGGATTGCAAAGCTGAACTAGCCAATAGGCAGAGCACACAGCTCGCAGAACAGATGGCCATTAAACAAGAAGTGTTCTCGAGTGCAAGCCACTGAGAGACGCACCGTGGGCAGACCTCGCGCAAAGTGGACCGATGATTTGGTTACGGTCGCCGGTCGATGACGGCGGCGAGGGGCCGAGCACTTGGAGAACCTTGGGTGAGATCTTTGTTCAGCAGTGGACGTCTCCCGGCTGATTATGATGAGTAAAAACATCATTGCCCTGTGAAGAGTGCACCTACTTGAAAATGTAAGCAATTGAAAGGTTTTTCGGTAACAATTTCGGTGAATTTCGGGAACGGAGTAAGTATCCAGTCAACTTAGTTTCTTCGGTAGTGAATAGTGCCTATTTTTAAATTCAAATTCAAATCAATTTATTGCTTAATGTATGGTAAGTACAGTACGGATGTTAACAAAATGGTTGTGTTCCACATACAAAACTGTTTAACAGCATGCAACATTATACAAAAATAAACATTCTCATTACTTGCAAATGTCAGAGAAAAAAAGAAAGAACTTAAATTGTCAGCTTCATTAGTTAATTATCTACAGTCCAAATTTACTAAATCGCCCCTAGTTCGCTACATGGTATTCCATAACACAAGCTATGCTTACTTTGGGGCCGTGTAGTTGGTGTGATTGTCTGGGGATTTTATTTATTTATTATTATAACCGGGCGTACAAAACTTACCTAAATGCCTCATGCATCCACCCCCCATTCTTGCATCCGCCTGCTCTTTCATCACAGTCTATTAGTTGCTGCTCTGAAAGCATCTCCAGAACTTGGTATTTTTTTGCGCGCTGGCCTTCAATTGCGCCTGTTCAAAATTTCAATATTATATAAACACAATCATTTATTTAATTTAAATAAATTTTCTTTCTAAATAAATAAGTAATATGTTTTGGAACTTAATTACCCACCGGCTGGTGTAGTGGTAACAGACAATGCCTTCATACCATAAAACCTGGGTTCGAATCCCGGTGACTGTTGAAATTTGTGTTATGACCACAGATATTACCTAGACGTCAAGCCATGGATGTCAAGTTTTAAACAGTATGTTCACTTATAAGTATATATTCAATACGTACGAGTATGTTTATATATTTTTAAGTCTTTTATCTATTCTCTAGTTCTTTAGGAAACTTAATTTGGGCAAGAACGTGCTTTGAATTGCAGAAATATTTATTTATTTTTTGTTTTAAACTATCGCGGTTATTTACACTATGATTTAAGGAATTTACGGGATTCTTACCACGATTTTTGATTTTATTTTCGCACGTCCGATTCGATGCTGTTACAAGCACCCTGATCGCGGGTCGTAAATTCATATTTATTTATTATACGTAAAACATTGAGATAGATTAATCTTACCGGTAGCACTGAATGCCCAACATGATCCACAATAACCTTGATCTTTTACACCCGTTACTACACCGAGTTCACGCCAGTCCAAACTGTCTGGGGCTTCAATATCATCTCTGATAATCATTAGAGGAGATATAATTTCGACTCCTTTCAAATCCAGCTCGCTCAAGCAACTGGCATGTTTCGTATTAAATTCTTCTGCTGACAAATCGTGCAAATGTGTTATACCATAAACAGCATGTGAGCTAGCGTTGTTCAACCTGTTAATTTCTCGAAGGTTCTCTGTGAATATTTGCAATCTGTTGCCGTATTCGTCATCTTTGTATTTCTTTCCGAACGTCTCTATGAACTTTTTGAAAATATCCGCCGCGTGCTCCACATTGTAGAAAACTTTCACCAGCTTATTGTTCAGCTGAAAATACTTCGCGTCTGACAGTTGACTTATGAGAAATAAAATTTGAACGGATAGAAACAACATTTTTCGTTATTAAGTGCAATATCGTGGACACTGCACTGTTAATATACACATTATTGACTTGAATTACATACATGTCTAGGTAAGTACGTGTATGTAATACACGTTAGACTCCAGTAGTCTCTTCCATGAAAATTACTCTAATTTAGTATTTTCCTGATTTTTGTTTAAACTTCCATTTAATGAAAAAGTTGGGTCAAAGGTCTTAAAAAGTGCAACAAAACAATGACAGCATATGGGTTCAGGAAGAAACCAACTCTTCACCAAACATTGCCAAAAACACCACTGTTATATTATGTTATGTTATGTACCAATATACATATGTATACAGGGTGACTGGTGGGTCATTTTCGAAATTCCAGGACGTGATAGTTTGAGATCATACATGAAGAGAAAAAAAATATTAATTATTTACTGCGTACCTACCTATACTTAACCGAAAGTAAGGAATTCATTACTCAACGCATGGTTACATGAGCAATAGATAATTAGCGGGTGGTCTCTTTATTTTTTCATAAGGATTTCTGGTGAAAATTAAATACCTTCTTTTATTACATAATTATGATCAGGATCGAGTTCAGAGTGCTCTCCTTCAGTATCTAAAATTTGTCACCAGTCCCCCTGCACCTATATTATGTTGTTGGAGCGTTGAGATGCGCGGGAGACTTAGATGAATGCTGGTCGCTAGCTCGGCGAGCCATGAAGGGGTCCTATCAACAAGCGGAGGTCGCTCGGATTTGTCGCTTTTGCGACACGCTTAACCAGGCTTGGTAGGGCTATTCTAAACTTGCCCTACGTGGCTAGAAAATGTATAATTCGCCGGCAGACTTTAGGTGGCGCAACCAAGTCCAAGTGATTAGTCGCCTTTTAGCTCCTTTACCTACTTATTGCTACAAATAAATAATAAAATCCTCAGACAATCACACTAACCACATGGCGCCAAAGTAAGCATAGCTTGTGTTATGGGATACCATGTAGCGAACTAGGGGGAACCTAGAATATAAATACCTACATAAATAGGTAAACACCCAGACACGGAACATTTTTTTTCTTGTTCCGTGCGGGATTCGAATCCGCAACCACTGGCCTCTGAGGCAGACAGGTCTACCCCATCGCAAAAGTGGTCGTCGTGATATACCTACTGTTAGGATGAATTACCTATAATGAATACACTGGTGGTTCACTCATACAGTTTATTCGTTCGAGTTCACAGGATCAAGAGGGCGGTTCCCGCTTTTTATCCCCTTATATAACTTTTTGTGACATTACCAATCTTAAAATCCATAGCGTTTAAAACCAAATAGCAATTGTCTATGCCCATCAATCAACGACAATATTTGATGGTGCCGTATGTTGGAATCTTAACATTGAACTTATAATTTTAAGATTAGCAACACTCCACAGATTAGAAAGTATTATGTACAAGTACAGATAGGACACATCAATATTATAGGGAGTTTGGAATGCAAGCTTTTTTGCCGCTTGGCGGCGCTTATGTGCTTGAGGTTTTTTGGGTGGACTATGCACTAAATGTTTTTTATTATTATTGTTGATAAATATTGATTTTCATAACGTGAAAGAAAGGGTGCTAATTTTACAGTACAATGGCAACTAACTAACGAACCACTAACTAAAATAATAAAAAACTAACACTTTTTAGCATGTTTGATAGTTATAAAGTTATTCGACGAAATATGTGAATCATGAAGTCTATCAAGCATCACAACAATTCAGTTACATAAATGATAAACTTAATTTCATTTGACGCTACTTCTGAGTTTGCAGGAAATTATATAAACACAGCAGATATGTGCATTTCACAACAGATATTCATAGGACTTTCACAAGCCGGCAGCGTTTTGTGATCAAATGGCGACTGATTGTCTATCACTCACTCAATTCACTCATATTATGTTGTTATTGCCAATAATAAGTGGCGCCACCAAACGGTAAAATGATGCTATGGCGAAACTCTTGAAATTGAATAAAATGCTTTGATTGTCAATGCCGTGCAACACTCACAAAATGTCTTACAAACATCGATCAAACTTAATCATATCTAAAATATTTATTTGTAAACAAATTATAACTAACACTACTTTAAATAAAAGCGTACAAACACGTATTGCTTTTATTCATATGATGAGAACGTCGCAGTAGCTTTTTCCTGCGTTTTAACATCAAGTTATTTTTATGCGTTCAAATAGTTATCATTTTCACCAAAGAACGCAAAGATATTAAAATAAGTGATATCACAACTATTCAGTGAGTATGTTTGATGAAGGTATTCACTTGTAGAACTCAGGTAGAATGCGTTTATATTATATCAAGGTTTTATTTATGTTATATAGGTAAATTCTAAACACAAAATAATAGAACCTTGTTACCCATTTCTTTTTAGCGCTTGCTTAGGTTTTTACCGAGGCATTTATAATTGCTTTCAACTTGAGTGTTAAGATCAGCAACGATGTTTGTGTCCAAGATTTGTGATGCGTGTTTTCATTTGTTTTCTAGGAGTACATCCAGTTTCAGCTATATTATAGTTTTTAAACTAGGCTTGATTGATAGGTAATGAAATAACTCGCCAGACTGAAAGCCCGCACCAAAGTTTCGCATGCCGTGATCACTGAGTTGATGTATGCCGATGACCTGTGCTTCGTAGCAGAATCCCCAGGGGTTTCTGCAACAGCTAATATCCGATTCCCATGAGTCGTGCCAAAAATTGCTAAAAAAATCAGTGTCAAAAAGACGGAGGTGATGTGTTGGGACATTCATGGTCGCGTATGCCTGATAAGCTAAGAAAATTGTTGAATTTTTATAATGTTATGCCCGATAAGCAAAGAAAATTGATGAATTTTTTGAAAAATGTTGAATTATTACAGTTTTTAGTACATACTTATATATTTGTGACTCTGTTTGCTAATTATAAAACACACTCTGCTCCTTTTAAAGGTTTCCACGAATTTGTGTCGAAAAGCAAAATGGACGAGAGCAATTCGATGGGAAAGACATGTTACCGAAACTGCGAAACCTGTTAAGTACTTACTGCTTTCGTAGGTTGTAAAAGTAATGCACTGAAATACTTATAAATTAGAATGATTAATTGGTGGCAATCTTTAAGTTACTATGTTATTTTATAGGTATGTTATCCAAGTTGTAGGTGTAAATTTAAGTTCTCTGTTAATTATACGGAAGAAGAATTATCGGCATGTGATAAAAGAACCGAAAATAGATTTAAATTTAGCAGACAGATCGTCTACACATTTGAACATTCCCTCCTCCGATATTAAATCTAATTTGCATACTTCAAAAGTGTATAATAATGTTAAAAAAATTAAAGGACGAAAATTGCTTTCGGATAAGAGATTAACCAAGATTATTAGTCGTAAGAAAAAGAAAAATAGATTGATAAAAAACAATATTTTACAAGAATCGCTGCAACTCTGAAAAATAGGTTCGTGGACACCAGTGATCAAACTTCACCTGCTGACATTGCAAGTAATAAGTATTTGTTCTCTTATTAAGAAAAAACAAAATGCAATTGGGCGATAAACTATTCTGAAATTCACGGCTGCGATCAAAAAATTTGCCTTAACCCTCAAATACTCCTCCCAAATAAATAGAAGAGACATGAAAGCAGGATTAATGCTGTGGAGATGAGAGCTCTGAGAAGCATGTGTGGAGTGAAATTGGGTGATAGGGTGTGCAACAGTGAAATAAGAAAGAGATGCGGATTGAAAGAGGATGTAGTGACTAAGATTGAAAAGGGTATGCTACGGTGGTTTGGGCATTTGGAAAGGATGAGTGAAAGTAGATTTACGAAAGAGGTGTACAGAGCCAGAATGGATGGTGTTGTTGGAAGGGGAAAAAGGGCCTAGTCAAAAGTACCCGTAACCGGCGATCATGTATGAAAAGATTGATGAACGTGGAAGAAGCGAAAGAGGTATGTCTGGATCGCAGCAATTGGCGTTCCCTTGTCTCTGCCTACCCCAAGGGGAGACAGGCATGAAGTTATGCACTCCTCCCCTTGTGGTTACGAGTTTGTTCGCCGACAATTTCACTATTGCTTACCTCACCCCTCAACTTTAACAAAATGGTATCAGGCCATCGATGCAAACCCTGGCTTCACTGATGAAGCTTTTAGAGCACTGCGATCTAAATACTTATTCTCAAAGTGAAAGACGGCTTGCTTGTCTTATGGTTGACGAAATGGCCATAAGTCATCAAAAAACATTTAACGGAAAAACATTTGAAGGTCTAGTGACATTTCGGCCAAATGAAGAAATTGCAAACCAAGTGTATGTGTTGACGTGTTGGTCTCACTAAATGATTCGTTCAAATTGCCTTTGGGCTATTTTTTCATTAAAGGAATGTCTCCAGAACAAAGGGCAAAAACTATTAACATGTGTCTTAGAAAATTTCAAGAAGTGGGTGCGGACGTTGTTAGCTTGACGTTTGATGGGTGTGCAGCTAACATGGCTACGGCAAAATTGATCCGATCCGACCCGACGAACTTGAAGAATTTTTTCACTCACCCATCAAACAATAGAAATTTTTTTTGACCCATGTCATATGATAAAATTAGTAAGAAACACTTGCGAATCAAAAAAGATCTATACGGAAGAGTATAAAAACTCCATTCAGTGGAGCTTTTGCAAGAATTAAAAAACGTACAGGATAATATAGGCCTTCATTTTGCCAATAAACTAACGGATAGGCATTTAAATTTTCGCAACATGAGTGTTAAATTAGCTACACAACTTTTGAGCAATAGCGTTGCTAAAGCACTGGAATTATGTTCAGATAATCTTATATTTACTGAATTTAAAGATGTTTGGCCAACCGTGAAATTCCGACATATTAAACACAAGTTCAATCAATAATAAAGCTTATAAACATTTTATATTTTTTATTATCACTAAAAGAAAAAGTTTTTTTTTTTCTTGATAAAGCAAAGGCTTGTAAAAGGTGTTCCGCTTGATTTCCCATAACTCTAGGGTGTTAACCCTTAAACCGCCGCGGTCGGATATAACCGACAAATATTTTCGAGTCCATTCCGCCAAGGTCGTATATATGTATACGACTAAAAACCACCATTCGTTTCATATGCTTTTTTTTTATTTAATAATGCTGGATTATGTTAAAAAGGATAATATTTGGTAAATGGTTAATCAAGTAATCATTTACAATTCAGTACACTTAAGTGTCTTAATTAGAAAACCTTAAAAATATGTTAGAAGTTAGGTAAATTACTGATTTTATTATTAGAAAATTGCATTGATCCAGCGCCATTGTCAGATATAACCGACCGTAGGGATACGATATAAGCAAAGATTTACTGAAACAAAAATACACTTAAGTAAAAATATTTCTGTTAAAACTGGGTATTTTTTAACAAATAAATTAAAACAATTAAAGAAATTGTTACTATAGAAATAAATATTTTTAATTTCTTTGAAAATAAGTAAAAAATGTCAGTGACTGAGTTAATGATTCCCATCCCTAGCGTGCATGTTTAGAAACGAATTTTGCTAGTACACCCAGCGCCACGGTCGGAAATAGACGACAGCTAGCGAGTGCCAGCTTGTGGAATTTTCCATTAGTGTTGTGCTTACGCATTAGTTATTATGTTCGTGTTATCGATAAATGTGATTTAACTACATTAAAAGATGTAAACTTCATCACAGTAGGTATAGTCATAAAAATATTCATCTTTGGCCTAATATATTGTGCGGCAATCAATAAACCTTTCAAAATCTTTTAAACGATTTGTTTCGTTTGGTTACCGAAATACATACTATTAGAAATTTAATATCAAAGTTCCTCTTTCTATCTATTTGTCTGTTACCTCTTCAAGCTTAAACTAATAAGATTGAATTTGAAGCGTGCGAAGCCGGGACGGGTATATCGATCTACCATTGAACATCCCTATTTGTTGTAGGTATTTATTTTTAGCTCTACTGTGCTTGGCGCTGGGAGCATGGCAACTGATATAAAGTGAGGCGGGTAAAGGGTAAATACACATGTTATTTAATTCTATTACATGGTCCCATGTACTAGAATCAAATAACATGTGTATAATTTAAATTAATTAAAAATTTTATTTATCACATTTTTCATTTATTCAAGAATAATTGAGCATTTTAAATGCAAAAACTTTAAAAAACATTATGTGTATAATTTTCCAATTGTAATTGTTTTTTTTGTTTTTGTTTTTCTTACAAAATAATTCAATTAAGTCAAAACATCTTATGTAAAACACCTTTATGTACAGGTACAGTTCGCAACGTTTTGCGTTGTACATTGTATGCAGCATTCCTAAATGTTTTTGTTTATTGTATGACTTCAGCCAGTGACACGCGTCTATTAATGAGAGGTTTTCTGAGAGCTTATTAAAAAAACAAAACGGTACAAAAGGCTTCAATAGATGGTGCTTTACAAACGGCGAAGTCTTGTCTGTCATATAGTCATCTATTCAACACTGCGTTTTAAAAAGTAAAATAAATTAGTTGACGTCTGTATTAGAAATTGAACTTTTAAGTAACCATAGATGCTACATACCACTTACGTACATTATAGTATACAGACTAAACGCCTTCAGCTTTTTAAAAGTGCCATTTACAGAGGTTTTTTTGAACTAATCTTTATGAGCTGTCAGAAAACTCCTCATTGAATGTTAAAGAGATTTTACAAGGGTGATAATTTATGAACTCTTTTATTTTAGGAAAAACCTATTATTCAAACAAAATCAAAGACTGGATATTTGGGATTAATAATTTGTATAGATAGTTTTAAGATATTTTTTTAATGATCTTGTTAAAAATAATATTTTGAAATATATATTGTGCTACAAGTGTAGCCAAGACCACCTGGAACTTTTTGCGTGCGTCCGGCTGTCTGGACATTTTCTCGCGGAGAGTTGCTGCTTATCTAGGTGGGTAAGTCATCGTTTGTGACGACGATCTGTAAAGGTTTCATCGTTTGTGACGCTATAGTTTCCTCAAAAAATCGAAAAACCTTTGGCCAGCCAGCCAGAATTTCGCATTTTCCAGCATTCCAGATCTCAGCCCCCAGAGGGTTTTGAGAATCCCGCTGGTATATAAAGGTATGTGACGCGATATGTGACAGCAACTAAAGTGGTTTTATCAAGAAAAACGCCATAATTTTCGAGTTAACACGAAAAACAAGTGGCCAGCCAGCCGGACGTTTCTGGCTGAGCCACTTTGTTTTTTCCTTATATCTCAGTAAATAAAGCAATTAGAATAGAGTTTTAAGTCTAAAAGGAATGTGACGCGATATGTGACAGACCTCATATAGTTTAAAACGTACCTGACGCATGTGTTTAAGAGTTATTTCGATAAAGATTTTGATGACAGTTGACAAATGTCCGGCCGGCTGAGCCACCCATTCCAGCGCTTGCATACGGTCTAGAAAGCTAGATTCATATCAAAAGTAATGTGACGGCGACGAAGACAACAAATCGTCGAATGTGACAGCTCTAAATACTGCCAAACAAAAAATATAAGCGATTGTTTATTCTTTCATACAAAGTCAATAAGGGTGACCATATTTTACTCCTGTACATGTCATCCTTATAAAATACTTCCTTATTACTTATAACTTACTTTTTATAGGTAGCTTGTAGCCAAAAAACTACTTAACTGTAATTACCACTCACTTCATACCATTAATAATATAATAAGTATTATAAAATAATTCTACTCCGAGCACTTCCATGGCGGGCACAGACTGACATGTTTTAAGTAACTACGCACTAAAAAAGCTACTGGCGCGCGCGCCCATGTACAAAAATTTAAGTATTGGCTGATTGACACTGACTGATGACTGAACCACTGGCCACGGACTAGAATAAGCATATAGATGTTCCGTCTTTTTCGCAACAGTTTAACAACTTTAAATCACTAAACCATGGCATTTTATTGAAATGATGGTGCTAAAATAGCTATATTAAGTTTTAGTGTTGAATAAAATATTGATGTCGATTTCATTTTGATATTTTCTTCGAAACAGAAATACCAAAAAAAATCCGAATTAATCAAAAAATTATAAACTTACGTGTAACTTGTAATAGGGTGCGGCTGTTGCGGGAATTCGTTCCTGACAGCTCCTTATGTCAACTGAATAAAGTTTATTTCCGATTCGAAGGGGTAAAAAGCTATGATTTTGACAGCTGTCAGGAACGCAAACCCCACCGGTCGCACTATAATTGTATGTATAAAATTGTCCTTAAGTGACTATTGTAGAGGACGCTAGATATAATGTGATTAAAATGGATGTATGGTATGCCACCATGAGCGAATGTAAACCAATAAGTGGATATCTATAAAAAATAATATTGACGCATTTATGAAATATCGTAATGCCTCCTCTAAGAAGGGTTTTTTGGTTATCAGGGTTTTCAGTAGGTAGAAGTTATTTATTTAGTTAAATAATTTATGTTTAATAAATAAAATGTGTTACATCAAGGTTCAACTTCAGTAACCGTGGTAAAATATGGTCTCTCTAATTCACTTTTTGTATGAAAGAATATCGAATATCGCTTATATTTTTTGTTTGGCAGTATGTAGAGCTGTCACATACGACGATTTGTTGTCTTCGTCGTCGTCACATTCCCTTTGATAAGAATCTAGCTTTCTAGACCGTATGCAAGCGCTGGAATGGGTGGCTCAGCCAGCCGGACATTTGTCATCTGTCATTAAAATCTTTCCAATTTTTCTTTCCAAATCCAAAATTTTTATAGCAATGGGATCATGTCCCTACCTACAAGATGGCAAAAGGTTATCGAACAAAATGGTACATATATACTCTAGTTAAATGTCAATAAAATATATTAAAAAATGTTTTGAATTTTCTTAAAAAATGTGAAGAAACTTTTTCCCCTACCCAATATGTAGCCAATTTTAATGACGTAATTATTTAATTCAGCTGAGTCTTTGCCTTTTATCACAAAAATGTTATGGATTTTTGTTATTACCTTCTTATTGAATTATCTGTCTTTAAAGTAACATCAAATTGTGATAATAAATTCATTTTCATTTCATTTCAATTCTTTTTAAAAAAAACTCCATTGATATAAATCATGATATTTCTTTCGTCAAGAGTATTATCCAAGAATTCCTCAAAATTCGACTACATTAACTATATCGCCTGCATAGATTCAGGCGAATTTTATCGCGGCAGAAATTAAATAAGCTTACAATTTTTCGGGGTACATAATAAATAAATAAAATCCCCAAACAATCACACCAACTACATGGCCCCAAACTAAGCAGAGCTTGTGATTCGCTACATGGTATCCCATACCATGTAGCGAACTTTTGTAGAGATTTTTTTTTCTTAATTTTTATAGAAAATGTGTATAAGTATATAGGGTTATTTTTAGTCACTGGTCAAATGTTAATACCTACCTATTATGTTTTGTATTATAAAAATGCGCATTTAGCAAAAACAATTTGACGACCGGCTGGTGTAGCGGTAACATAAATTGCCTACTATACCAGAGGTCCTGGGTTCGAATCCTAATGGCGGCCTAGTGGACTATTTTCAAACAAAAGATTAAGAAAAATATAAAACATTTTGTTGGGGTGTAAGGGGCCAAACCACCACCTTATTGGCCCAAGCCAAACTCACCTGCCCGCGGTGCACCCTGCCAAACAGCGAACGAGGCTCTGGCGATCGCCAACACGCATTTGCCGAGCGCGGCGATTATGGGCAAATCCTCCCAAAATGGAAAGTCCCGTCCCCGATCGGCCCCCAGTTCCCGGTAGTTCCATTATTCCTAGCCAAGGTAGCGGCTTAGGTAACGGTGGAACAGGGGGTGCTAAGAATCCCCGGGCTACGGCAGGCTACCAAAAACAACTGACCCTGGCGACGTACAACGGACGAATATTGAGGCTCGACGCTAGTGTAACGGAAATCGAAGTAGAACTGGAAAAGATTCGGCGGCACATACTTGGGTTATGTGAAGTCCGAAGAGAGGGCGAGGATACCATAACTCTGCCATCGGGTCATGTCCTCTACTTTCGAGAGGGCGACCAACTCTCCCAAGGCGGTGTCGGTTTCCTCATCAACAAATCTCTCGCTGACAACATCGTAGAAATCTCGAGCGTGTCGAACAGGGTCGCGTATCTTGTACTTAAGCTCAGCAAAAGGTACAATCTTAAGGTTGTACAAGTATACGCACCGACGTCGACATCCTCAGATGATGACGTAGAATTGCTCTACGAAGATATCGTTAAGGCACTGCACAACACCACAAGGGCTCACTACAGTGTTGTCATGGGAGATTTCAATGCCAAAGTAGGAGTACACAGTCACACCGAATCTAGTATGGGATCCTTCGGATATGGAAGCAGAAACCAGCAGATGCTAGTAAACTTTCTGGAGAGCGAAGGATTGTATTTGATGAATTCCTTCTTCAAAAAGAAGCCCCACAGGAAGTGGACTTGGCAGAGCCCGGACGGTGTAACACGGAACGAGATCGACTTCATTCTTACGGACAAAAAGCATATATTCAGGGATGTCACCGTGGTTAGCAGGTTTAATACCGGAAGTGACCACCGGCTCGTACGCGGCAACCCTGAATATCGATTTTAAGCTCGAACGTGCCAAATTAATGAAGCCGATACTCCGCCCGTCTGCTTTCCAAAGATCCTTGGGATCCGAAAGATTCCAACTGGAACTAAGTAATAGATTCGGTGCATTGGAAACTACTGGCAACATCGATGAGGATTACCAAAATGTAGTTAACACCATACGGGAAGTGGGTATGAAAATCTGCCAGGGACGGCAAACTCTCGGATGAGACCTTGGAGGCCATGAAGCAAAACCTGAAGACCAATCAATGCCTCCTGCCTGTGCTCACGTATGGAACCGAGACGTGGACCCTAACATTAGGGCTAGTTCGCCGACTTAAAGTCACACAGCGCGCTATGGAAAGAGCTATGTTAGGTGTTTCTCTGAGAGACCGGATCAGAATAGGAATAATGGAACTACCGGGAACTGGGGGCCGATCGGGGACGGGACTTTCCATTTTGGGAGGATTTGCCCATAATCGCCGCGCTGGGCAAATGCGTGTTGGCGATCGCCAGAGCCTCGTTCGCTGTTTGGCAGGGTGCACCGCGGGCAGGTGAGTTTGGCTTGGGCCAATAAGGTGGTGGTTTGGCCCCTTACACCCCAACAAAATGTTTTATATTTTTCTTAATCTTTTGTTTGAAAATAGTCCATTAGGATTTGTTGAAGTCAAACAAAAGAAATTAAAATGCTGGTGGTTGTTACCAAAGATTTTATTAAATTTATTTATATTTGTAAGTTATACTTACCCATATTTATACATATTTAACTTTTATTTGAATGCAAAAGTAAGGATACTTTTCCTGATTGTGTTTCGTGATCATCCACAGATTTAAACAGCTCCGGAAGTTACAATACATCTTTGCTCTCCAATTAAATCTCAATTCTAAGGCGTGCTTACCTACTGAAAAATGTTTAACCCCCTTCACTTACGCAAAGTATCACAGCATACTAGGGTGAATCAAAAAGTTCTTAGAAACTTATATGTATTTAACCTTTTTGGAGGCAGTTCGATATTTTTTTTAAAGATTGACAATTACATATTATTTATCCAGACTTTCAATTGTTTTCGACAGATAGTTCGCAAAATATTAATTTTATTGTTGAGTGTTCTAATAAAAACAACGAAACTATGGAGAAAAACGATTTACGCGCGGTAATAAAGTATCTGTTCCTGAAAAAAATGTCAACGAAAGAGATTTTTTCGGACATTCAACACACATTAGGGAATGATGCTTTACCCTATTTCATTGTGGCTTATTGGGTTGCTGAATATAAAAGAGGTACATCGAGCTGTAAAGGTGACCTGCGTTCTGGACGACCTTCAACCTCCATCACCGAAGAAAATGCCAAAAAAGTGGGAAAATTGGTTTTAGACGACAGAAGAATTACAATAAAGCTAAGATCCTCATGATATCGTTTGGTAGCATTCAGTCAATTTTAACCGATTCACTGGGGTTCATAAAAGTGTCGGCAAGATGGGTGCCACGAATGTTAACCGAAGAAAACAAAAATCGACGTTTGGAAATTTCTAAGCGTAATCTCGAAATGTTCCAACGTGATTCAGATCAATTTTGCCGTCGTGTTGTAACCATGGACGAAACATGGGTCCACCATTTCGACCCAGAAACGAAAAGACAAAGCATGTCTTGGAAACGACCATCCTCACCACCCGTGAAGAAATTTCGAGTTTCTCCTTCCGCTGGCAAAGTTATGGCCTCGGTATTCTGGGATAGTGAAGGAATCCTTTTTATTGATTACTTGCCAAAAGGGCAAACGATAACTGGATCCTATTATGCAAACTTAATCCCGAAATTACGTGAAGCGAATAAAGAAAAACGTCGTGGGAAATTGTCATTGGGCGTGTTGTTTCTCCAGGATAACGCTCCACGTCATCGTTCGGAAGTTGCGCTCACCGCAATCCGCAGTGCTGGCTTCGAAGTCCTTGATCACTCACCATATTCTCTTGACTTAGCCCCGAGAGATTTTCACTTATTTTCAAAATTAAAGGAGCATATTCGTGGAACTAAATTTGACGATGATGACGCGGTTATGAATGCCGTAGAGGAGTTTTTTAATAGTCGCGAAAATGATTTTTATGCGGAAGGAATAAGAAAGTTGGAGATGCGGTATTCTAAGTGTATTAGATTAGAAGGAGATTACGTAGAAAAATAAAATACTATTGCTTAAATTTTTTTTTGTATTCATTCTAAGAACTTTTTGATTCGCCCTCGTACTATCATGCAGTGCGAGCACAGAACTTTATCGATCCGAATGTTTACGAATGTTCGTATAGTATGGAGACGGTTTTAGTCCAAGAGCTATTGAACCCTCCGAGTAAATTTGTACACTTATGATTTATAGCATGCTAATGGCAATGGTCATGACCTGGCAGGCGTCAGCCCTGCACATCATCGGCCAATTTATTGCTAAAACTGTAAAAAACACGAAAACAAAACTTGTTCTTGTAAAGCTAAAATTTAGTTAATTGATTGTTAATCTTAGAAAAAAAATGACAGTCGATTACCATGAGCACAAGTATGTGCCAGGCGAGTTGAAAAGTGCATAGACCTTGCAAGAGTAAGCTTTGCCATTTAAAAGGGTTAGACATAGAAAAAAATATTCATGATTTGTGAAGCTAGCAAAAACTATTATTCAGTAGTACTATATTGACTGCATTTAAGAAATTATACCTACTTTTCACAATTAAGTTCTCTTTACCATTAAACTTTTCCTATTTAATTCCTATAGTATTTGCGCTTCAGCATAGCACGGGTGACAGCTTCCGTAACGTATCGGTTCACTCCTGAAAGTTACCTCCATTTACAAATTATAAATTAGTTTTCAGATAATTGTTCATAATATATTGAAGCTTCTATGCTGGACTGGGAGCGAAAGAAAAACATAGAATGTACCAGCTGCTTCTCTTCCCGGGTATACTGTAAAAGTCAGTTAAGGGACCGAGGTGTTAGGGGAGGCTTTTTTGTGGGCGATAGGCTAACCCCCTGTCACTGCAATAGTCTCTGTCCACTATTATAATGCCTCCAAATTTGTCAAACGTGACGTCAGATGGTTTTATTGCCTCTGGTGTTCTGCCTACCCCATACGGGATACAGGCGTGAAGTTATGTATGTATGTATGTATATTGAATCATTAATAACTATGGTAAGTAAAATCAAACCCAACCAGAATGCTCTACTGTACAAGTGAAATCGAAATGAAACTCAAAAATCTAAGCGGTTCTGGCAAATTTAGCGTCATTTAGGACACTGTCGACCGCACCAAACTACAGAGCAAATACTATAAAATAATCTTGGAATTTGTTGTTAGGATAAACTTTAAAAAAAAGATAACTCAAACCACAAGCATATCATAAAATTGTGTAACAAAATCAAAACTGCCCAAGCTTGCATTATTAGGGGCTACATGGCGCTAGGTCAAAACAATACACAGCAGGTATTCTAAAGGTTCACAATTAAAACGACAATTCGTATACGGGATTATATATTTTGTAGACATTATAAAGCAACATTTATATTATCATAAACGAGTTTTATATCGCCGACAAATCGGCTAAATAAAATGTATTCGAATGTACATCCTATCGGGACGAAGCTCTCACGCAGTCACTACGATACCCAAGCCAGGCTACAGCCACATCGCTCCTCAATCCACATGATATGATCCTCATAAAAAAATAAGACTTACACCACAAATACTGAAGGAAAAATGGAGATTAATAACTTTACATTTAAAATGTACTTATCAACTATCTAACCACAATTCTAAGCGTCCTCAAAAGCGGGACAAAATCGCACATTTAAATATCAATTCGTAAACATTTAGATAATTATTTCGTTAGAGAATAAAAAACAGGATAAAGACTAGACTTTACACTGATCAACGAGAAACTTGCTAACTTGACATCGAGGGCCCCTCGCTGCGGACAGTGGAACAACTTAAAAATAAATAAACCGACCGCCATCTTGCAGTTTAACTCCGCGGGCGATAATAAACACAAAATTTATTTTAACATAACGTAAATCTGCAGTGTCCGCAACGAGACGCTTTATATATCAACATACACATCATATAAAAAACATTGTCACCTACTCAATAAATTACATAAATTATCTGAATTAAAAACAATTCTTAGGCTTCCGATATACATACTGTTAGAACGACATTACAATACTTAGTGTAGCTATAGACTCTAACCATAAAAAATCTAACCGTCCCTCCCTCAAAAGGGACTGTGACAAGTTTTCCAGTTTTTCATGTTTAGAGGCAGTAACGAAATTATATTTACAAATAAAATATAGTTAGCGCGAAGCCGCAGATGATATGAACCCCTTTGCAATGGCAGGGATATGCATTGTTGTATTGTGACACTAGAGTACCAACGATTGCATTGCATGACATCAATATTTCCTAACATACTCCATTTTATTTTAACTCGCTAAATACTAATAATAAAAAATTGCATTCTCTAAACTTATAGATCCACAATATGTTTCGTCGAATTGAATATTAAAATTACAACAATGTGTAAAACAAACAACATAATTTAATCTTAAAAAAATAATGATCTAAAAACAAACGCCTAAATCTTAAAAATAAATGAAATAAAATTTATCTTTGCTCGCGCCATAAATTCTATCGTAAAAAAATTAATAATAATTTATAGAATTTATCCAATATGGTCCAAATTTGGCACATAACTTCTTTAATACAATAAAAATAATACTATATCGTGCAAAGAAAAATAAAATAGCTCTTTGTTATTACATCTTTAAACACAACTTGTAATAAAACTAAATGTTTACATTTTCAAAATTAAAGGAAGCTATTTATTTAGCTATTTCCTTATTTTATTGATAATGATATGTTGACAAAACATCCAACATATTTTTATGACATTTTGCCGTAAAAATGAGAATAATAAAAACTTATTTAAAAAAGAGCTGCTACGATTATCTTTGGTACATATTTGTGAGCAAAGACAAGTAAATGGTTAATGTTTGAGTATAAGAGACAAAGACTTAATGGAACAATGAACATGACTCGATACTGTTAATATACCAAATACTGATGTTTTTGGACCTCATATGAATCGAATAAAAATTTATACGTTCAAAGCCCGAAATAAAAAAACCGACCTGAAATAGGCAAGATGTCCATTTTGTGTTTCTGTTACGACCTTCTTAAAGGCGCCAAATCACTGGAATGTTCACATACACAAACAACAAACAATGGAATATTCTATTCCACGGCTAGGCCCCACAGATAACATATTGCTTTCGTTTTTAAGCGTATATTTTTAATCCAACAATGAGTAGGTACGACACATCCATTTTGTACTTAACACAGACACCTATGCATACAAGAGTAAACATTAATATAGCGAAACAACCTACTTTCCCCCGGTTTCGTTGTATGAACGGACAGCTGTGTTTACATATATCGCTACGGGGTGGGGGGGTACAGTAACACACGTACAATAAATATAGGAATACAAACTACACAGTCTGTCGTAACGGCAAGGAGATTATATAACCTTTAAATTCCGTGATTATTCTCACGCTTAACATGAAAATATATCTTTACATAGATTTAATATACTTCAGAGATCCATAATTAGCAATAATTTGTTCAAAAAGTATAAAGATGGTGAAGATTTTTCAAGATTTAAATGTTATTCGTGAGATAATCATTAGTTTCTGGTGTTTCATCTCGGCCGGCATGCATGCACTAGCTTCGCTCGCGGCGAGGCTTGGATCACAACATCTATCACTCGATGACGTCACAATTACACATCTATAGAGATTTTCTTCACTCCGTAGACAGGTGGTAACGTTAACGGTTGGGCCAATGAAGGCAATCGCATCGCGCGTCGGTGTCGCGTTGTGATTGGCTTACTGGCTGTCATTTTGACGCATTCTAGTCCTGGCACTCGTGTGATGTCAGGGCGGGGTTCCGTCTATGCGCCGGAGAAGCCATAGACCTCGAGAACTCGGATCTCGAAGTCGCCGCTGGGACAAAGCGGCGGGTTGTTGAATGTGGAACAACGGTCTGTCTTGCCGAACCTTATGTTTTCGTCCATCCAGATCGCCTGGCCTTCACTGGAAATCAAAGATTTAGATTAATTAAAATGCATTGAGATTGACCTTTATCCAAACTTCACTTCAGAGTGAGTGGCCGGCCTTATTGCTCCAACGGCTATAAGGCCCTCGCACAATTTCATTAAAAGAAAAAGAAAAAAAGTAGTTCTTAACCGTGCTCCTTGAAATTCACCTCTGAGATCCTTTAAACAATATTATTATCAACCAAGTTATCTTCCTAAAGGTACCGATACACGGTGACACTGACACCGACACTAGTGTCGACACAAGTGTCAGACGCGTCCACACGGTGAGCAATTTTTAGTGTCGACACTAGTTCTGAGATCGAGTGTCGCGGTCGAAGTGTATTGGCCGTCTACACGGAGCGATGCGCAATTCAGTGTCAGACATTCCATCGCCATGAATCGATATTTACGGACTTAGTTAAAATTAAGAAATGCATATCTACTATTAATTTTACATAAGCGGGAATCGAACCTGGTCAAAATATCGTTTGCATTTATGAAAAGGCACATTTTATTTAAAATATGACATCAGTTGCAAAAAATGAATTCCATTTTCAAATTTCAAATAAAATGACACGCCCGCAGAATAAATGCGTTCTAATTAACCGACTTTAAAAAAGGAGGTTATCAATTGGACCCGTAGGTATCTGTTCCTATGTATACTTAGATCTTTAAAATTACGCAACGGATTTTGATGCGGTTTTTTTGAATGGATAGATTGATTCTTAAGGAAGGTTATTATGTATAATACATGCATAATATAGTAGAGAAACACTGATATTAGATGATTCTAATGTGATGTCGTAAATAAGCACGTTCTTTAGCGCTTATATTGCAAATGCTGGCTGAACCCTATGAGATAGACCAAAATGATGTACTACAGTATTGTCCACCTTAAAAAGTTCAACAAAAAAGTTCGCGATGGTATATTATGTCTATCTCTTAGGGATAACCCACCATAACCATTTTTATCCTTTACTAAAAAATGGTTATTTACGAAGTGATTTTAAACAATACAGCATTCATTCTTATCCAATTAAGTACCTTTAATAAATTGTGCATTTATTATAGATCAATTTGCTTTTTACAGCATGTAATTTAAGTGAATATTTCCGAAGATATTACAAATTTAAAATGTGCCGCCGCCATGTTGCTCTAGCTAAAAGTTTCGCGCACGACCGAAAACCGCGACACTGGTCTCAGACACTGCGCTCGTCGCGTCTACACGGCAGCTAGAGCGCCCCTAGAGCTGCAACCGAGTGTCGCGGCACATGACACACACGGACACTCGGTGTATACACTGAGTGTCAAGTGTCAGGTGTCGTCGTGTATCCGCAGCTTAATACCGCGACTCCTAAACACAAATGATGTAAGATTTATCGGGCTTGTGGTGTTCCGAGAGTGCGTTTTTTTATCGTTGTAACGCTTGAATGAGAGAGGGAGGGAGGGCGGAACACCAACTCATAAAATACCTTAATCACTTGGGTTTTCAAGCCCGCAGAATTAGTAAATTGGTAATAGTAGTTGTACGGATTTCCCCATAATGGGGCGAGATTTAATCGACAATTATTATTTTGATATTAAAAGAAATTGTAATTGTCAAAATTTTTTTAACTAAACTAGGATAGTTCTATACTCGTAGTTCTCACTGCAGGCTTTCAGGTAAACGTTTCGTTTTCTATAAGCTTTAATGTAGCTTTTAATGCTTAAACTACAGATTGCCCACTATCACTATAAAAACATACCCTCCTCCAATGGTGACCATGTTGCTATCAGCGGCCATGAACAACGATCGTCCATGCGGCGTCTTCCCATCAATCTCCCCATCATCGCTGCACCCCACCCAAGGATACTTCGCCCTCACCGGGTGCAGGCTGAAAACACACTACCCTCTAAACTATGCATACTAACCCGCCTCCGATCGTGATCATTTTGGAATCAGCTGCCATGAAAAGCTCAGAGCCGTGAGCGACTTTATGGTCCTCTCCTTTGCCGTCCTGGTTCGCATTACAACCGACCCAGGGGTATTTCGCGCGCTCCGGGTAAAGACTGCAATGGAATGTTCGAGATGGATCGAGGGTTAATGTGGGGGGGGCTTAATTTGGTTATTAATTTCGAAAACATGCTGTTTTTGGATGGGGCTTAGTTGTTTTATAAGTCAAGCTGATAGTTAAAAACAATTAGTATTATTTAAAAGTTTGAAATTTTTTAATTAATTTTGAAAAATGATTGAAAAAAGGACTCCAATTTATCTCAAAGGGTTTTACTTTTTTTATTTGGAGCCAGATGCATTCTCTTTTAATGTGTGATGTCAAATAAAATTGAAAAACAAAAAACTACATACTATAGTTGAATTGTTTTCGAATGATTTTCGTGACAGTTCTCGTTTTCCATTACGCGGAAACTATTTACAACTAATAAAATATAAATTGACGTGTTAAGAAAATAAAAACTATGTCAATAAAATTGTTCATTTTAAAATTATAAATTGAACTATTAATATAGTGTAGTTGTTATTATTAACTGTAAATAAATTAAGTAAATATCATAAAAATATTAATCTTAAATAGACAGATTCAAAGAAACGGAACGTTCTGTTGATAGTGATTGACACTACTGAATCGACACTGAATCGATGAATATGAGCGGCCATCTTGTAATCGGAAGTTTGTATACATTTTTTTCACCAACTGATTCGATATGTCAAAGCCGAATCAGTTCAGCGAAATATAGTATATATAATATATACACAAATATAATATATACATAATATATAATATATACAGTTCATATGGAAGATCGAACAATTTCATTACGGCAAAGTCACAAAGATTGTCAATTTTGAACAGTCACAAAAACCACTTGAAAAGAATTCAACTATAGCTAATCATAGGTGCTAATTTCTATTTAGTTCTAATTACTACAAACAATACACTTTTGTTAGTATACATGCAAGAAAATAGTGAGACAAGCAAACAGTGAAAATGATATAGATAAGTGGAAGCAGAAACTAAATGATCCTTTACCCGAAGCGCTTAAAAAAAATATTTAAAAAAACTATTAGAAAAGCACACAGCAACTGATTCTAAAATTAAAAACTTTTAAAAACAGTAGGTACATAAGAGTTAACGGGTTCATTTTCCTATGCTGGAATTAGGTCATTAACCTCTGCAAAATTTTGATAATAATAAAAGAAGTAGATAATACTCATTAATTAGCAATAAAAATACTTTAATCAAGAATATTTTAATAATAATAATATTCGATAATTCTTTATTTTTGTAATGATAGAAAGTGAATTTAAATGACGAAAAAACAATATAATGTTTCCTACATTTTGGTGTAAATTAAAAAAAAATATTGGATGAGTAATGAAAGAAAAGAATAAAGTAAAAAAATAGACTTGTAATGAACAATTTAATCAATTCTTCGTAAAAACTGGAAAATATTTAAAACTTGAAATCTAAGTACCATTCCCTATTATCGCATGGATTTTTACATCTTTTTAAATATTTTTTTGTTGTTTTTTGTTTAAAAATTTCTGAATTATTGTTTTCATTTAATTTAAAGTGCTAACCTATAACCTTAATTTTTAATTATTAGATCAAAACTTGGGTACATTTCAGAGTACTCAGAATATCACTAAGATATTAGTATTTTTGTGTGATTTCTCGTGATGCTGTGGAGGAACATTTTGACAACATTGGAATTGTTAATACTGGTTTTAACCCACAGTTAATACCCATATTAGTTTAACATCACATTGCAACATCTTATCATTAATAAACCCAGCTATTAGTGGCTTCTAGAATTTGTTATTCTTATAATTAGATTTCCCTATAAAAAAACGTATTGAAGGAAAAATTTTATCGCGTTTAATTCTTTTATAAATTTTAACTCGACATATAAAGGTTTATTATAAGTAATGACGAGCTCGAAATCGAGTTAAAATGTATAAAAAAAAACATATTAATAACGTCTTTTAGTTCATATTTATACATGGAAACTTAAGACTATATTAGATTCACCTATTATTAAGATTTCTTGCTTAACAACTTTTAATTCGTGCTTTCTAGTTAAATAAAATCTAATTTTAAATCTAAACACAGACTACTTTAACATCTAGTTATTTCTATAATTAAAACAGTAATATTACCAAGTACTTCACGACATAGGTGTGACTAATTAAACTATATTTAAACAGTTATTATACACAATCACTTAAATATGTTACCTGAACAGGAAGGTTTCTCCCGTGCCGAAGTAGGCCTGCCGGTTGCCACGCTCGTCTTTTTGGTTCCTTTCGAGCCACCGACTAGAGCAGTATGCTCCGAACACCTATAAAAAAACATGAAAGACGCCTTTAACCAATTCACCGCCAAGGTCGAAATAATCCAACAAATAATGTTTTTAAGTTTTTGCATTTAAAATGTATTAATAAAATAATTTTTCATTTATTTAAGAATAATTGAGCATTTTAAATGCAAAAACTTAAAAACATTATTAAAACATTGCAATGCTTCACTTTAACTGGGATTCACAATTTCTGTAATGAAATTGGTCTTGGGTGGTCTTAGCTGTAAAGCTATACCATAAGATGGAGCTACGTTAGCAATATAACGTAAAAACAAAAATGTGGTAAGTAATTTCGAGGCGTTCCGCCAGGCCCCGGTAGCTCAGCGGAAGAGCACTCGTCCGGCAAACGAGAGTTTCGCATCCTGGTCGGGTAATTTTTATTTATCACATTTTTCATTTATTTAATCCGACAAATATTTCCGTGTCAATTTCGCCAAGGTTTTGTAGTCACCAAGGATTTACAACCAAAAACCATCATTCGTTTCGTATGCTTTATTTTATTTAATAGCGCTGTATTATATTTTAAAAATGTTAATTTTTGGTAAACTGCCAATAAAGTAATCATTTACAATTGAATAAATAGAAAATTTAAAATGCCGCTTAAGTAAGATAAATTATTGATATTATTCTTAGAAAATTGTATTGATGTCCACCGCTACTGTCGGAATAATCTGACCATGGGGACGGGACGTAAGCAAAGTTTTACTAATACAAAAATCCACATAAGTTGATGATATTTCTAGTTATACTGTAAATTTTTATGAAATAAATAAAGCAATTGTAACTGTGGAAATAAATATGCTTAATTTCTTTGAAAATAAATATAAAGATTTCGGTGACTAA